>SKCR01021782.1:0-498879 GCA_019454045.1 Zanthoxylum bungeanum | reverse complement strand
AAAGAAAGTAAGTTTTGAATAGAAGAAAGTATGTTTTGATTCGAATGAAGTATATTTGTTTTAAAGATTTGATGACATTTCAAGAATGTGCATTCGTAAAAAAAAGTTTAAGAATGTGACTTCATGTTTCCTTGTGAATGAAATAGTTTTGATGTAAAAGGACATGTTCTGTGATATTCATTATTGATGTTTTATGGGATTTAGATGTTTGTTTAATGGATTGGTGTATATGTGAACATATAGACATGAGAATCTGACATAAATGGTTTAATGAATCTGAACTTGTACCAATTTAGTAATTATGATAAACTACTGATATGTTTGATTTGTTTGTTTGTTGTATATATTTATCTTGTTTGTTGTAATACTAGCATGGTTACTTACTGAGTTTTTAAAACTCACACCAACAGTTTTGTAGTTTTGCAGGTTGGCTTCCAGATTGGTCAACCACGATAGTTTTGGAAGTCATGCTCAAGACGCGGATCACCCAGCGCGGTAGTCACTATCGCAAGTGTCCTGAGAGAAGTTTTAAAAGATTAGGATATTGATTTATTATTTGTTTATCGTGTCGAGCACGTCGTTTGTATTAAGTAAATATTTTGATTGTTTATGATGTTGGGGCAAGAGCCATTGAGTGTTGATATATGATATGGGTATAAAGACATTATGTGATGATTTTGATTTTGATGTGTTGGTGTGGTCCTGAGGTCCATTTTGATATATGAGATTTATTTCAGGTTCGTTTTGATGCTGAACTAAGATCCAAGTTGTCCAGTTTTATGATATATTATGCCGAATTTTCATAAATTTAGAGGCTTATGGAGATTGGTCAATCTTGTCTCCTGCCGGCAGCATCTGCCTCTAGCGGGGTGTTACATTATGATGCTGAGTAGGGTTCCTATTATGATGTTGAGTGATATTCTGATTATGATGTTGAGTGAGGTTATGATTATGATGCTGACTCTATACTTTAACAAAGTGACCCAGGAAAAAATTATAAATTTTCAAGAGGTGAAGCTAAAAAAAATAACCTAGGCTGGAATTTCTTTGTTGGAATCCATGAAGCCCTGGATATTAGTTTTGGAAGCAGCTCTGAAGTAGCCAATAACTATAATACATAATGACACCAAACTTAACAAACCCTATAAGGAAATAAGCAAAATAAAATATTTGTAAAAGTGAATTGAGAATTGTTGACATGTTTTGCTGCCTTCTCATATTAGCATGCTATTTATCCAAATGAGATATTATTGTTCAAACTCAATTGTTTCTGTTGGCTACTTCAGGACTTCCAAAAAAATTGATTCAGGTCTTCATGGATTTATAACAAAGAAATTCCTAGTCTAGGTTATTTTTTAAACTTCTTAAGAATTTATAATTTTCCCCCTGAGTTACCCTATTAAAGTAAAACATCACTGATCATCAAAATCAAAACCTCACTCGACATCATAATCAGAATATCACTCAACATCATAATAAGAACCCCAATCAGCATCATAATCAGAACATAACTCAACATCAGAATCAGAACATCACTCAGCATGACACCTGATTAGTTTGATAGTTCTGGTTTTCAAAAATTTCTTATTTCAGAAAGATTTGTTTCTGTATAAGTTGCATTTTGATTTACGTATCAGCAAATGAATGACTTTGGGTTACAATATTTGCATTTTGATTTCTGTTTCTGGATATAGATGAAGTTGACTGTAAGGGAATTGTAATACATTTTCCGTTTCTGATGATGTATATGATTGTTTGTAAAGAATTTGTAATGTGCTTTTTTGTTTCTGATAATGAAGCCATTGGACTGATTAAAAATCATTTTTGTGTCTTGACACACTCACAAAATGATTCTTTACTCCCAAGTTTAAGAGTATCGAAGTAATAAAATAATCGGTGAGTCTGGGGTCAATCTACAAGGAATATATTTAATAAGATAAAATAATAATTCCACTATTAAAATAAAAATAATAAAAGAAAATATTAGGTATTAGGTTAGGAGGAATCCACTATGATATTCCAAATATAAAATAATTTTTACTTTTATAAAATATAAATTATAATTATTTCATAATCAATTTATTTCATGATTATCAGGTATTAATTATGCATACACATGTAATCCGTCATTTCGATAATTAGTTCTGCCAAGGTACTAAATATACCAAATATATAGTAGAACCGTATTATTTATAACTAATCCAGATGTTTAATAGTACACTCTCTCGTATTTATGAGATTCAAATATTATCTGTACTAATCGAAAACCGTCTACAGCTAGTCAAGAGTCTTCAATAAACTGTAAAGAATACAGATTCATTGAGAAGAAATACAACACACATGATTATACCCAAATTCCCGAGAGAAGAAAATGAAATAAACGTCTAAATCGGAGGGGAGCTCCTTCTCCTCCCCCTCGAGGTGTCGAGCACCTTCTTTTATAGGAGTGCCTTGTCACCTAATATTTGCATTGCATTTGCTTTCCAATATTTAATTAAATTGTCATCATCTTTCACCAGAAAAAGTGTTGGATATATATAATTTTTTTTGGATAACCGGGGTGTCCGGGCCAACTTACGCACACCTCGACTAATCCCCGGGACCTGTGCCCCATGCCCTCATAAGTTTCCCCAACACAGATCAGGGTAAGTCGCTGGCTTTTCACACCAGGGGGCATGACCCAAAGGAAATGCATCTAGTGGGATTCGAACCTTGAACCTGAGAGGGAGCAAACCACTCAAGCCCAAAGCCTTTACCACTGAGGCAACCCCTTGAGGTATATTTAATTTCTTAGTATAATATATATATATATATATATATATTATATATATATATATATAAAATTTTGGTGGGACCTCCAAAATATTATATATATAATATTATATATAAAAATCTCGGTGGTACCTCCAAAATATATATATATATATATAATAATAATAATAATAATAATATAATCATAATAATAAAATACATGTGTAGCTAAATATCATAAGCTCATTTTGTTGTCAATCTAAACACGGTGAATATTTTTCAAGTTCGATTTGAATCTAGCTCTCACACTCTTTTGAGTTTCCTGAGTCATAGAATTCAGATCTCATATCCATTTTTCCCGTTGAGCTTCCAAAACAATATTTTACATACACAATAAATAAAAAATCATAATAAAAAATATATATATAACATAAATTTAATTGTTATTTCATAAATGTACTAAATTAATAGGATTAATAAAATTACAAGTGTAAAATGATTAATTTTTCTTTTAATAAATGCGTAATTTTTAATGTTCATCATGTTTTCTATTTCTGTTGTGTGTGAATGTGATTGACTTTGTGACCTTTGATATGGGGGTGTGATCAATTTATTTTCGAAGATTATGGTATGTGTGCTAGAAATAAGATTTGAAAGCCCGTATGAGTCACGTTTCTGAGTGTGTATATGTTTGTTTGTGATTTGGGAGTTTGAGCATTCGATGAAGTTCCGCATAAGATTTCTGGTCCCTTTTGTATGTAATGTCTAATGCAGGTTGATTAGATGCTGAATTGTGTTTCAGGTTGTCCAAGTTTAGGCTGCGTCATGTTCGTCTTCCATTAGTATTGAGGCTCAAGGAGATGGGTTACTGATGTCTCATGCCGATGACGTCCTGCATTTGGTGGGATGTTACATATATAAAGTGTGAGAATTAAGGAGAGAACAAATAAAAAAGTGGATTAAGGAGAGCGCTTTAGATTTACAACAGGATTAATAGTATAAGTATAGTTTGCTAATATCTTTTCTAAAAATATCTCATCTAAGAAATATTATTAAAATTTGTATTAATATTTATTAAATGGGTAAGACTATTTCAAATTTAAGTTTGAAACGTAATTTACACAAATTTAAAGCTAAAGATGTCATGCAATATAATGATAAAAAATATCCCAAGGGGCGTGACTTGGTGATGTAGGGTTCATGATCTCATCTTGAGGTCGTGAGTTCGAACTCAGGGAGTGCGTTTCTGTAAGAGCCTGAGACAACCAGAGATTTTACCTGCTCCGCTTAAAATCGGAAGGGATGTTTTGGCGGTGAAGTTTCCAACGATTTTAAAAAAAAATAAAATAGATAAATATTATCATTGAAGGATACAAATTCATAGATCAATAACTTAAAATTTATATCCAAATTTTAAATAAAAATACCTAAATCTCTATTAAATAAATAAATGAACTCTACCCTAATGAGGAAGTCAATGTGAATCACAATATATGCCATCTCTCAACATAATATAATTTTTCGAGTGAACCATCCTATCCTCCGCGAATCTTCCCTTGCTGCTCATCCCAAGCCACGTGCCTCTCCTTTGCCGACTATTAAAACACATGTCGTTCACTGACAATCAACGGACACGCCACCCGTGAAAGTGTCCATAACACATATGGATCTGGATCCGGTTTTTTTAAAATCTGAATTAAATTATCGGATAGATCAGATCCGATCCGATTCCATAATGCTGCCATTCACATTCTCCCTTCACAACAGTGGGGCCTTGCGGAATTTCATAAAATGCCACGTGGCACATACAAAGATTCAGAATCTCACTCACCCCATCGCGCTCTCTAGACACGACTTCCCCGCGCGGCCCGAATCACAGAATCTCTCCACTAATTATATTTTTTATTTTATTTTATTTTTCTTGAAAAGACAGCAAAAAAATAAATTTAAAGCTGTACAAATTTCGCGAACACTGCTTTGGATTTGCTTAATTTCTCGATTTCGAATCTTTTGAAATTTGTTAAATTCTCGTTTTGCTTGTTAAAAACGTTAGTGTCTCTGTTAACTTTTTTTTTTTTTTCACTTTATAGATCAAGTGATCAACCAAACCAAAATTTTAGTTTAGGGTTTGCTCTGATTCGATCGATCTCTATTGTCTCTTTCATTGGCTCTCACTGTAAGTCTTGTTGCTTTCTATTTTGTTTTTCTTAGTTATCAGTGACTTACGAATCAATGCCTGGATACGTAGAACCGATGTAATGACTTTTATTTATGTAATTCATTTGTTTTGGTTGCTGTGGAATGTAGCAGAATATATAGTTTTTGCATTTATTAATTTTTGTTGTATATTTTTGTGTTTTGTGTAGTCTCAGTTGAGTGTAACTTTGATGTAATTTTGTTTTTTTGATTTTTAAATGTAAGCAAAAAAAATGATCTAGTTCTAGTATTTTTATTTTCTTTAAATTTTGAGCCATTAATGTTTCTCTTTTGATGATTTTGCAGGTGCTTCATTCAACTTTGTACCAGATCAAGGTTTGGAAATTACAATTTTACAGGGTGGGGACTCCTAACGATAGCTTTTTCAAGGTAGTGAATGTGATAGCAATTAGTTCTCCCATGTGGCCGCAAGTGAATGTAAGAGGATTGGGATGGAAATTGGGTTTTTAAAAGTAAAATGGTTTTTTTTTTGACTGATTGTGTACTGTCTTTTAGAGGTTATATGCTTCAATGACGCTGTACAGGTGGTTGAAACATACTTAGGTTCAAATACTATTAAGGTGGAATTCATTTCTTGGAGATTGTGTTTTTGCTTTATACTTGTGTTTGTATAATGCGCGAGGATTTAATTTGAGGAATGGACCATGATAGAGAAATTAATTTGTGGCTCCCTGGTTGGAACAGTGGGAGCCCAACTGAAATGACAGAGCCTCGTCTTTTTATTCTCTCTTGCTTTGTTGCAGCTTTGATTGGTATCTTGACTATAGCCTTCACAGCCTTTCAATGGAGAAGAAACATTAATTTAAGTTGGATGAAAGCCATAGACAGGTCAAAGAAGAACCCGAAGACGAGGCACAAGGTTCCTCTGGCTCCACACACTTGGGTTCTAGAATCTGTATCCCGTGGGAAGAGCTTAAGTTGTTGTGTTTGCTTGAAGTCCATGTCCCCTTCTCAAACGCTAACGCCAATGTTAGCTTCAGACAGTTTTATTCACCGCTGTAGCATTTGTGGCGCGGCAGCTCATTTGAGTTGCTCTTCGAGTGCCCATAAGGATTGCAAGTGTGTGTCCATGATTGGTTTTGAGCATTTGATGCACCAGTGGGCTGTTCGGTGGACTGAGATCACAGATCAACCTAGCGAAGCTTCCTTCTGTAGTTATTGTGAAGAGCCATGTAGTGGGTCTTTCCTCAGTGGATCCCCTATATGGTTTTGCTTGTGGTGCCAACGACTTGTACATGTTGATTGCCATAATAATATGTCTAATGAAACGGGTGATATTTGTGATTTGGGCCCATTTAAAAGGTTGATTTTATCACCACTGTATGTTAAGGAATTGAATCATACATTAGCAGGTGGAATTTTAAGCTCCATTACACATGGTGCTAATGAGATAGCTTCTCAAGTGCGTGCAAGTATTAGGAGTCAGAGCAAGAAATACAAGCAGTATAATGAACCCTCAGTTGACCCAGTTGATACTGGTAGTACCTGTGACACATCTACAGAAAGCACGGCCGACTCTCATAAAACAGTACATAGTTCAAATGGAGTGGAGGAACACTGTAATGGTAGTATTAATGTCGGGGATGATCATCAAGAAGTTGAGTTGGATAAGAAAATGGAATTAAAGTCCAGTTTCAAAAGAAGTGGGTCTATTAATCAGAAGGATGAATCTCAGGTATTACAGCTGAAGCAGAAATATGAGTTGGTTGATTTGCCTCCTGATGCAAGGCCCTTGTTAGTTTTCATCAACAAGAAGAGCGGAGCACAACGTGGAGATTCCCTTAGGCAACGATTGAACCTTATTTTGAATCCTGTCCAGGTTTTGTTCCAGTAACACTAAACCTTTCTTAATAATTTTGTCTTCAACATCTATTGATTTGTATTTCTGAGCCGTTTTCTTCCCTAAATAACCGAATAGTGTGCCTATTAAGTTGTCTTTTAGGTTGAGCTGTGATATTGATACTGGATTTATAAAAGAGGTCGTGGGTCTTGCTTTAAACAACACCCTTAGCAGACTGCCACAACTTTAACCCATCTTCATTGCCTTTTGATAGTGGACAAAAGATATATACCTTGATGTCTAGAATTCCTTAACTAGCCTGTTTTAGATCTAGGGAATATATGTTAACGAATTGTCGAAAGTTCTCAGTGGCTGGTTTGTTTTCTTCATTTCCTGCAGTGTAATTTTGTTACATAAAATATCATAATGTAAGGTACTAAGGTTTAATAATAACATCATTGCTATGGTTGTTAATCTATTAACTCATTCATGTTTGTGTAAATTTATTTTTATTTGACATTGATGGAATTGTACCTTAGTTGTTGTCATCCGGAGCTAAGCTAATGCAAATGCTCCTTGATATGTAAATCGTGTGGATTGGAGAATCAATTCCCTCCAATTATGGGAATTATTTGAATTATGAACTATCATTTTGCTGCTTTATTGCAGCAGGTCACCTTACAATTAAACTGTACTTCCCTAAAGTCAATCATCAACTAGGACAATTCATAGCCATTTTCTGAAGTTTACTTGACTTACTTTTTATTTTCTGTTGATAGATGTATTTTGTAGTTTGATATTCATCAGGGTTTTTCATCCTGGGGATCTTGTAGGTATTTGAGTTGAGCTCAACTCAA
Organism: Zanthoxylum bungeanum; assembly: GCA_019454045.1. Taxonomy (NCBI): domain Eukaryota; kingdom Viridiplantae; phylum Streptophyta; class Magnoliopsida; order Sapindales; family Rutaceae; genus Zanthoxylum; species Zanthoxylum bungeanum. The sequence goes on along the minus strand of SKCR01021782.1, from coordinate 491,274 downwards.
GGACCAGAGGTGGGTCTTTTTCTATTCAAAAAGGTGCCTCACTTCAGAGTTCTTGTATGTGGGGGAGATGGTACTGTTGGTTGGGTTCTGAATGCCATAGACAAGCAAAATTTTGTTTCTCCTCCCCCAGTTGCTATTCTACCTGCTGGAACTGGAAATGATCTGGCTAGAGTACTGTCTTGGGGAGGAGGGTTGGGTGTCGTGGAAAGAAATGGAGGCCTTTGCACAGTATTACAGCACATAGAACATGCTGCAGTAACCATACTTGATCGGTGGAAGGTAGCAATTTTGAATCAGCAGGGAAAGCTACTCCAGCCACCAAAATTTATGAACAACTATCTTGGTAAACAACTTCATACATTCTGAGATTTTTAACAGAATTTCATAGTATCTAGATACAATATACCCTCGGTACAAAGTAGAGGTTTGATTTCTAAATGGTGTATACTGGCTAGGGGAATCAAGTATTACATGTTGGTTGGGTTGAGTTGGTCTGAATTTAGACTAAACCAGATAGAGTATTCATACTATGTATCTGAGATCCTGAGTTTCATGGTCAGCTCGAACTCATTTTCTGTACCTTAGCAAGTTTTGGCTTTTAAAATTATATGGTTTGGATGAAATATCAACAGTTCAGCATTGGTACCTTTAGGAGAATTTGGCTTCTTGAAAATCGTGCTTCATATATGAACACTGTTTCTTTGCTTTAGATGATTTTATCCTTAGGACACAGCCTTGTGTTTAGAGATCTTCACATTAGTACTTCTCATTTTACAGCTTTGATCAGAATGAGTAGAAGTGATCATCTCATTAGTACTTATCAATATATAGCTTTGCTTAGAATGGGTAGGGCTTGCTATTTATCCTAGTAGAGATGTATTGTTATGTTTTTCCCCTAAACTTCTTAAGTGGTTTTCTGTTGTGATATTCACATGCAGTACAGTCTCTAACTCTGGCAACTTTGGTTACAGGAGTTGGTTGTGATGCAAAGGTTGCTCTGGACATTCATAACCTGCGGGAGGAGAATCCAGAGAAGTTTTATAATCAGGTAATTACAAACTTTGATGAATAGGACTATGAGCTGCTTTGCAAAATAAACAGCAATAATTACTATGGTCAGACATCTTGTTTGCATAAAAACATCAATACACTTGATTCAGTGGGAAAAGCAATATTATTTTACTTCTCATTTATTGAATGCGTATAATTTTTTTTTCCAAATGTAAGGGGGTGGGCAAGTCCAAATATATTTTTAACTCCTTATCTCTCCCAAGGCTTGAACCCGGGGGGCAAGCTTTTTTATTATGATGCTTGAAAACCAACTCGACTATGTTCTCCCAAATATATTTTTAACTCCTTAGCTCCCCTAAGGCTTGAACCTGGGTGGCAAGCTTTATTAAGAGCTTGAAAACCAACTCGATTACGCCTTTGGGGGCAAGGAAGTGCAGATAAATGATTACATCTGATGCCATGAGAAGTTTACTCACATCAACGAAATTAATCGATATAGATTTTGTTATGGTTACTATCTGTCTCACAATGATCTTTGGTTTTGTTGTTATAGTTATTATCTGTCTCACAAGGATCTTATATATTTTTGCGATAATCCCCAAGGACCCCAATTCCATTTAGTTGAAACTATTTCAATCTAACTGATTTTGTTTTTATAGTTACTGTCTGCCTCACAATGATCATATGTTTTGTTGTTATAGTTACAATCTGCCTCACAAGGATCTTATACCTTTTGCGATGATCCCCAATTCCATTTACTGAAACTATTTCAATCTAACTGCAGTTTATGAATAAAGTTTTCTATGCAAGAGAAGGTGCAAAGAGTATAATGGACAGGACGTTTGAAGATTTTCCTTGGCAAGTTAGAGTCATTGTGGATGGTGTTGAGATAGAGGTCCCCGAGGTGGGTCCTGATTTGCTTTTCGTTTAACCTATTTGCTAACTTCAACGAAAATCACCTTGTTGATTAAGCAATGGATGTAGCTATATTGTTTGATATGATGAAAAAATAATTACTTTATGGGGCATCAGTTTGTCTGGATAAATTATTGATATATAAGCAACATATAAGAATGCGTAACCTGAATAGCTGCTCGTAGTTACATAAGACACCTCTTTTGTTGATGCAACTGTAATTCAATTGGATATTAATTATCGTGAGATATTATGATAGATTCCATTTTTCTTATTCTCTTGGGTTAGATTTGTTATTGATTCTGCTTTTCCTATTGAAATGTTTAAATATAGTGTTAATAGTTTTCAAAAGCTTTCTTCTAGATTGGGGTATTAGTTGAATCGAGGGTAATAATCTAATTCGGCCGTTCTTATTTTAGAAGAAAAATAAGTTTTTAGTTCCAGGATTTTCTTCATGCCTGCTACCAGTTGCAATTTTATTTAGTTTTCTTGCTTCAGGCTATATGATTTCTTTCTAATATTTTCAGGATGCAGAAGGTGTACTTGTTGCCAACATTGGGAGTTACATGGGTGGTGTAGACCTTTGGCAAAACGAGGATGAAAATTATGATAATTTTGATCCACAATCAATGCATGACAAAATACTAGAGGTTGTGAGCATATCTGGAACATGGCACCTTGGAAAGCTTCAGGTATCGTTGTGCAAATGTGTATTTAAATCATTGTTATTAATATGCCATCTCTGAAACATGGAACCTAACATTCCGTGCCGCCGTAGGCCCCCATCCCCATGGGATTTTTCCATCCCTCATCAAGGTTCTAAAATTCGAACTGAGGCGGCGCCTCGAGGCAGCCGCCTCAGATGAATTTATTTGTGCCTAGCCTCGACGACGTGAGGCGGTCCGCCTAGGCATCCTGAGTCGTTGCGACTTCAATTTCTTCAATTTCTTTATCTACAGCATCAATTATTAAATTGTCGAAGTGTATCAAGTATATCTTCACCAATTTCATCTTCAGTTTCATCTTCGTTCTCAATCCTAACCCTAATCTTTTTCGTTCTTCACTTTATGGCAATTTTAGTTGTTCTTAGTTTCATAGGTCTGTTTTTTCATCTATAAAGTTGACTGTTTTTTTTTTTTTTTTGGTCTTCACTTCGGAAAAATGAATTTTTTCTGTGATGATACATGCTTAGTTTTATAGTGACTTAACTTCGGCAAAATGACTAGTTTTATAATGACTTAACTTCGGCAAAATGACTTAATTCTGTTATGCTGATTGTGAAATTTTTGAATATTTGTGTATATTATTATTACAATTGAGAGAATATTTATACAGCCTAGAAGGAAGAGATAAATCTACTTCTATAAATATACAATCAGCTAATTCTAGAAAAATAAAATTAAGATCTATTTCTAGAAAGAATTAATATACATGATATTTGGTATTAATACCAAATTGATACTCTATATACAGCTGTGGTCAAATTCCTAATTTAGGAAATAAATCCACACTCCCCCTCAAGCTGGGTTGTGTATATCTGTTGGAATTAGTTGGGTGTTGGAATTAGTTATGTAGTGTGTAGTTGGTAGTTGTGTATTTATTATGGTAGTTGTGTATTTAATATGATAGTTGTATAATGCCTATATAAAGGCCTCTCATTGTAAGTTCTAAATCAAGCAAATGTTTATAGACATTTTCTTCACAAATTCTCACATGGTATCAGTAGGTTGATCCTAGGGTCTTTTTTTCTTTTCTTTCCGGTGATACCACCGCCACTGCCACCAACGACGTTACTGTTTCGGTGCGCGTCCGACGACACCTCCGGCATCCTCCGACTCCTTGTCAGCCGCTGGTCTCACTTCCGCCGTCAGTCTCCTTCTTTGGCGTGTCTATCTCACTTTTTTTTTCTCAAAATACCCTCGGAACCCTAGATTTACCCACCACCACTTCCGCACTTTTTTTTTTCAAAAACCACCACCACCACTACCCTCAGAGGTCACCGATCTACCTTCGCCGAGCGCCGATCTGCTCAGTTTTTTCCGCGATATTATTTATGGATCGCCCGTTAGAAGACGACGCTCACCCCCGAGCTCCGATTTTGCCTAAATCAGGTTCCTTCGTCCCAACTCTTCCTGGTTCTCCTGTTATTACAACTGATAAGTTACTTGGTTCTATAAATTATGTTTCTTGGTCGTCTTAAGTTGAATTATGGTTTATGGGGCAAGGGTGTGAAGATCATTTAACCTCCAGTGAGGATTCTATACCTGAGGCCGAGCGCCGTTCTTGGAGGAAGCTTGATGCTCAATTATGTAATCTCTTATGGCAGTCTATTGATTCTAAACTTCTTGTCATGTTTCGACCCTATAAGACTTGCCACAAGTTATGGAGTAAGGCTACCGCTTTGTATACTAATGATATACATAGATTTTATAATGTTGTGTCCAATATGTTTCACTTGAATCAGCGTGATCTGGATATGTCTGAGTATATTGGTCGGATTGAATCATTGCGAGAGGAGTTCAATTCTATCTTGCCAATTACCACTATAATTTCTGAACAGGAACGCCAGCGAGAACAGTTCTTTATGGTGTTAACTTTGATTGGGCTCCGATCTGAGCTTCAGCCCGTTCGTGATCAGATTTTGGCCAGTACTACTATCCCCTCTCTGGAAAATGTTTTTGCTCGACTTCTTCGAGTCTCCTCCACTTCCGTCATTGACTCTGAGTCCCACTCCACAGAGCCTTCTATCTTTGCAGCACAGGGCAGTTCCACGGGCAATCGTGGATCCCATATTCACCGAGGAGTGCGTCCCAAATGTAGTTACTGTCAAAAGGTTGGTCACACATGAGAGCGTTGTTATCAGCTTCATGGCAAACCCCCTCGTCCCTCTACTGCCAAGGTTGCTCAAGTTGACGGCACTGCCTCTCCTATTTCTTCTGAGCACTCATCTCTGCAGGTTACTTTATCTGGCCCGGATTATGCTGCTTTCCTTCAGTATCAGGCCTCTCAGCAACCATCCTCTGCTTCTTTTGCCCACACTGGTAATTCTGTGGCCTGCCTCACTCAGTCCTCTCCTCTCGGCCCCTGGGTTATTGATTCTGGAGCCTCCGATCATATTTCCGGTAATCCACACATTTTCTCATCTTTAACCGGTTCAGATTCTCTCCCTATGGTTACCCTTGCTAATGGCTCTAAAACCGTTGCTAAGGGTATCGGGCGAGCTTCTCCTGTTCCTTCCTTACCATTGACCTCTGTTCTTTATGTACCTGATTGTCATTTTAATCTTATTTCCGTTAGTAATCTTACTCATGATCTTAACTGCTCTGTCACTTTTCTTAATAATTCTGTTGTCGTGCAGGACCAGAGTACGGGACGGATGATTGGTACAGGACGTGAGTCACAAGGCCTCTATCACCTTTCAAAGTCACTACCTTCCGTTGCTTGCACTTCTTCTGATTCTGCCCAAGTCATTCATTGTCGGTTGGGTCACCCCAGTCTGTCCAAGCTCCAGAAGCTAGCTCCGCATCTTTCTGCTTTATCTTCCTTTAATTGTGAGTCGTGTCAACTTGGTAAACAAACTCGTACTAAGTTTCCCAAGCGTATCAATAATCAGGTTGCGTCCCTATTTGACTTAGTTCATTCTGATGTTTGGGGTCTCTGTCGTGTGAACTCTGTTTTGGGATTTCGCTATTTTGTTACATTTATTGATGACCATTCTCGAAACACTTGGCTATTCTTACTTAAAGATCGTTCTGAGTTATTTTCGACCTTTAAAGCCTTTTGTGCTGAGATTCAAACTCAATTCGGTGTTCATATATGCATATTACGCAGTGATAATGCTCGTGAATATTTTTCTACTCCGTTCAAAAATTTCATGTCCTCCCTCGGTATTCTTCATGAGTCCTCTTGCGCTCACACACCCCAACAAAATGGTGTCGCTGAACGTAAAAACAGACATATCATTGACACGGCCCGTACCCTTCTACTCCACAATCATCTGCCCTTTCGTTTCTGGGGGGATGCTGTTCTCACAGCTTGCTATTTAATTAATCGTATGCCTTCCTCTGTTTTACAAAATCAACTTCCCCACTCCATTCTATTTCCCACTCAACCTCTCCATCATTTACCCCTTCGCATATTCGGTTGTGTTTGCTTTGTTCATAACCTGACACCTGGCCGGGATAAACTGGGTGCTAAGTCTATCAAATGTATCTTCTTGGGTTACTCTCGACTTAAAAAAGGGTATCGTTGTTATTCTCCCATTATTGACCGTTTACATCATTTCTGCTAACGTTACCTTCTTTGAGTCATCCCCATTTTTCTCTCCAGATACACCGCCCATTACACTCCATCCGGAGGTTCTTCCTGTTCCATTCTATAGTCCTCCATCAGAGGTTGCCCCATCACCTCGTCCTCTTCAGGTCTACCAACGTCGTCCTCGCCCCCCACCTCTCCAGGCTGACTCACACCTTGCTCCAGCTTCTACCCCTACTGTGGACCTGCCTGCCCTACATGGTCCCATTGCCACTAGCAAATGTATTCGTTCCACTCGCAATCCTCATCCTATATACACATTTATGAGTTATCATCGTTTATCCATATTATGCTTTTGTTTCCACCTTGTCTTCTGTTTCTATTCCTAAAAAGCTCAGTGAGACATTATCCCACCCCGGGTGGAAACAGGCGATGATTGATGAAATTGACGCCCTACACTCTAGTGGCACATGGGATTTGGTTCCATTACCGTCCGGCAAATCTGTAGTTGGCTGTTGGTGGGTTTATACAGTGAAGTTGGTCCTGATGGGAACATTGATCGTCTTAAGGCTCGTCTGGTTGCCAAGGGCTATACATAGATATTTGGTCTGGACTATGGTGACACTTTTTCTCCTGTGGCCAAAATTGCCTCTGTCCGATTATTTCTCTCCATTGCGGCTATGCGTCATTGGCCCCTTTATCAGTTAGACATCAAGAATGCCTTTCTCCATGATGATCTTCAAGAGGAAGTCTATATGGAGCAACCACCTGGTTTTGTTGCTCAGGGGGAGTATGGTTTGGTATGTCGGCTTCGCCGTTCTCTTTATGGTTTAAAATAGTCTCCTCGTGCTTGGTTTGGGAGGTTCAGTGCTGTAATTACAGATTTTGGTATGACTTGTAGTGAAGCTGATCACTCTGTTTTCTACCGCCATTCCAATGGCAAATGCATCTACTTAGTAGTTTATGTGGATGATATCGTCATCACTGGAAGTGATCAAGAGGGTATTCGAGAGTTAAAAACACACCTATTTAATCATTTCCAAAGTAAGGATTTGGGACGACTCAAGTACTTTCTTGGCATAGAGGTGGCACAATCTAATTTTGGGGTAGCTATTTCCCAGAGGAAGTATGCATTGGATATTCTTCAGGAGACTGGTATGTTAGATTGCAGACCGGTGGACACACCTATGGATCCCAATGTTAAACTCCTACCAAAAGATGGGGAGCCGTTAGAGAATCCCGAAGAGTATAGGAAACTAATCGGAGAACCACTGGATGATCCTGGACAATACATGAGATTAGTTGGGAAGCTAAACTACCTTACCATCACACGACCAGATATTTCTTTTGCTGTAAGTGTGGTTAGTCAGTTTCTACAAACCCCTTGCCAAAGTCATTGAGATGCTGTTATACGCATTCTTAGATATATTAAAAGAGCACCAGGCCAAGGTCTACTATATGAAGATAAGAGACATACTCAGGTTATTGGTTATTCTGATGCAGATTGGGCGGGTTCTCTGTCAGATAGACGCTCTACTAAAGGTTATTGTGTTCTGATTGGAGGTAATCTCATATCCTGGAAGAGTAAGAAACAAGTTGTTGTTGCCAGGTCTAGTGCAGAGGCAGAATATAGAGCTATGGCCTTAGCAACATGTGAGTTGATATGGTTGAAACAGTTACTGCAAGAATTAAAGTTTGGAGGAGGAGCACAAATGAAACTAATCTGTGACAACCAGACAACATTACATATCGCCTCCAATCCTGTGTTTCACGAGAGGACCAAACATATAGAAGTGGATTGTCACTTTATCAGAGAGAAAATTGTCAGGATATATTGCTACTAGCTTTGTCAACTCAGACGGTCAATTAGCAGATGTCCTTACTAAGTCTCTTCGTGGTCCTCGTATTGATTTCATCTGTAACAAGCTTGGTGCATATAACATGTATGCTCCAGCTTGAGGGGGAGTGTTGGAATTAGTTGGGTGTTGGAATTAGTTATGTAGTGTGTAGTTGGTAGTTGTGTATTTATCTATGCTGTCAAAGGCGGTAGGCGGTGCAAGGCGTTTTGATAGTCTAACCCGCCTAAGCATTGCCAAAACACCGCCCAAGCGCCCCTTTAATTTGATGACTTTTTTCCTATTTTCTGTGGAGCCCAAATGGAGTATATGAATTGAAAATTTCTACAAATGGAGAATATATATAAATGATTCAAATCACACTTTTTGACTTCAATTGCTAGATGGAAACAAATCATGGCATCGCCAGCCTGCCACACGGCACAGCTCAAAAGAGTCAAAACAGCCCACACTTTTTGACTTCAATTAATAGATATATATTGTAAGCAGTACAAAACAGTTTTGGAAATAGGCAAACAGCTCATGTGCTTTTACTGCCAATTATTTCTCTTCAAAAAGCTTTCAATTATTCTTGTCGACCAATGACCGCAGCACAGCTCTCAAATAGTCATTTCATTTGTTTCCAGTAGACGCCTAGGCATTTTCAACTTCAAACTGTCAAGGCGCCTGCCTAAGCGCCGCTTAGGCGGCGCCTTTGACAGCATAGGTATTTATTATGGTAGTTGTGTATTTAATATGATAGTTGTATAATGTTTGTATAAAAGCCTATCATTGTAAGTTCTAAATCAAGCAAATGTTTATAGACATTTTCTTCACAAATTCTCACATAAATCAAACATCTCAAGCTTGCACATTAATTCTTCAAAACTGGTTCTTGGGAGAGCTTTGATGAGGATGTCAGCTGTTTGCATCCTTGATGGAGTATAAATGATTTGAACAATGACATTCTCAATTTTCTCAGTGATGAAGTGTCTAATGGTAAATACCCATTTGCATCCCACGAGTCTCTTCCCAATTGGTAATTTTGTAATTGTCCAAGTACTATTCTTTACCAAAGCGTTGATCTCATCTTGTACAACCTTTTTCCAATCAGGATCAATTGGCGCCTCTTGGATTGTATGAGGAATCTGTATATTATCAATCACAGAAACAAATGCCTGGTATGATGGAGATAAGATTTTATAGGACACAAAGTTGCCAATAGGATGGTTAGTACAAGCACAAACTCCCTTTCTCAAGGCAATATGCAGATTTGAATCATCATTTATATGAGTAATATTATCATGACTAGGATTACTCAAACCTGAATGTATTTTTGGAGGATGTGGATCCAGTTCAGATTCATGGTGGTCCTTGAGATGTGTGTTGTCCTTTATTTCTTTATCAAATTTTTTTTTTCTTTGGTAGACACGAAGCTCTTTAGGTTCTTATTGAGGATCATCAGTTATAGATTGCCCATAAGTTTTTTCAAATTGATTTTCTATGACTTGGATTATAGATGGATCGATCAGTTGTGGACTGACAGTTTGAACAATAGGTGGATGTGGAGTATGGGTACTTGAAATAATATCCCAAAGATGAGATTCACTCACATTCTCCCCTTGAATCTCAGGTTTGTAGTAAGCATGATTTTCAAAAAAAGGTGACATCCATGGAGTTGTAGGTTTTTCGAGTAGTAGGAGAATAGCACTTATACCCCTTTTGATGAGATGAATAACCAATAAAGATTCATTTGATAGATTTAGGGTCTAACTTACTACGATGTTGGGAATAGAGATGGACAAAAGCGGTGCAACCAAAAACCTTAGGATCAATAAAACTAATGAACCTTGTATGAGGGAATAATTGCAAGAGAGTTTGACAAGGAGTTTGAAATTTGAGGACTTTAGATGCATCCTATTGATTAGATAGGCAGCGGTAAGAAGGGCATCACCCCAGAAAAATTTAGGAACGTGAGTGGCAAACATGAGAGATCGAGCAACTTCAAGAAGATGTTGATTTTTGCGTTCAACAACTTTTTGAGGTGTGTCAACACAAGAACTTAAGTGAATGATGCCCATGTTGGATGAGATAGGGACCGAGAACATAATTAAAAAAGTCTTTGACATTATCAGTTTTGAGGATTTGAATCCGAGTTTGAAACTGAGTTTGAATCATAGAATGAAAATTCTGAAAAATCTCACTCATTTCAGATTTATTTTTCATAAGAAACACCCAAGTTAATCTAGTGTGATCATCAATAAATGATATAAACCATATTTTTCTAGTTAAAGTGTTAACATGTGAGGGTCCCCATACATCACTATGAATCAATGAGAATGGTTTGGATGGTTTATATGTTAATTTAGAGTAACTATTGCGAGTGTGTTTTGCAAACTGACAGATTTCACAACAAAATGAGTTTTGATTTTTATTAATAAATAAAGAAGGAAATATTTTTGACAAATACAAAAAATTCGGATGACTAAGACGATAGTGCCATAACATAATATCACTATTCTTATTAGAATGGGAAATGGACCGAGTATTCAAAGAAAACAAACTGGACTTTTGAGCTGTGCTAGCGGGTAGAGTTTCATCTTGTAGAATATAAAGACCAGAACACATCTCACCACTGCCAATCCTCTTCCCTGAATCCAAGTCCTGAAATACACAAAGATATGGGAAAAATGTAGTCATACAATGGAGGTCACGAGTCAATTTACTAATAGAAAGTAAATTACAGTCCAGCTTAGGCATATGGAGTACAGATGTGAGAGTTAGGTCCTTATTAATTGTGACTGAACCTGAACCCTCCATCTTAGAAAGTGTTCCATCTGCAATTTTGACTGTATGATTCCCTGTACTCGTGTTATACTCGGAAAGAATAGATGCATCTCCGGTCATATGATCTAAAGCACCAAAGTCAAGAATCCAAGATTTAGTAGTTCTTTTATTGACAAAATAGGCTACTGATTTATTACCTCTCATGGCCAACATCCTAGTACCCTGAGTAGCTGACTGAGTAGAGTTGGACGACGGACTTAAAAGTTTCTGAAGAGCCTCAAGCTGAGCTTTAGTGAAAGGAGCCGACTCAGATGTATCATTTTTTCTTCAGTAGTAGGACTAGCAGTGGCAACAATATTCCCATGACTCTCCCGATCACCCCATGACTTTGGTTTCCAATTTGGAGGCTTTCCATGGATTTTCCAGCATGTCTCTTTGTAGTGTCCAGGTTTTCGGTAATGGTCACACCAAGGGCGTCCCTTGTTCTGACGATTATCATGATTGGCGCCATGAGACAGTGCTCGGGCAGCAAGGGCAGATGATTCTTGATATGATGATAGAGTTGGAGAGCCCATCATAACCTTTTTTCTGCTTTCTTCAAGACGAACTTCGGAGAATGCTTATTTGACCTTAGGAAGAGGCTTGGTGCTCATGATTCGGCTTCGCACTGCATCAAGATTTTTGTTGAGGCCATGAAGAAATTTAAAGGTTCTCTTTTTCTCCACAATAGTACGGTATACAGTAGTATCATTGGTGCATTTCCAAGCATATTCTTCGAACAGATCCAGCTGCTGCCAATAGCGTGTGAGTGTGTTGAAGTATTGAGTGACAGAGGTATCATCTTGGTGGAGATCATACAAGGCAGTTTCAATAGCAAACAGTTCTAAGGTATTTTCAGAACTTGAATAGGAGTCTTTGACCGCATCCCACAATTCCTTTGCAGCGACATATAAAGAAAATTTTCTCTTATATCATTATTCATAAAACTTATCAGCCATGATTTAATCATATGATTATTGGCTTCCAAGTTTTGTACGTAGGATCATCTTGTTTTGGAACAGAAATTTCACCAGTGAGATATTCCTCCTCGCCTTTTCCACCAATATACATCACCACAGATTGGGACCATTGGAGATAGTTGTGTCCATTGAATTTGTGGCTGGTAACCAGGGAGACAGCTTCACTGCCGTGAGAGAGAGCTGGAGCAGAAAGGGACTGATTTGATGAGGACATCTTGGAGGTTACCTCTGAGATAAAGCTGTCTTTTTCGGCAGCCATGGCAAACTAGGGTGGACACACGGAGAAAAAAAATGGAAGACTTAGGAGGAACCTAGCTCTGATACCATATGAAATTTTTGAATATTTTGTGTATATTATTATTACAATTGAGAGAATATTTATACAGCCTAGAAGGAAGAGAGAAATCTACTTTTATAAATATTCAATCAGCTAATTTTAGAAAAATAAAAATAGGATCTCCTATTTCTAGAAAGAATTAATATACATGATATTTGGTATTAATACCAAATTGATTCCCTATATACAGCTGTGGTCAAATTCCTAATTTAGGAAATAAATCCACACATGCTTAGTTTCGTTCTGTCTTCAATTTTTGTTACATTCTCATGCGTAGTTTCATAGTTTTGTTACATTCTCATGTCCTTTATGATTGCTTTAAGTATAAATTATTGTTATTATTTGATAAGCTTGTAATTTTCTTTGTAGATACATTTACAAACACTTCGTGTCACATTTACATGTTGAAGAAATTTGAATAAACTAAACAAGATTTCAACTCAATACATATATAACACCATCATGGCTCTTTCTTGAAGTTGAAATTAAGGCTACATAAATTTTTCCCGTGTTTTGAACTGAGGCTTCCGCCTCGACCACCTAGGGGCTGTCCGCCTCGCACTGCGCACTGAGTTTTCGAACCTTGTCTCTCATATGTGAAATGTCAATGGCTCTAGTTTCTTGTCCTATGTTGAGTAGATAACATGTTATGGTCTTGGTTTTTATCTTCTTGACCTCAAAATTGGAGTTCCGGGGAGTCTGTATACTTCAATTGATTATGTGGTTTATGTTTCTGAGCTGATATTTGTGTGGAAACAGGTAGGGCTTTCTCGTGCTCGGAGACTTGCACAGGGCCAGTCAATTAGGATACAACTATTTGCTCCTTTGCCTGTTCACATTGATGGGGAACCTTGGTCTCAAGAACCGTGTACATTAGCCATATCGCATCATGGGCAGGTCTGCTCTCTCTCACTCGTGATTTAGCTCGAATTTGGTTTCAGCCGTGCTGTTAGTTCCCATAAACGAGTTTGTTATTTGCACACAACTTTGGAGAATTTAAGTTGTGAGCCATTGAATGTTAAGCTAATTCATCTGGTTTGGGCAGGCCTTCATGTTGAAGAGAGCAGCTGAGGAACCTCTTGGTCATGCAGCAGCCATAATCGCAGATGTGCTGGAGAATGCTGAGACCAATCGTGTTATTAATGCTTCCCAGAAACGAGCTCTTCTTCAAGAAATGGCATTGAGGCTATCTTAAAGGTAGTTGGGAATACGGCTTTTCATTGACAAGGGGGCTTGCCAAAAATTTATATTATGTACCCAGTTTTGATTGTGACCTGGAATTGGGAGTGAGATTACACAAGATTTGACAGACTCTAGTTTCGACTGCTTATTCGATTTGTGTTAGTGAATGTGATGTAGGTGAAGCGTAAATGGCTAAAAAAATTAATTATCCAATTACCTAAAAATAAAAAGAAATTATTAAAAATATATCAAATACAATTTTAACAATTTCATGTTTTAAAAAAATAACATAAAATACAATAAAAACACAGAAAAAATAGGTGGTTTTATTAAAAAGTTCGAAACATCAACTTGAACAAAAAAATCTTAGCCTATAAAATAATTTGTATTTAGTCCAACTAAAAAGTGAACGCATGTGCTGTGTGTGGGTGTTTTTAGATCCGGCCACGGTTTCGGTTCCAAACCGAAACCGAATTAGAACCGAATCGTTTAGAACCAGTCGAAATCAGAATCAGAACCAGACTTGTTCGGTTTGGTTAGGATTCTCCCATATCCGAACAGAACAGAATCAGACGGTTCCAACGGTTCGAACTGGAACCGTTCGGTTCTAGCGATTTCACAGTTTCAGTTGGAACCGTTGAAGCCCAACAGCTACTAGTCGTTGGGCTGGCAAGGAGCCAAATAGCTGCTTGCCCCTAAAAATTAAAAAAAAAAGTTTTTTATTTTTATAAAATGTAATTACTAAATTACACCTAATAACATTAATAAAACGGTTAGTTTTAGGGACATTTTAGGTATCACAAAAATAATCCAAAATGTATAAATATGGGTCATTCTTCATTTTTTCAACACACTAATTCTCAATTCTCTCAATTTCTTTAATTCTCTCATTCTCAATTCTTCAATATTAACAAAAAATGACAAGCTCATCTGAGAACACCATATCCAATGAGCCAACCCAAGAGAGCGTCCAAAGTATCGGTACACAGAGAAGAGAAGTTAAGTCTCGATCCTCCGATATTTTCGAAATTCATTTTCATTTAGTCGAGACTAAAAATGAAGGTTCAAGAGCAATATGCAACTATTGTGGTATATCTTACAAATTTACTGGCGACTATGACAATATGAACAAGCACTTGGATAGACATCATGCCGCTGAAATTGGATTTGATAGAACGCAAACTCAAATGGACAGGTACACATCATCTAGTAGAGATACGAGTTCCTTATATTTATTTAAATATTCTGATGCTAAAAATAGAGAAGAATTTACTAATTTTACTTGTATGACACATCTTTCTTTAAGTTTTGGTGAGAAAATTATTTTTACTAATTACGTTCGAATTGTTTTAAATCCTGCTGCTTGTAAAATGACTAAAAATATAATAAAATGTTAAAATTTAAATTATACAAAGATGATAAAATTATTTTAAATGAAATATTTAAATATATTAAAGGTTTTCTTTCTATTTACTCTGATATTTGGAGTGACCATTGGCAAACACTCATACATGGGTGTGACTTGTCATTGGATTGATGCATAATGAAACATGCAAAAACGACTTATTACATTTAGTGTTTTTGATGAGCAACATACTGCATAAAATATTTATAGAATGATTGTAGGCATTGCATTTTTGCATGTGAAACCCGATGATGAGTCTCAGTTGGAGGCACTACCTTTTTAGCTAAGGATATTGCGGGAAACGGAGGTCGGAATGGGAAATCCGAAATAAGTACGTCATCAAGTTCATTTCACAAGCTCACTGTCTTCGTTAGTGCTGTAGGGGTTTTAGGGGCATAATCCGGTAACGCAGCGGAAGCGGCGGAAGATCGTATCTTCCGATTTCAAAACTTTTTCTCGGATTAATTAAATTTAATTATCCAATAATCAAATTATGAAATAAAATTCAAATGAATCATATTCAAGTGAATTTACCGAATTACCCTTGTATTGGTATTTTGTCCATTTTAGTCCGAAATTGATCTAATCAATTTTGAATGATTCTAAATCATTTCTAAGATGAACTTAGCATGTTCAAAACATCAAAACACCAAAGGCAACATAAATCCCAAATTTTGACCATTTGGCCGAATGCACCATTAGGGTGCCATATGTGCACTTTGTCATTTCATGCTTCAAAACACATCAAGATGTAATCTAATCAACATGAAACTTTATATGCATCACATACACATCCTTATACACAACATATATGAAAAACCCCAAATTTGGAAGTGGTCTTAAACCCTAATTTTTCAATTTCATCAAATTGGACAAATTAGACCAAATTGGTTAAATCCAATACTTCAATCATGTTTCTTCCATCCAAATCAAGTCTCAACACAATGAAACAACTATAGAACAATTCTAGGTCATTTAAGAGTGGGTCAATAACTCTAGAATGGCAACAAGGTTCTAAAACCTTAAAAGAATGCTTATTACTACACTAGTAATAAACTTCCAACATCATACATGCAAATCATCTTCATCAAACTTTTATCCATCAAAAGTACAAAGAATAAGGAATAGAAAAACTCAAGAACATCACAAGATGTTGCCCACAACAAGAGGAACAAATTACTCTCTAATGGAAGGTTAGAAATACTTACTAAATTCCAAGTTTTTCCTTGTTTTTCTTTTCTTTTCTCTCTACCTTCTTTGCCTTGTTTTAATGGAGTTTTGATAAAGTGAAAAGGTTAATGAAACCCTAAAATAAATGAAACAATATATACCTCCTCCAAAAGAAGCCTTGGCCGAAATTGGTGGAGAAAAATATACAAAATATCATGATATTTTATTTCATTTAATTTTGCTTATCAACTTGCAACTTTAATCATCAAACAATTTAATGAATAAAGAAAGTCAACAATTGCAACTCAAAAATATAACCATTATATTTAATTAAGGGTCATGGCCGAAATAAGAAAAAATAAAGGAAAAAGACATTTTCATTTTTCAAACAATTTGAACAAATATCTTAAGAAGTCAAAATCAATTTGACAACCTTTTCCTTTAATGTATAAGTCAACAATTGCAACTTATAATCATTTCCTAACTTTATCATTTGGTGATATATTATATTTTAATTATATTAATTATTTAACAATTAAATAATTAAATAATTAATTAAATACAAATATATCAAACATATGTATATATTTACTTTAAATATCTCAAATACATATATTAATGATATATGTCAAATACCTTTATTTGACTATTTATTAATGTGTATTTAATAATATCATATATTAAATACAAATACACATTAATTAGGAAATGACGGTTCGGCCCGTTCGCATGTATTTTTCGTTTAACGATTAAACGATTTATAAATAATCATCATTATTCATAAATGTTGCTCTAGTGCTTTACGAGTATGTTTCATTATTGAGACTCTCTAGATTCAGGTATATCCATCACGAAATCCAATTTCATGTGCATAATCTATCCACCCGTAGATTATGACGATCACGGATAATCTAGCTGAATCATACAGGTCGAGGTCATTGCATACGTATAATCCCTCCGTCACAGGTATCCGGATAATACCAGAGATATAGATGTAAACGTCAAATCTCTATAGGTATTATCCCGTCGACGTATCTATTAGCAATCTCTAAATAATACTCGGAACTTACTTCCGATGTATACTGTGGCCACAGATTTAACAGACTGCTAAATATATATGGACTACCTATGCTCTGTACACAGAACTGACGGATCCTATCTTGACACACACAGGATATCCTGAGGATCGATCCACACCCAACGAACAGGCGGAGGTCTGATCTAAATAGATCGGTGACGTGACTGCCATCTAAGTGTGGAGGATGTCTCATACATCCACAGTGGTGTCTCAAGTCGAAGGACCACTATGCTACTCAACCCGGGAAGATTCTTATTGACGTTGGCGTACCATCCATTAAGAATCTTCGGTGAGCCGTTCAGTGTTTATCCACTATAAACACCTACACGTTATACGAGTCTCCCTAGACTCATGGTTCATTGGGATAAACCATCGGACCAAGTCTCGATATACGACATGTACTGGTCTCAACGGATTTGACTAACCGACCCGTGTTAGCAAATCTTGACCAGGAACTATGTTTGATAATATACATATAGCAGTGACACTTCCCAATGTCAATTACAAACTAACTTTGTAACTGTGTACTGCATTATATATTATCGGGCCTTTGTCTAATATATACATATCACTAAACCATGTTTAGTTTCAATCTAATCGTAATCAGATCGAATATGTATATAAGAACAAGAGGTGCAACCATAAATAAGTAATATTATGGAATAAGGGGATGTTTGTATTCATGAATCAGACATAAATACGGCCCGGATTGGCGCTCTGAGCACCAACCCCAACAATTTCTCCCACTTGCTCTAGTGCCAATCCACGGTATCATATACACGTCTCAATGTGCATCATATGCACATGGCCCTCAAAAGCTCACCCAGTACTTAAGAGGTAAGAAACAAGTCCGCTATGAAATATCGAGTTTGTCAAACAAACTCTATCGTTTCCCATAGTTAACATCATTCATATTTTGTAGAATCTAAATTATACATTAATATGAAATGGATGCTATATCTGTATTATGCTACAGCTACTAAGTTGTCCAAGTATTTAGGGATCAAATCCAAAAATATTATGAGGACAACCGCAAGCACAACACCAATTTAAAACTTCTACTTTAAAAGGTCACTATGCAACTTCATAAGTCAATACTTCAAAAGTTGCATTTGATTCCACTAAATAGTAGAATCATTTGTGACACTCCCACTGCATTATTGTGACTCTTTATGATGTAGACTGTCTAACGTCATAATTAGTCTCAAAACTAATATGACCCTAATGGTTGCAGACTGTATTCTCCATGAATTAGAAACTCGTTCTTAATATCTCAAAGATCACAAAGAACGTGTTTCAAGATCCATCATATGGTCTATAAGATGTCAAAATAACTCGTAACAATTACGATTAAATCGACATCGATAATCGCATATAATAAAGTATTCACTATGTCATCATCAAATGATACATAATATTGTTTAGACATTCTAATCAATATCTCTTTCGAAAAAGGAATCATCATTTACGAAAGATGAATACTATGTATAAGACATACAATAACTGTCGAACAGTTATACTAACTGTCATACAGATAGCCTTGTTATGTCCTTCATTAGATCATATCTAATGTACGACTAATAGGGGTATCTCACAAGTCTCCAAGTTTCATATCATATATAAAACTTTATATCAAATATAACAGAGACTACTCCCACTGCTTTCACGGAGTAAAGAAGACTTAGGTAAATCTTTTACCTTACAAACATCTCATTATTACTATAATAATGAAAATGTCGTTAAGATATATAACACTAGAAAGTAATATGTACGCTCCCATTAACCCTTCTAATCACATGTGTATTCTCTATACTTTGACAAGATCAGACAATCTGACGATATCAAAAAACAGAGAACACAGATTTTCGGAAGACTTATCTGAGTCTACAATAGGCTCTATAAGCTAGCACACTAAACTGTGATCTCAGCAGAACACAAACTCTAGGGCCATTTCAGAATGAACTCTTCAAATAAGGAAATCACAACTGATCTCTTATCTGAATAAGTCATCCAAAAATGCCACTTTGCATTCTTTAGCTAAAATATACAGTTTATAATCAACATTAACCAATATATCTTTAATTGTTCATTTAGTGTGACTAGAGATAAGTTTTCTCAGAATCTACAATAGATTGCTGAGTATAACTTTTCTCACTGTCATACTGTAAAGGTCAAACCTTTAATAAGCTCACATGCTTTCGCCGCGCAAACAATTAGCACATATCATGAACTAATTCATAATGAAAGCTTAATCAAGTTCAAAACTTGATCGTAGTAAGCTATGAAAAATCTTAGATCTAAGGTTCAATGGTGAACTTCCAGAATCGATATCAAATATCGCTTCCATTACAAGTTATAGGATAATTTTCTTCAATAAGAAAACAACGGAACCATTAAGTATCAAAAACTCGTGAATGATTCTGTTATCCTATTGGACTTGTACGGAAGATGTATAAGGGTTGTTTCATCTTATTAATTACGTAGTTCCATTTATAATTTATCATTCTCACATTTGACTTCAATAAGTCAAGTCTTTTCTACAATAGTTAACATCTGATGTTACACACCAAGTAATAAAACGATTTTATTACTTAGAATCGTAGGAAAGATATTCTATTAAATAGAATACAATATTCTATTAAACAGAATAAACGATAAACTTTTACTTATACCTCCGAGGTGTAAGTAATTTCCATTATATAACTATTATATAAAAGAAAGATTGAAATCTCAAACTTTTCAAGATTCAAATTTTCTACCTATACATATCATATATGCAACTGTAGAAAATAATGGAACATTAATTAAAGAGATGAATTAGTGTTACTGGAGTATAACCCCAAGAGTATTGAAACTAATTCGGTAACATTCAATATCAAACGAACCAAATCATATAAGATCTGATTGTTCCCACTACTCAATTCCATCAAGATGGAATCATGGAAGAATAATATTGAATATGAATCATATTCACTAAATAACCTTAGAACTAATTGCTTTAAATTCATACGTTTGATCGTATCAAAGATCTTTGAACAGTTCAAAGACATGTTATGAATTTTGAGGATAGAATTCTCTAAAACCTTTAGATTGAATATATTTGAACAAGTCAAAAATGTTCAATCTACGTTTCATCAGAACGGATTGAAAGTACTTGATACTTTCAAGACTTTCAATATGTGTTCCTTCAGAAACACATAACTAAGTTATGACAATTCATCAACTAAGTTACGAAGTATAAAGAAAACTACCTTAAGCAATTATTATTCATTAAACTACATACATCCAATGTATCAGTTAAATAAATCTGGTGGTCCAATGACAATCATTGGTTAAACGAGATCTTAATCACTTTCATGAATACATATTCATTAAATGGATAAGGATATGTGGTGTGATCTAGTATCAAACCATCCTTCACCATACGGAATAAGCATCCAATGCTTAAGTGATTAAACCCATAAAGCACCGTTCTAAATTATTTACTTTACCGAATAATTTTTCTTAATGTTTATCTCTACGTCAATGATACTACTAGTTATTATAAAATATGTAACAATTGTTTATAAAGAACAAGTGACTATCCAATAGTCGCAAGTTCCGATATCAAATATCAAAACAATCGTTAACCAATATTTCAAATAACTAGACGGGAGATCTGGTATCCAATACCTATAGTTGTAGTATTGTGAAAATTGATATTTTCTATACACAAATATACGCATCTCCTTTCTTTAGCTTTACTATTTGCATTCAACTATTCACAACAATTGTAAATAACTGATTAGCAAATTGTGTCATACACATTACCTCTAAAGGTAATTAAAGCTTAGAAACGTCATTACTAGATAAACAAATACCTAATAGGGCTTTCTTAATGCCAGTCAAGAGTCTCGAGACATGAACTAAATCAAGTCAATTCCTATTGCATAAGAAACTATTGTCTCTAAAGTATTACATCCTAAAAGGGATATCTATCTAGATTATCTGTGGTGACTTAGAAACTAAGTCATTAACCATATTTATTTTTCAAGAAAATCGGAACAACAGTTCCCGATGTTTAGACTAATCTAATAATATCCTAGTCTATTAGTATCTAGAACCTATTCTAGAATAACTGCAACCAAGAGTCTAGTCAGATAACATATCAAAATATGTGTGCAGTAAATAAAAGTTTAATTCTATCTACTATAGAATAAGGAAACAAACAAGCGGCAATTTCCATAATAACATACACTGCCTAAGTTATGGAATATTTTAAACTAGCAGTGCCTCCCATTATTTTTACGTAATGCCGTAATCCCCAACGGAAAGACGAGAATTCAATAATTAAATCGAATTCCATAATGGGAAGAGGACCCCATGAATATATTTCGACTCACAGCAGAGGCACGGTCTCGCCGACATATATTCACAGGTAGACAACTAATTGTCAATCACTCACTAGTGACTCCAAGGTTCTGGTCCTGGTCGTTTTTCGTTGTCGCTGCGAGGCAGGCCCACAAGGAGACGTACCAAGGTTAAACTTGTCAATGATAAACTCAAGTTACTTGCGTAACCCTGACAGCTAGGGCACGTTCAGGATTCCGCTTTCGCTTGAATTTATCTAGTATCTAATATACATTCGGCATAAATAAATTTTTATCAGCTACACCCTCACAGCAGAGGCACGGTCTCGGATGTAGTCAACGAAAAGATATTTATAAACCGTATTGACAAGACGGACCAAGAAACAAGTATTCCAAATACTAGTTACTATTAAACCTTATTAAGCGGGGATATTCCATTAAGTGTCATACACCCTAAATCTAATCAAATTAGATTATAACATGCATGTATAAAGTCAAGAAAACATGATTAAACATTGAATAAAATAAGCTAATCATTTATGGAGGCCTAGAATCAGACTCGCTCTGATACCATTTTGTAGGGGTTTTAGGGGCATAATCCGGTAACGCAGCGGAAGCGGCGGAAGATCGTATCTTCCGATTTCAAAACTTTTTCTCGGATTAATTAAATAAACATATTTATTTAATTATTCAATAATCAAATTATGAAATAAAATTCAAATGAATCATATTCAAGTGAATTTACCGAATTACCCTTGTATTGGTATTTTGTCCATTTTAGTCCGAAATTGATCTAATCAATTTTGAATGATTCTAAATCATTTCTAAGATGAACTTAGCATGTTCAAAACATGAAAACACCAAAGGCAACATAAATCCCAAATTTTGACCATTTGGCCGAATGCACCATTAGGGTGCCATATTGTGCACTTTGTCATTTCATGCTTCAAAACACATCAAGATGTAATCTAATCAACATGAAACTTTATATGCATCATATACACATCCTTATACACAACATATATGAAAAACCCCAAATTTGGAAGTGGTCTAAAACCCTAATTTTTCAATTTCATCAAATTGGACAAATTAGACCAAATTGGTTAAATCCAATACTTCAATCATGTTTCTTCAATCCAAATCAAGTCTCAACACAATGAAACTACTATAGAACAATTCTAGGTCATTTAAGAGTGGGTCAATAACTCTAGAATGGCAACAAGGTTCTAAAACCTTAAAAAGATGCTTATTACTACACTAGTAATAAACTTCCAACATCATACATGCAAATCATCTTCATCAAACTTTTATCCATCAAAAGTACAAAGAATAAGGAATAGAAAAACTCAAGAACATCACAAGATGTTGCCCACAACAAGAGGAACAAATACTCTCTAATGGAAGGTTGGAAATACTTACTAAATTCCAAGCTTTTCCTTGTTTTTCTTTTCTTTTCTCTCTACCTTCTTTGCCTTGTTTTAATGGAGTTTTGATAAAGTGAAAAGGTTAATGAAACCCTAAAATAAATGAAACAATATATACCTCCTCCAAAAGAAGCCTTGGCCGAAATTGGTGGAGAAAAATATACAAAATATCATGATATTTTATTTCATTTAATTTTGCTTATCAACTTGCAACTTTAATCATCAAACAATTTAATGAATAAAGAATGTCAACAATTGCAACTCAAAAATATAACCATTATATTTAATTAAGGGTCATGGCCGAAATTAAGAAAAAATAAGGAAAAAGACATTTTCATTTTTCAAACAATTTGAACAAATATCTTAAGAAGTCAAAATCAATTTGACAACTTTTTCCTTTAATGTATAAGTCAACAATTGCAACTTATAATCATTTCCTAACTTTATCATTTGGTGATATATTTATATTTAATTATATTAATTATTTAACAATTAAATAATTAAATAATTAATTAAATACAAATATATCAAACATATGTATTATATTTACTTTAAATATCTCAAATACATATATTAATGATATATGTCAAATACCTTTATTTGACTATTTATTAATGTGTATTTAATAATATCATATATTAAATACAAATACACATTAATTAGGAAATGACGGTTCGGCCCGTTCGCATGTATTTTTCGTTTAACGATTAAACGATTTATAAATAATCATCATTATTCATAAATGTTGCCCTAGTGCTCTACGAGTATGTTTCATTATTGAGACTCTCTAGATTCAGGTATATCCATCACGAAATCCAATTTCATGTGCATAATCTATCCACCCGTAGATTATGACGATCACGGATAAGATAATCTAGCTGAATCATACAGGTCGAGGTCATTGCATACGTATAATCCCTCCGTCACAGGTATCCGGATAATACCAGAGATATAGATGTAAACGTCAAATCTCTATAGGTATTATCCCGTCGACGTATCTATTAGCAATCTCTAAATAATACTCGGAACTTACTTCCGATGTATACTGTGGCCACAGATTTAACAGACTGCTAAATATATATGGACTACCTATGCTCTGTACACAGAACTGACGGATCCTATCTTGACACACACAGGATATCATGAGGATCGATCCACACCCAACGAACAGGCGGAGGTCTGATCTAAATAGATCGGTGACGTGACTGCCATCTAAGTGTGGAGGATGTCTCATACATCCACAGTGGTGTCTCAAGTCGAAGGACCACTATGCTACTCAACCCGAGAAGATTCTTATTGACGTTGGCGTACCATCCATTAAGAATCTTCGGTGAGCCGTTCAGTGTTATCCACTATAAACACCTACACGTCTATACGAGTCTCCCTAGACTCATGGTTCATTGGGATAAACCATCGGACCAAGTCTCGATATACGACATGTACTGGTCTCAACGGATTTGACTAACCGACCCGTGTTAGCAAATCTTGACCAGGAACTATGTTTGATAATATACATATAGCAGTGACACTTCCCAATGTCAATTACAAACTAACTTTGTAACTGTGTACTGCATTATATATTATCGGGCCTTTGTCTAATATATACATATCACTAAACCATGTTTAGTTTCAATCTAATCGTAATCAGATCGAATATGTATATAAGAACAAGAGGTGCAACCATAAATAAGTAATATTATGGAATAAGGGGATGTTGTATTCATGAATCAGACATAAATACGGCCGGATTGGCGCTCTGAGCACCAACCCCAACAAGTGCTGCGTTCGTTACTTCGTTCGAACGTCAGGCAGATTGCGGACGTTCGTGTGTAGCGTTCGAATTGGCGTTCGAACGACGTCGGTGTTTCTGGTTTTGCTGCTACCTCGCACCTCAGCCCAATTAGCTCCCCAAAGCCCATAAAACACATCCCAATTTAATTAAATTAAACATTAAATATTAAATAAAATATTAAACCATTTACCAATTAAATAAAACACAAAAATATAATCATACCTAATGAAGATAAATCAAATATATTAACTTCATAACTAAACAAATCACATACTAAATTAAAAAGATGTCATGCCTAATTAAAATCAATCATAACAAATTAAAGATATTGACTTCCTAATCTAGCCAAGATTTACACCCCCTCAATCTTTGACTTTCCTTGCTCAACACCAAATCAAATCCTCATTTTAATGCACCAAATCCCTTCCTTGTGAGACAAGGTGAAGCTCTAACCCTTCTCTATATAAACAACCCCTAACCAAAGCCATCATCTCTTTCACGGAAGATCATTCACGGTAATAGCATAAAGAAGTAAAACAATTTCTCTCCTACACCTCCTTCAACAACCGAAACAACCAGCCCTCAAACACTCTCATATTACCGAAAATACAATAGCCATTCACACCCCCTCCAACCACCAAAACAACTCATAATCACCACCGAAAATAGCAACCCCCTAAGCCTCCACAACCAGACCGAAAACACTCCCCTTTACATCACTGAAACAGTCCCTAAACTACCTTAAAACACACCACCGTAACCACCAAAAATATACCCCCAAACAGCAGTCCCCTTCCCACCGAAACTGACCCAAACCAGTCCCTAAATCACGCCCAAACAGCAGTAATTTAACTCCTAAAAAAACAGCAGCAAAATACACTTAAAACATTGCCTAAAAATCTTAAAAACAGTAACATAAAGAGATTGCATTCATAATCCTTAAAATAATCACACACCACTGCACTAAGAACCCATACAAACTTGGAACAGTTCATTGAAACGTCAAAACAGGTGGCCTGAGCAGTGAGCAGCAAAACAGAGGCCGAACAGGAGCAGAACGGAGTTCGAACCGCAAGCAAAACAACAAAGCAGTGAGCTAGGACGCTAAACCAGTGAACCGGAGAAGTTGAGGAGCTGTACCCTTCCGACGTCCGTGAAACGCAAGCCTGAAAGTTGGCAAAAAGGTTAGACCTGAGGATATCTTTCACACTCGTTTTTTTGTATTATTTATTAAATATTACTTGCAAGATTGTCATGTTGAAATGCATGTTGTGGCCCTTGAGTAGATAAATATGCATGAATTATGAGATGTAGTATGTTGTGGCTGTGGAATGAAATGAGAGACGTGTCAACTCTCGCGGTATATCGGATGGAAACCCGGACATAAATTTCATAGCCGATTCCGAATGGACGGTAATATGATCTGTACTCGGGACACAACTCCACGTACCGCTTGAGTAAACGGCACCCTATTTTGTTTTGTGTTGCTTTTGTTTATTTTTCGTCACTTGAATTCTGTATGTTGTTTATTTATGCATGATTCAATCGAGCGCATGGGCTTAGTAAGTGGAATGAAAGATCCCCTATGGGGAGGGGTTAAAGTTTAAACCTTTACCACGATGCTTTGCCGCGCCGGTTGATGTGTGTTCGGTTGGATGCAAGATACGGTCAATCAGGCATACTTAGTTTGATATTATTGTCTTTATTTTTTATGCATGGTTCAATCAAGCGCATGGGCTTAGTAAGTGGAATGAAAGATCCCTTATGGGGAGGGGTTAAAACCCTTTACCACGATGCTTTGCCGCGCCGGTTGATGTGTGTTCGGATTGGATGTAAGATGTGTTCAAACGGGCATACTTGGTTTTGATATGATTGGCTTTATTTTTGTATGTATGATGCGATCGAGCGCATGGGCTTAGTGAGTTAGTCCAAAGGTCCTCTATTTGAGAGACGAAGAGCCTAAAATGCCACCTTTGTGACACTACTTCGCCGCGCTGGACGAAGTGTGTTTGGGTTGAATGTACGTTCAATTGGGCATACGAAGTCCTACACTTTTATTGTCTTTATTATGTGTTGTGATGTGACGCGCATGGGCTTAGTATGTTGGTCTAAAGGTCTCCTCTTTGAGAGACCAAGAGCCCAAAAAGACCACCTTTACAGTAGTACTTCGCCGCGCCCCTTTATTTTGTTGTTTATGTATTGCGTCTCATTTCATGCATCAGGTATGTCCCCATTCGAACGCGTCTACGAACGCAACTCGAACGCGCGCATGCATTTTGCCTTATCATGCATCAGGTCTCATTTCCGTTCGAACGCGTTCACGAACGCCATACGAACGTGAGCATTTTGTTTCATTTCCGTTCGAACGCATTAACGAACGCCATACGAACGTGAGCATTCTGTTTCATTTCCATTCGAACGCGTTATCAAACGCCATACGAACGCGAACCTTCTGTTTACCGTTCGAACGCGTTTACGAACGCTACACGAACGCGAACACACTGAACTGAGACATATTCATCACATGCCATGTATAATTATTTCCTAGGTGATTTTTTATGGAACCACACATAGTCATTTTTATCTTTGTGCACATAATAATGAAAAGCATGTTTATTCCATTAGTTGCGTCATTTGCCTTAGTCTTGATTTAACGCATTACGATTCATATACCTATGCCATGATGACTTTGGAGTATTATTTCTTGTGATATATCGGATGGAAACCCAGACATAAATTCCGTAGCCGATTCCGAATGGACGGTAATGCGGTCTGTACTTGGGATACAATTCCACGTATCACTTGGAAAAGTGTTCACATGTATGCTTGTGCGGTTATTATGAATGCTTGTTTTTCATGAATATGATATGTTGAATGAAGTTGTATGTTCGTTGTTACTTTGAGGTACTTTCAGGCATGTGTTCTTAGATGCGAGATATATGTGAAATGTATGTATAAGTTTTATTTTGTACCCGTGAATTTAGAAGCATGATACTCTTGGAAATAAGTGCTACTTAAGCCTGATTAAATTATTACATAAATCCTGTCATTACACTGGCATAAGTAAGGGACCATTCCGAACCCAATGGTTTGAGGTCTTCCCTTGCGAGGGTGTGAGTGCGGCCTTAAATCTCATTTTCCCGGTTCACACGGGGGTGGCGACTCCATTATTCTCCGGTTTAGTCCCCCGTGGCTACTCCATACTCCCGACCGGGCCGCGAGCCCGGGACAACATGCGTCGCCCCAGTTTCTGTGTTCCCACAATGATTAAAATAATTTTTGATGAATATGGTTTATTAGGTAAAATTTTAACAATTGGTTTTGACAATACATCTGCAAATACTGCATCAATTAGAGATTTAAAAGAAATATACCAACCAAATTTGGGGGGTCGATTTTTTCATGTTCGTTGCACATGCCATGTCATTAATTTATGTGTTCAAGATGGTCTGAATTATTTAGAACCTTACATTGATCCTATTAAGATTGCATTTAATTGTATTTTGTCACATTCTCAAGTTAGGAGAGAATGAGCCAAGTTTTGTAAATTAAATGATGTTAAATCGGTAAATTTTCACGAGATGTTCTAACACGTTGAAATTCAACTTATTTTCTTTTAAGTCAAGCTTTCCAATACAAAGATGTATTATGTATTTTTCCCCAACATGTTCAACATATCACACTTTTGCCTAGTTAATGAGATATTTGTGAAATTTTTTTAGAACTTTTAAATATTTTTAATGATACTAAAAATATTTTTAGTGGAGTTTATTATCCTACAACAAATGGTTGATTTATTTTTAAAGAAATTCAATTGTTTTAATTGAAGCTATTGGTGTTATGAAGCGAAAATGATTGATTTATTTTAAAGATATTCCATTGTTTTATCTTATTACCACAATTTTTGATCCTAAATTTAAATTAGAAGGTTTGAATAATGGCTTACAAACTTACTATACATATTTAGGAATAACTGATGAAATTAATATTACAAGAATAATAAATAAAATAAAAATTGATTTAATAGATTTATTTAATAATTATGTTAGTAGATATAACTTGCAATCATTAGGACAATCTAGTAGCGAACCTGTAATACATTCAAGACTTAGCGTAAGTGATCGTTGGTTACTACAATTAAATAAAAAACATAGGGATAACACGACTAACAACCCAAAATTAGATAATTATTTATCTACCAATTTTGACTTTCCTGTTGAAAGTTTAATGCGTAAAGATTTTCAAGTACTTGAGTCTTGACTGATGGAATCGACATCAAAATGTCTATCATGTTTCACCAATTATTGCTAAAGAGGTGCTGACAGCACATGTTTCCACCGTTGCGGTTGAACAAGCCTTCAGCTTATGAGGCAATATTTTGGAAGCGAGACAGTTTTCATTACATCAAAGTACTTTAGAAGCAACAACATGTGTGGACGATTGGACCCGAGCTGATCTGAGGCAACAAGAAGATGCTCCCGATGACTTTGAAGACTTGTTCGATAATGAATCTGCAAGTGCAAGCGGAAGAGGAGCTGAAGGATCGACATGCACTGATAATGATGATGATTGATGAGTAAATAATTGTAATGAGGAATTCTCTTTAAAATGTAATGAAACTATGTGAGCTTTAATTCCTCTCACCCCTAGAGGATATGTAGGCAACTTAAGTTGTTAAAAATTTAAGTTCAAGTTCTTTAAATTTATTTTTAATTTAATGTAATCTAAATTTAAATTCATAATTTTAAATAGTTTTTTTAATCTCATTTTTATTTTTTTTAAAATCATTATTAAAATAAAAAATAAAATAAAATAAACCGAACCGAACCGTTAACCAAGTCTAGGTGTTTTAAATTCCAGATATTCTATTTTTTTTTACAAATAGGCGCATGATATAATTGGGTAAAAGTGATTGTTTTTTTTTTTTATTTATAATTTTTAATTTCAAAACTAAATATCTATAAGTTATAAATTATTTTATGAAAAAATTACATATTATTAATGTTTAAATCATAAATTTTAAAAAAGTACTATGATTGACAATGTTCTAAAAAATGCTAGGCGGCAAGCATATGGTGGGGGAGCGTCTGACCACCTAGAAGGAGAGGTTTGACAATATTAGGCGATTTATTTTTTATTTAAAAAATCAGAAAAAAATAAATTTGGGGAAAAATGTACAAACCCGTCTAAAACTATATAGGCAGCTGCCTAAATCCACTTGACCCGCCTAAACCCCCCTAATCGTCCGACACAAGCTAGCAACCGTTTTCATGCATAACCAGAATGGTTAGGCGATGCTTAGCGCCCAAGGGGCCGCCTAGGTCGTTTTTTAGAAGATGATCGATATGTTTTGACGAAAAAATAAGTAAAAAATGTCATTAGAGTTGATGATTTCAGAATAGCCCTTATCAAACACACATATCTTTTTCACCTGAACTCCAAAACATAATTTGTAAAATTCTACATGCACTTAATATACATACATATAACTTTCATTAACGAACTCCTCTCAAATTCGAACTTCCACAAAGTCAAAATTAATCGCACAATCATATTTTACCTAAGTCATATTAAGCTCATTCACAATCTCATTTTACTCAAGTCATATTAAACTTAATCACAGTCATATTTAACCTAAGTCATATTGAACTCAATCACATCACATTTTGCCTAGTCACATTAGTGACTGAAAGTTGAGTTATATATGCATCACGCTTCACATTGTGGATTTTCAATCACGGTCATATTTTACCTCAATTACAGTCACATTGGTGACTGAAAGTTGTATTGTATGTGTCATAGTCACATTGTTGACCCTCAATCACAGTCAAATTGATAACTGAAAGTTATATTATATGTGTTTCAGCCACATTATTGAACCTCAGTCATATTGTTGAACCTCAATCACAATTACTCATATTTTTTCAATCATATTGCTAACTGAAAGTTGTGTTATATATACCTTAGTCGGATTACTTATCATTGGTCACATTTCATAAATTTAAAAATATGCACCTCAGCCCGATGTAGGGTTCCAAGGAAAATTTCTTCCCCCGACATAGTCCCCCAACTCATTCTCCCTCTCCAATTTTCTTTCCAATAATACCTCATCTCTTCCCTTTTATTTTCTTTCCAATTACTTCTCTTTTATTTTTTTCCTTAATTTACGTTTCCCTTTTATTTTTTCCCTTAAATTATTTTAAATTATTAATTAATTTAACTTTTTGATTTAATTCTTTTATTTTTTTATCTTAAATATTTTTTATTTTTTTTCTAATAAATCTTATATTTATGTATATTTGTTATTTATTTTGAAAGTAGAGAAATTTGCTTTTACTTTTGTTTTATTAAAAGTCGTGTTGTTTCTACTTCTGTTTTTTCTTTTACTTTATTAAAAGTCGTGTTTATTTTTATTTTATTAAAAATTATTTATCTTATTTGCTTTCGTAAAATAATGTCTGTATTTACTTTTACTGTATTAAAAACTATTTATCTTATTTGCTTTTACTTCCTATATAAAGATATAGTTTGTAAGTTTGAAGGTCAGATCGTTTAGAAGATCATTTAAGCCTTTTAAAATAGGCAAGCCTCTCTCCCATGCTCTTTCCCTTTTAGCCTCTCATTCTCTCTTCTTATAATAGAGTTCTAGACCTATCAGATCTACCGGTGAAATTCCATAAATCTATTGCTTATTGTTGTAACAACTCTCATAACAGGAAAATAGAATTCATCAAAACACCAACATAGATCTAAAATCCAATTGGATTTACTACCACCAGAACCACATCAAAATACTTCATAAACAAAAAAAAAAAAAAAAACAGCCATAATAACGAAACCAAATAAAAAAGAGAAGGACAAAGGAAAAAAAAGGGTTGTGGTGAGCTCGCCGGAAGGAATTTTTCCGGTGAACCACTGGCTGAAAACAAAAGAAAAAAATAAGAGAAAGAAATGTGGAGAAGAGAAGAAGGAAAACAAGAAAGTAAGATAAAGATGAGAAGAAAAAGAGATGGCCGAGAAGGGGTAAGCAGGGGGCTGAAAACAAAAGAAGAAAAATGAAAAATATGAGAAGAAAGGTGGTGAAGAGAAGAATGAAAAAAAAAAGCAAGAGAGTAAGATAAGATGGGAAGAGAAAGAGATGGTGGACGATGGAGAAGCCTCTGCTGGCAGACACAAGACCAGTGCAGCGATAGGGGCTTCAAGCTTCCCGTGGTTTATACTTATTTATGCAAATTTTGTTAACCTTTTGAAATCTTTTCGCTTTGATATTTATAATGCTGGATCATCTTTCTGCCCAGTTTTGCTCCAGTCAGTCATTATTGAACACACGTTTCTCCTTGATGTAAATAAAATCTTATTGTTGGCGGTAGAATGCAGAATTTATGTAGCTCAGGTAAGTAGGTGAATATCTGGATGAGTCCTGATGGCCTTGATGAGTTGGCGAGTCAGCTCAGAGCTCGAAACAAGTCCAACATGGATGCTGGCTGTTTCTGAGCTGAGAAATCTGCAGAAGTGGGTAAATCTCGTAAATTCAATAGGATGTTGGGCTAACTTGATCTCTTCCCCGCATTATAGACTGTTACTGCTCCGCACGTCCTGCTCCCCTAGACATTTTCTTGGATGTCCCTGCAAGTCATATCCTCTTTTAGCTATGATTGCCCTGGTGATAGTTTATGAAATATAGCTAATGGTGGAAACTGACCTACCTGCCGCATATATTCCTTCGTTGTCAGAACCAATTCAAGGTAAGCTTAGCTACCCATCTTGGGAGAAACAAAATCTCAGTGAACACACTCTAGCATTCCTATAGAATCTACAAGCCAATATTTGTTGTCTAGATTCTGATATCAGCTCGTGATATTTTAGATAAAGGTAATTTGTTAAAGTTTTTATAGAGTACTAGCAAGAAACGAAAAAAGTAGACATAACTTGGAGGGACATTCAAGATTTTTAATGGATGATGAAGTTAGAAGCAAGATTGTAACTGCTGCGGAGGATGCAAAATTATTATATGCTCAGAATAAAAAAAAGTCACACTTAAACATCTGTGGCATAACCGTTCAACCAAACTTTAATCATAAAACAAACTCAAAACAAGAGTAGTTACTTGTGCCAACCCTGAACTGGGATGTACATGAACTGTCTGTATTGAGAAAAACTTACAGTGATGGTAAAGTAGCAACTCCACCGACTCTAATAACTCTAGACTGTATTAACCCGAATAACTCATCGAGCCGGCACCAAATGATTTTATTCAAAACCTCTGAAGTCTCTAAGCGGATCAATTCTGCAAGCACGCAACGCTGGAGCTCTGACTACCAATCTTCCTCATTGAGATCTCCGAAGGCTTAGAAAATTGAGTTAGGTTATGTTTGTGTTGATGGTCAATCAAAGAAGAATCTCACCAAAATAGAGAAGACAGGTAAACAACAAAGTCTTCAAGGTGGATTATCAAGAAGGTTGAAAAGCTAAGAAGATTTTAGGCTCAGAGTAATGTGTTTTCAACACTTGTGAATGTGGCTCTAAGTTTGTTTATATAGGTAGGGCAAAGACAAAGGTTTCTTAGTGCAAATATGGCTTAAAAAAGCGTCCAAAATAACCCACTTACGTACGAATGTTCGAACGCTATAAGAACAAGTGTCGAACGCGTGTTTTTTTTGCAAACTCGTTCGAACGTAGTCTCGAACGCACGTCGATGAAAAGTTTCGTTCGAATGGAAAGATGAACGCACTACGTCCGAAACCTTATGCCAAGTTTCTTTCGAAGATACGAACGTGACACGAACACAACTCGTTCGAACGCAAACATGAACGCATCACTAATGCATATTTGATTCTTTCACGCACAGTCTGCCAAATACAAGTTCAATTGCTCTGAGATCTTCAAGACTCATTACAACCCAATTGAACTTATTTTGTTACGGACATTACCGAGAAATATGATGCTAACAGTGGAAACTGACCTGCCGCATATATTCATTCGTTGCAGAACCAATTCATGGTAAGCTTAGCTACCCATCTTGGGAGAAAAAAAATCTCAATGAACACACTCTAGCATTCATATAAATGATCAGTGCGTACGCGCACTATAGCATGCGCGTACTGCACACGTGTCACATTGTGAATTTTGTTTTCGTACGTTCTTGAGCTTCCGGACTCCGATTCAGCCCCGATTTTTTCCTATACACTCGTAATGGTATATAGTATTTCATTAAATATTTTAAAATTACACTCATGCTAGATATCCATAGGTTATACCCATTTCCGCTATACGAGACACCGATCCGACCCTAGGGGTTCCACATCCGCCCCAACAACAACAAAGTCTTCAAGGTGGATTATCAAGAAGGTTGAAAAGCTAAGAAGATTTTAGGCTCAGAGTAATGTGTTTGCAACACTTGTGAAGGTGGCTCTAAGTTTGTTTATATATGCAGGACAAATGCAAAGGTTTCCTAATGTAAATATGGCTTAAAAAAGCGTCCAAAATAATCCACTTATGTACGGACATTCGAACGCCACAAGAACACATGTCGAACGTGTGCTGTTCTGTAAACTCGTTCGAACATAGTCTCGAACGCACCTCTAACGGAAACACACTGGAAAGTTTCGTTCGAACGAAAAGATGAACGCACTACGTCTGTGAACCTTCTGCCAAGTTTCTTTCGAACCCAAATATGAACGTGACACGAACACAACTCGTTCGAACGCAAACACGAACGCATCACTAATGCATATTTGATTCCTTCATGCACAGTCTGTCAAATACCAGTCCAATTGCTCTGAGATCTTCAAGACTCATTACAACTCAATTGAACTTATTTTGTTATGGACATTACCAACAAATATCGAAATAACAGTGGAAACTGATTTGCCGCATATTTTCCTTCATTGCAGAACTAATTCATGGTAAGCTTAGCTACCCATCTTGGGAAAAACAAAATTTCAATGAACACACTTTAACATTCATATAGAATCTTCAAGCCAATATTTGTTGTATAGATTCTGGTCTCAGCTCGTGATATTTTCTTGGTAATAAAAGATAAAGGTAACTTGTAAAAGTTTTTATAGAGTACTAGTAAGAAACAAAAAAAAATAGACATAACTTGGAGGGACATTCGAGATTTTAGTGGATGATGAAGTTAGAAGCAAGATTGTAACTGCCGCAGAGGATGCATAATTATTATATGCTTAGAATAAAAAAAAAGTTGCACTTACTCATCTGTGGCATAACCGTTCAACCAAACTTTAATCATAAAAGAAACTCAAAACAAGAGTAGTTACTTGTGCCAACCCTGAACTGAGATGTACATGAACTCTCTGTATTGAGAAAAACTTACAGTGATGGTAAAAGACCTATGGCAGCAACTACACCGACTCTAATACCTCTAGATTGTATTAACCCAAAGAACTCCTCGAGCTCACACCAAACGGTCTTATTCAAAACCTCTGAAGTCTCTAAGTGGATCAATTATGTAAGCACGCAACGTCGGAACTCCGAATACCAATCTTCCTCCTTGAAAACTCTAAAGGCTTAGGAAATTGGGTTAGGTCGTGTTTGTGTTGATGGTCAATCAAAGAAGAATCTCACCAAAATAGAGAAGATAGGTAAACAACAAAGTCTTCAAGGTTGATTATTAAGAAGGTTGAAAAACTAAGAAGATTTTAGGCTCAAAGTAATGTGTTTTCAACACTTGTGAATGTGGATTTAAGTTTGTTTATATAGTTAGGGCAACAACTAGGGTTTCCTAGTGTAAATTTGGCTTAAAATAATTTCTAAAATAACCCACTTACGTACGGACGTCCGAACGCCACAAGAACGCGTGTCGAACACGTGCTGTTTCACAAACTCATTCAAACGTAGTCTCGAACGCAAACATACTGGAAAGTTTCGTTCGAACGGAAAGATGAACGTACTACTCCCGGGAACCTTCTGCCAAGTTTCATTTGAACCCAAATACGAACGTGACCCGAACGCAACTCGTTCGAATGCAAACACGAACACATCACTAATGCATATTTGATTCCTTCACGCACAGTCTGTCAAATACCAGTCCAATTGCTCCGAGATCTTCAAGACTCATTAAACTCAATTAAACTTGTTTTCTTACGGACATTGGCAAAAAATATGGAACTAACAAATACGGAACTAACAGTGGAAACTGACATGCCGTATATATTCCTTCATTGTAGTATCAATTCATGGTAAGCTTAGCTACCCATCTTGGAGAAACAAAATCTCAATGAACACTGTAACATTCCTATAAAATCTACAAGCCAATATTTATTGTCTAAATTTTGGTCTCAGCTCGTGACATTTTCTTGGTAATAAAAAAGGTAACTTGTAAAAGTTTTTATATACTACTAGCAAGAAACAAAAAAAATAGACATAACTTGGAGGGACATTCGAGATTTTAGTGGATGATGAAGTTAGAAGCAAAATTGTAACTGCCGCAGAGGATGCATAATTATTATATGCTTAGAATAAAAAAGGTTGCACTTACTCATCTGTGGCATAACCGTTCAACCAAACTTTAATCATAAAAGAAACTCAAAACAAGAGTAGTTACTTGTGCCAACCCTGAACTGAGATGTACATGAACTCTCTGTATTGAGAAAAACTTACAGTGATGGTAAAAGACCTATGGCAGCAACTCCACCGACTATAATACCTCTAGATTGTATTAACCCGAAGAACTCCTCGAGCTCACACCAAACGGTCTTATTCAAAACCTATGAAATCTCTAAGTGGATCAATTATGTAAGCACGCAACGTCGGAACTCCGAATACCAATCTTCCTCCTTGAAAACTCTAAAGGCTTAGGAAATTGGGTTAGGTCGTGTTTGTGTTGATGGTCGAATCTCACCAAAATAGAGAAGATAGGTAAACAACAAAGTCTTCAAGGTTGATTATTAAGAAGGTTGAAAAACTAAGAAGATTTTAGGCTCAAAGTAATGTGTTTTCAACACTTGTGAATATGGCTTTAAGTTTTTTTATATAGTTAGGGCAACAACTAGGGTTTCCTAGTGTAAATTTGGCTTAAAATAATTTCTAAAATAACTCACTTACGTACGGACGTCCGAACGCCACAAGAACGCATGTCGAACACGTGCTGTTTCACAAACTCATTCGAACGTAGTCTCGAACGCAAACATACTGGAAAGTTTCGTTCGAACGAAAAGATGAACGTACTACGCCCGGGAACCTTCTGCCAAGTTTCATTTGAACCCAAATACGAACGTGACCCGAACGCAACTCGTTCGAATGCAAACACGAACACATCACTAATGCATATTTGATTCCTTCACGCACAGTCTGTCAAATACCAGTCCAATTGCTCCGAGATCTTCAAGACTCATTAAACTCAATTAAACTTGTTTTCTTACGGACATTGGCAAAAAATATGGAACTAACAAATACGGAACTAACAGTGGAAACTGACATGCCGTATATATTCCTTCATTGTAGTATCAATTCATGGTAAGCTTAGCTACCCATCTTGGGAGAAACAAAATCTCAATGAACACTGTAACATTCCTATAAAATCTACAAGCCAATATTTATTGTCTAGATTTTGGTCTCAGCTCGTGACATTTTCTTGGTAATAAAAAAGGTAACTTGTAAAAGTTTTTATATACTACTAGCAAGAAACAAAAAAATAGACATAATATTGAGGGACATTCAGGATTTTTAGTGGATGATTGATGAAGTAAGAAGCAAGATTGCAACTGCCGCGGAGGATGCATAATTATAATATGCTTGTAATAAAAACATGTTGCACTTAAACATATGTGGCATAACCGTTCAATCAAACTTTAATCATAAAAAAAAAACTCAAAACAAGAGTAGTTACTTGTTCCAACCCTGAACTGGGATGTACATGAACTCTCTGTGGATGTTTCACCGTCCAGTAAGATCCTTTTTTCTGCAGCTTTACAGAATGAGGGAAAAACCTGAGAAAGGTAATGATGAGCATTAAATTCAATAATGCTCAAAAGAAGTATTCTCATTAATAAGTACTAATATGTAAACTACAATTATATTCCTACCAGATATAATGGCCTTTTTTTTATAGCATCTAAATCATTATGATTGGAAGTAATTTCAATCTCGACCCTCTCAAGAAGCCCATCCAGTGTTGTGATTCTCTAAAAATTGAAAAGTATTTTGTTAGGAAAAATATAAATACTCTATATTACTACTTGAATACAATTTACAAGAATTACAAAAATTGTACAAAAAACCTCACACACTAACTACACTCTCTAAGCTCTCTTACTTGGAGCTTACACTCTAAACTCTCTTACTTGGTGCTTCTTGTTGGGGATGGTTTGACCTCTCAAATGAACTCCATATTTATAGTGAAACTCAAGCTCACTATTACAACAAACTATTAAATGCACCTAAAGTAAACTTAGAGCTTTTCTCCACAAGTCAAAGAAAAAACAAGCATTCCTTGGAAGCTTGCACCAAAAAATTCAATAAATGAGATCTTCCACCTAAAGTAGGTTTGGTGGTTTGCACCATTGTAAAAAAGGTAGCAATTACTTTTGACAATGGTGACCATAAATTTTGACAATGTATGTAGATGCATGATGATGCAAGCTGGATTCTCAATTTCCCCCCAGTTGTATCTGAAACGATTGTCATATGACAGCTATCTCGACTATGTCTCTGCACAGCTCTGGTTTGTTCTGATTGGCCACCTTTGTTAATATGTCAGTTAGGTCTCTGCACAACACACTTCATTAAGTCTATGCACAGTACTTTTCCGTTGTGTCTCTGCAAAGTACAATTTCATTGTCGTGTTTCTTCACCCATTTATTCCTCAGTGCCTTCTTGCCTTGTGGGAAACTCTCTGGATCCCCCTTATAAGTAAGCATAATATATTTGGATCCCAGATATCTGGTTGATGGAATCATTCCTTGCCTAGATCTTCTTGTTTAAGGTCCACTGGTTTCAGGAGGTATTTCATCATCCAAATCTGTGGATGATCCTGTAGCATCTAGTAGAGCGGGTTACAGTTCCCTCTACTCAACACTCTCTTATGTATTCTCCAATGGAGCGGGTTGTGTCTTCCTCTGCTCGACATCATCTATGCCTCCTCTAGTTATGCTTATGAAATATCATGCACCCTATCTATGGCCAATTATGTTGGTGCTGGGTCTGGATTTTTGTCGGCACTAGAATTGGAAGACATCTTGGGCTTTTTCAATGTCTTCAATTGTCTGGTCTTCAAGAAACTTTACATCCCGGCTTTTGATTACTATTTTTTCCTCGTATCTCATAGTATGTATCCAAATTCTTTATCTTCATAGCCTAGGAATATACATGGAGTTGTCCTCGCATCGAGGTTATGCCTGAGCTCTTTGGATACATGTGCAACAACTAAACAGTCGAATACTCTTAGGTGAGAGTATGTGAGATTCTTGCCATACCATATTTTCTCCAGAATCTCAAAATTTAACGGTACATATGGTGATTTATTGAACATGTAGCAGACAGTACGAATAACTTCTCCCCAGAATGGCTTTGGCAGCTTAACCATACTGATCATGCTTCTAACTTTCTTCATAGTAGTGTGGTTCATTCTTTCAGCTAAACCATTATGTTGTGGGGTATGTGGAACAGTTCTCTCATGTCGAATGTCCTATCTCCTACAGTAGGCATCGAAATTCCCTGGAACTGTACTCGCCCCTATTGTCTATGCGGAGGTACTTCAGTTTCTTCCATGTTTCACGCTCTACCATGGCGTGAAACATCTTGAACTGATTCATGAATTGATACTTCATCTTCAGGAAATACACCCAGACTTTCTGAGAAGCATAATCAATGAAAGTCAGAAAATACTTATTATCGCCCAGTGAATCAATCTCCAAAGGACCACACACATCAGAGTGCACCAGACTGAGCAATTATGATCTTTTATTTAAAGAGAAATTAAATGAGATTCTGTGTAACTTACCAAACAAACAGTGGTTTCAAGGACTTAGTGTAGCATCCTTGGTAAGCTCCTTCTTGGTCAAGGTAGGCAACCCTCTCTCACTAATGTGATCGATTCTCTGGTTCTACAGATTTTGATAAGCCTCTTTTTTTGCTACATTGAGACTGTCTGCATAAATCTTCACATGATTTTTGAATATGTGATGCAAACATGTCCTCGGGTGACAACCATATCACCATTTTCAATCTCCATGTGCCATTTCTGAAGTGACTGTCATAGCACTGTTTGTCTATGGCTATCCTCGAGAGTATATTCAGCCAAAGTTCTGGAACATGCATGACATCCTTCAAAGTAATGTACACCCGACCGTAATTGAATATCACCAATTCCTACTATCCCAGAGGAACTGATATTTCTCATCTTTACTGAACCAAAGTCTCATATTTTGTATGTTGTAAAGAAATCTCTGTGATGAGTGACATGGTAGGATGCTTGTAGGCACTGCATTTTTACACATAAGTCCCTATGATGAGTCTCATTTTGGAGACACTACCTTTTAAGTCACGGAGGTCACGGGAAACGGACATCGGAAGGGGAAATTCAGAATAAACAAGCTCACTGTCTTCGTTGGTGCTGCGTTCGTTACTTCGTTCGAACCTCGTGCAGATTGCGGACGTTCGTGCCGCGTGCGATGAGGCGTTCGAACGGAGCCGGTAATTCTGGTTTTGCTGCTAGCCTCACGCCCAGCCCATTTAGTTTCCCAAAGCCCATAAAACACATCCCAAATTAAATAATTAAATATTAATTAAATATTAAACATAAAATAAAACATTTAAATCATTTACCAATTAAATAAAACATAAAATAAACTCATGCCTAATATAAATGAATCAAATATATATATACTAAAACTAAAAATAAGATTTGCCTAATTAAAATCAATCTTAACCAATTAAAGCCAATCATATATTTGACTTCCTAATTCAATAAGATATCCACCAATTTAAAAGTATTGACTTCCTAATCTAAACCAAATTTGTCCCCCCTCAATCTTTGACTTTCCTTGCTAAACACTAAATCATATCCTAATTTAATGCACAAATCCCTTCCCTTGTAAACCCTAGCCATTCTCTATATAAACAACCCCTAACCAAGGCCATTCCTCTCATTCACACAACACAATTCACACCCAAGCTCTCTCGAAATTTCTCTAAACTCTCTCTACACACCCAAAACACACACAAAAAGAAAACAAAGAAACCACCACAAGATCACCACCGAAAACCAACCCCTCTAAACCTCCATACATCACCGAAAATCACACAAACACAGTAGCCCAAAATCCTTAAAAAAACAGTAACTTAGAAAACTACATAGGTAACCTTAAAAATAATCACTTTTAATTGCACTAAGAACCCACACAACTTGGAATAGTTCTTTGAAAACATTGAAACAGGTAGCCCGTGCAGTGAGCAGCAAAACAGGAGCCGAATAGGAGCAGAACGGAGTTCGAACAATAAGCAAAGCAGCGAAGCAGTGAGCTAGGACGTTGAACCAGGGACCAGAAAAGTTGCGGAGCTTTACCCCCCTTTCGATCTTCGTGGAACGTGAGTCCGAGAGACGACTTAAAAGGTTAGACCTGAGGGTATCTTTCACACTTGTTTTCCTTTTCCGCATTATTTATTAAGTATTCCTTGTATGATTGTAATGTTGAAATGTGTGCTGTGATTTTTGAGTATGTAAATATGCATGAATTATGATATGTAATATGTTGTGGGCATTAGATGAATGAGAGATGTGTCAACTCTCGCGGTATATCGGATGGAAACCCGGACATAAATTTCATAGCCGATTCCGAATGGACGGTAATATGATCTGTACTCGGGCCACAACTCCACGTACCGCTTGAGTAAACGGCACCATCTCTCTTTTGTTGTGTTGCTTTTTGTTTATTTAGTCTTCTCTTGAATTCAATACGTTGTTTATTTTCGTATGATCCAACCAAGCGCATGGGCTTAGTGAGTTAGTCCAAAGGTCCTCCATTTGTGAGACAAAGAGCCGAAAAGGCCACCTTCGTGACACTACTTCGCCGCGCCGGTTGATGTATGTTTGGTTGGACGCAAGATACGTTCAATCGAGCATACTTAGTTTGATATTATTATCTTTATTTCCGTATGTATAAGTCAATCGAGCGCATGGGCTTAGTAAGTGTGTTGTGAGATCCCCTATGGGGAGGGGCTAAAAGCCCTTTACCACGATGCTTTGCCGCGCCGGTTGACGTGTGTTCGGATTGGATGT
This sequence comes from Zanthoxylum bungeanum, assembly GCA_019454045.1. Classification (NCBI taxonomy): domain Eukaryota; kingdom Viridiplantae; phylum Streptophyta; class Magnoliopsida; order Sapindales; family Rutaceae; genus Zanthoxylum; species Zanthoxylum bungeanum. Next base: position 449,477 of record SKCR01021782.1, on the reverse strand, counting down.
AAGATGCGTTCAATCGGGCATACTTGGTTGATATGATTGGTTCTATGCTTGCATGTGTGGTATGACGCGCATGGGCTTAGCATGTTGGTCTAAAGGTCCTCTCTTTGAGAGATCAAGAGCCCCAAAAGGTCACCTTTACGGCAGTGCTTCGCCGCGCCCTTTTATTTTCTGTTTATATATTGCATCAGGTCCGTGTCCGTTCGAACGCGTTAACGAACGCAACTCGAACGCGCATGTGTTTTTGCCTTATTATGTGTCAGGTCTCGTATCCGTTCGAACGCGTTAACAAACGCCATACGAACGTGAGCTCTCTGTCTCATCTCCGTTCGAACGCGTTTACGAACGCTACTCGAACGTGAGCATTCTGTCTCATCTCCGTTCGAACGCGTTTACGAACGCTACTCGAACGTGAGCATTCTGTTTCATTTCCGTTCGAACGCGTTTACGAACGCTACACGAACGCACACACACTGAACTGAGTCTGTCTTATTATATTCATGCATAATTGCCTATTAGTTGATCTTTCTTATGCAAATGTGTCACAATTCGTATGCCTATGTCATGATAACATTTGAGCATTATTTCCTGCGGTATATCGGATGGAAACCCAGACGTAAATTCCGTAGCCGATTCCGAATGGACGGTAGTGCGGTCTGTACTTGGGCTACAATTCCACGTACCACTTGAAAAGTGCCCATATGTGTGCTTGTATGCTTACCATGTGTGCCTGTATGGTTAATATGTGCGCTTGTGTTTTTTTTTTCTGAATGTGATATGCAAGTAAAGTTGTATGCTAGTTGCTATCTTGATATATGTTTAGCATGCAATTTAAATGTAAGACATATGTGAAATGCGTACATGAGTTTTATTTTACACATGAGAATTTAGAAGCATGATACTATTGGAAATAAGTGTTACTTAAGCTTAGTTAAATTATTACATGAATCCTTTCATTACAAGTGACATAAGTAAGGGACCATTCCGAACCCAACGGTTTGAGGTCTTCCCTTGCGAGGGGTGAGTGCGGCCTTAAATCTTTGTCCCGGTTCACACCGGGTGGCGACTCCATGTTATGTAATCCTTCCCAACTAGGCCGCGAGCCTAGGAACGGCGTCGCTCAGTTTCTGTGTTCCCACAGTCTGGCGACTCCACTGGGGATGTGAGAATTGGCCCCGAAATATTGTCTTGTAATGAGTGGATTTATGTTTTAATTGGCCATGTCTATAGTGGATAAGTGAGGGTTTAATCAAGGGCACTTTAAGGCTAGGTAATGGTTTGGTGTCTTCCTTCACTCACTACCTTTCTAGAAGGAAAAGCTGTGAGGATACCTACATGACCATCTACTTGTAGCCTTTGTGATGGACTAATTTGGAGGACTCGTTGTTTATTCCTGACACCAAGCGATAAGAGCCTAAGAGGCTTGGGTACTTAAGTGAGCCTCGCTCCACCTTCCCTCTGGGGAATCTACAACGGGAAATCCATTTGACAGTCCGTCACACACCATAGCTCATTGGCACGTACCTTAGTGTATAAAAAGGGATACGCTCACTTGGTCACTGAACCCTTGAGTGGGGAGACCTAGTTGTGGGCTATCCTTCGCCAGTGAGAGCCTTTGTCCATACTCTTGCAAACCCACCCATAGACTGGTTTATATGGTTAAAGTAGCAATTATTTCCTTGAGTATGTGCTTGTGGACCATCCTCATTTGGATGCAGTTGGACTATTGTCAGAAATGCGGGCTTGCTGGGCCATTTAAACTGGGGCAAGTTCGCACCTTATGACTATTAGGCCAAAAGCTTCTGAAATGTTGATAGGCCACTTTGTAAAAAATATTATGTCATGTTTGCATCATCTTCCTTGTATGCTTGTGTTTGGGAACATCGTCGTTTGGATCCATTTGGACCATTTGTCATGAGATATGGGCTTGTTGGGCCATTTAAACTGGGACAAGAACGTATCTCATGACGATTGGGCCAAAAGGCTTCTAAATAACAATGGGCCATTTTATGACTGTGTTCGGAATTTTATCATTTGGATTTGGTTGGGCTCTTAATTTGCCATAAGACATGAACTCGTTAGGCCACTTAAACTGGGACGGGTTCACTCTTATGACAATTGTCCCAAAAGCTTCTAAAATGATAATAGGCCGATTTGTTTGAGAATTTTGTTTGATTTAATATATGTTATATACTTCTTATGCACATCATGCATACATACATCATGTTAACCCTTGTGTTCTAAAAGCCATCATAGATTCCCGTTGGGTTAGAAAAAAGGAAGACTCACCAAAATACCGAGAACAGACATGAGTGAATCAGATACTGAGGTATCCCGGATAGATCAGTTGGAAAATGGCTTCGCCAAGATTACTGAACAGTTGCAAGCCTTGACTGCTGCCATGACAAATATGGCTGTGCCCCGTGCTGGGGAGAATTCTGAGAATGTAAGGCGCGAGAAGCCTCCGAATGGGTTGGGGGATGATATCCCCGCTTTTGATGATAATGCAGAGTATGCAACAGACAGAGTGATTGGGTCTCAGGCCGAGATACAGAAGCTCGGGATCAGGTTGAAACAGTTACCCGTAAGATGAGGGGTAAGAATGAAGATTTGCTAGACTATGAGACAATGAAGTTTGAGGAGCTGTTGCCAGCGCAGTTTAAGATGCCGGATTTGGCTAAGTTCAATGGGAATGGAGACCCGAGGGTGCATCTCCGCCAATATGTGTCAGTTATGAGTTCAGTTGGCCTGTCTCAGCGCCAAGTCCAAAAGATGTTTGGGATGTCACTCGAGGGGGCACCTGTGGTTTGGTATCATAGCCTTGAGAAGAAGGTTAAGGAAGATTGGAAGGAACTAGCTGATGCTTTTCTGAAGCAGTATGTTACAGACTTGGAGATTGATTTGTCACTTCGAGATTTGGAGAACACTAAGCAGAAGCCGGAGGAGAGCTTCAAAGAGTATGTGGACCGCTGGAGGAGCCAGCTTCTGAAGATGCAGACCGGCCCTCAGAAAAGGACCAGATCAAAATGATCATCAAGGGCACCAAGCCCTCTATTTATGGCAAACTGAGGAGAATGACCTCCATGATTGCAGACTTTCGGCAGTTGAGGGAAACTGTCATGGATATTGAGGAAGAAGAGGCGAGCGAGAATAGAAAATTCTATGGTCTAAACAGGAAGCCCATTGGGGGACATTCAGGGACTATGCCTGCTACTGCTGAAGTCACTGCCATTAAGAACAGACGATTTTCTAACCTTGGTAAGCCTCTTTCAAAGGTATTCGAAAAGCTGAAGGCACATGGACTCTTAAAACCTTTGGAACCTAGGCCCATTCCAAATCCTGTGCCACCTCACATGAACTTAAACTTATACTGTCACTTCCACCAAGGAAAAGGCCATGACACCGACAACTGCGCCCGCCTCAGACATGAAATCCAAAACCTCATCGATGCCCATACAATACCCGACCCAGAGAAAGAACAACCCAACGCATACAGAAATCCCCTGCCCAACTACATGATCAACTCTGGCCTACCCGAAACCCTTGTCCTCCAAACTCTCAACCACTCAGCTTCATAGGAATAAGGGATAACAATGGTGAAGAACCATGGGCTGAAGAAGAAGGCACTATTGTTTCTCCTAGTTTATCTTGCACTTTTAATAAAGACATTGATTTTGTTCGAACGTTTCCTCAACATTAATAAAGGCGATCATTTCATTTATCTACCTAAGACTATTACTTTCAAACTTGCAACATGAGTGTGTTCAATCTTGGTAATATGATACTCAGAACACGGGGAATCCTCGAATAAACAAGCAGGGGGCAGTGAGAGCATCAGACTTGGAAGGGAATTAGTTCACCAAGCCGATCAGCGTAGACAGATTAAAGCGGTGGCTTGCCTGAGAAAAGGAAGAATGAGCAGTCACCAAGAGAATTGGCAGAAGACCTAACCCGACGGGATAGGAACATTCATGCATGCATACACGTAACACATTTTGCATCCTTTTGTGTTTGTTTTGTATTCACAGGTTTTAAAGAATAAGAAAAGCGGCAAAGACAAGACAACAGAATCAGGAACATATGAGTAGTAGTTTTGGGGATGAGTCCCAGGGTCGAGGCCCACATCGTCAGAGTGTTGGAATGAATCCCGGGGTTGAGGCCCATGTCAGCAATTCCAGAAATGAGTCCCAGGGTCGAGGCCCGCATTACATCAGTATCAGTCTTGCCGGGTATGGCATTCTGGGGGCGAGGCCCACATTACATCAGATCAGTTCTGCCGAGAATGGAGATATAGTCCAGGAATGGGCAGTTCAAGAATGAACAAACCGGGAATGGCAATCCAAGAATGGAGCAGAGTTCGAGAATGAACGAGCCGGGAATGGCACTCCGAAAATTGAGCACGGTTCGAAATGACCATCATCGCAACAGTTCGGGAACAAAGCCCAGAGGAATAAAGCCTCATATCAGTATAAGTTTGAGAACAAAGCTCAAAGGGGAAGAAAGCCTCATGTCAGTACAGTCCGGGATAAAGCTCGGGAGGAATAAAGCCTCATATCAACAGTTCGGGAACAAAGCCCAGAGGAATAAAGCCTCATATCAGTATAAGTTTGAGAACAAAGCTCGGAGGAATAAAGCCTCATCTCGACAGTTCGGGAATAAAGCCCGAGGAATAAAGCCTCATATCAACAGTTCGGGAACAAAGCCCAGAAGAATAAAGCCTCATATCAGTATAAGTTGAGAACAAAGCTCAAAGGGGAAGAAAGCCTCATGTCAGTACAGTCCGGGAATAAAGCTCGGGAGGAATAAAGCCTCATATCAGCACAGTTCGGGAACAAAGCCCAGAGGAAGAAAGCCTCATATCAGTATAAGTTTGAGAACAAAGCTCAAAGGGGAAGAAAGCCTCATGTCAGTACAGTCCGGGAATAAAGCTCGGGAGGAATAAAGCCTCATATCAGCACAGTTCGGGAACAAAGCCCAGAGGAAGAAAGCCTCATATCAGTATAAGTTGAGAACAAAGCTCAAAGGGGAAGAAAGCCTCATGTCAGTACAGTCCGGGAATAAAGCTCGGGAGAATAAAGCCTCATATCAGTATAAGTTTGAGAACAAAGCCCAGAGGAAGAAAGCCTCATATCATTATAGTTTGAGAACAAAGCTCGGAGGAATAAAGCCTCATCTCGACAGTTCGGGAATAAAGCCCGGAGGAATAAGCCTCATCTCAGTACAATACACGAAAGATGCCGAAAATGGCGCTCTAAAAATAGAGCACGGTTCGGGAATGAACCAGGGGTCGCAGCACCTCACCACCAAATCAACGCAACTCAACACATGGTAAGTCAAGTGGCAGCTGGCTAGCCAGGTAAGTAGAAATGCATTGCATAACTTTGATAGGATTGTCACTGTTGCACATTACACAAGTCCCATCAAAGTGGGGGCGACTGTAGGCACTGCATTTTTACACATAAGTCCCTATGATGAGTCTCATTTTGGAGACACTACCTTTTAAGTCACGGAGGTCACGGGAAACGGACATCGGAAGGGGAAATTCAGAATAAACAAGCTCACTGTCTTCGTTGGTGCTGCGTTCGTTACTTCGTTCGAACCTCGTGCAGATTGCGGACGTTCGTGCCGCGTGCGATGAGGCGTTCGAACGGAGCCGGTAATTCTGGTTTTGCTGCTAGCCTCACGCCCAGCCCATTTAGTTTCCCAAAGCCCATAAAAAACACATCCCAAATTAAATAATTAAATATTAATTAAATATTAAACATTAAAATAAAACATTTAAAAATCATTTCCAATTAAATAAAACATAAAATAAACTCATGCCTAATATAAATGAATCAAATATATTATATACTAAAACTAAAATAAGATTTGCCTAATTAAAATCAATCTTAACCAATTTAAGCCAATCATATATTTGACTTCCTAATTCAATAAGATATCCACCAATTTAAAAGTATGACTTCCTAATCTAAACCAAATTTGTCCCCCCTCAATCTTTGACTTTCCTTGAAAACACTAAATCATATCCTAATTTAATGCACAAATCCCTTCCCTTGTAAACCCTAGCCATTCTCTATAAAACAACCCCTAACCAAGGCCATTCCTCTCATTCACACAACACAATTCACACCCAAGCTCTCTCGAAATTTCTCTAAACTCTCTCTACACACCCAAAACACACCACAAAAAGAAAACAAAGAAACCACCACAAGATCACCACCGAAAACCAACCCTCTAAACCTCATACATCACCGAAAATCACACAAACACAGTAGCCCAAAATCCTTAAAAAAAACAGTAACTTAGAAAACTACATAGGTAACCTTAAAAATAATCACTTTAATTGCACTAAGAACCCACACAACTTGGAATAGTTCTTTGAAAACATTGAAACAGGTAGCCCGTGCAGTGAGCAGCAAAACAGGAGCCGAATAGGAGCAGAACGGAGTTCGAACAATAAGCAAAGCAGCGAAGCAGTGAGCTAGGACGTTGAACCAGGGACCAGAAAAGTTGCGGAGCTTTACCCCCCTTTCGATCTTCGTGGAACGTGAGTCGAGAGAGACTTAAAAGGTTAGACCTGAGGGTATCTTTCACACTTGTTTTCCTTTTCCGCATTATTATAAGTATTCCTTGTATGATTGTAATGTTGAAATGTGTGCTGTGATTTTTGAGTATGTAAATATGCATGAATTATGATATGTAATATGTTGTGGGCATTAGATGAATGAGAGATGTGTCAACTCTCGCGGTGGTATATCGGATGGAAACCCGGACATAAATTTCATAGCCGATTCCGAATGGACGGTAATATGATCTGTACTCGGGCCACAACTCCACGTACCGCTTGAGTAAACGGCACCATCTCTCTTTTGTTGTGTTGCTTTTTGTTTATTTAGTTTCTCTTGAATTCAATACGTTGTTTATTTTCGTATGATCCAACCAAGCGCATGGGCTTAGTGAGTTAGTCCAAAGGTCCTCCATTTGTGAGACAAAGAGCCGAAAAGGCCACTTCGTGACACATACTTCGCCGCGCCGGTTGATGTATGTTGGTTGGACGCAAGATACGTTCAATCGAGCATACTTAGTTTGATATTATTATCTTTATTTCCGTATGTATAAGTCAATCGAGCGCATGGGCTTAGTAAGTGTGTTGTGAGATCCCCTATGGGGAGGGGCTAAAAGCCTTTACCACGATGCTTTGCCGCGCCGGTTGACGTGTGTTCGGATTGGATGTAAGATGCGTTCAATCGGGCATACTTGGTTGATATGATTGGTTCTATGCTTGCATGTGTGGTATGACGCGCATGGGCTTAGCATGTTGGTCTAAAGGTCCTCTCTTTGAGAGATCAAGAGCCCCAAAAGGTCACCTTTACGGCAGTGCTTCGCCGCGCCCTTTTATTTTCTGTTATATATTGCATCAGGTCCGTGTCCGTTCGAACGCGTTAACGAACGCAACTCGAACGCGCATGTGTTTTTGCCTTATTATGTGTCAGGTCTCGTATCCGTTCGAACGCGTTAACAAACGCCATACGAACGTGAGCTCTCTGTCTCATCTCCGTTCGAACGCGTTTACGAACGCTACTCGAACGTGAGCATTCTGTCATCTCCGTTCGAACGCGTTTACGAACGCTACTCGAACGTGAGCATTCTATTTCATTTCCGTTCGAAACGCTTTACGAACGCTACACGAACGCACACACACTGAACTGAGTCTGTCTTATTATATTCATGCATAATTGCCTATTAGTTGATCTTTCTTATGCAAATGTGTCACAATTCGTATGCCTATGTCATGAACATTTGAGCATTATTTCCTGCGGTATATCGGATGGAAACCCAGACGTAAATTCCGTAGCCGATTCCGAATGGACGGTAGTGCGGTCTGTACTTGGGCTACAATTCCACGTACCACTTGAAAAGTGCCCATATGTGTGCTTGTATGCTTACCATGTGTGCCTGTATGGTGTTAATATGTGCGCTTGTGTTTTTTTTTTTCTGAATGTGATATGCAAGTAAAGTTGTATGCTAGTTGCTATCTTGATATATGTTTAGCATGCAAATTTAAATGTAAGACATATGTGAAATGCGTACATGAGTTTTATTTTACACATGAGAATTTAGAAGCATGATACTATTGAAATAAGTGTTACTTAAGCTTAGTTAAATTATTACATGAATCCTTTCATTACAAGTGACATAAGTAAGGGACCATTCCGAACCCCACGGTTTTGAGGTCTTCCCTTGCGAGGGGTGAGTGCGGCTTAAATCTTTGTCCCGTTCACACCGGGTGGCGACTCCATGTTATGTAATCCTTCCCAACTAGGCCGCGAGCCTAGGAACGGCGTCGCTCAGTTTCTGTGTTCCCACAATGCTGCAGTATCTATCACCCACTCAACATCTTTTGGTTTCAGTGTGAAGACATGTCTCTTCCTGCATGGAGCATATGGCTATATCTCATTGGAAAACTACTAGTTCTTTTATTCATTATTCTTCAGCTGGAAATTGACTTGGCTCTGATCTCGTTGCAGTTTTCGACAATTCTTCTTTAAGTGACCTTCTATGCCACAATGATAGCACTTATAAGTATGCATCCTTCTATCTGAGGATCTACCTCTGGTTGTGATTCTGCCTCTCCCTCTTTCTCTTACTTGATGTCTTCCTCGAGTCTCTGTGACGAAGGCTTCTTTTTGTTATGAGCCAACGTCTTTTCTGCCGAATTGTGCATTCGACATGACATCTTTTAACATAGGCATGGTATGTTTTCCTCCGGGAGCAGAATTGATGAGAGTAACCACCAATGTCTCCCATCTATTAGAAGAGAACTAAGTAGTATGAGGTCTTGTTCATCTCCCAACTACATGTCTACTGCAGAGGGATGATTCACTAGGCCCTGGAACTCATTGGTGTGTTCTGCAATGGAAGTTCTACTCCGTAACTTCAAATTCACCAAACGCCTCATTAACAAGGCTTTATTCTTAGTAGTCTTGGCCTAGTACATGCATTCGAGCTTCATCCACATTTCGTAAATATCTGTATCATGTGCTACGTGGTGGAAGACACTATGGCCGATGCATTGCTTAATCTGACCGTGAGTTATGTTGTTGAGTTTATTTCAGTCACTCTCATTGACAGAATCTGGTCTCATTCCCTTTAACTCAGTTGGTAAGTTTGCATATATAGGACAAATAATTAATTCAGCAATTTTGGATCCAAACCCCTTATCATATGCTTTAATATTTCCTATGTTGTTTCAATTTCCTCTTGACGAGTGAGAAAGAACAAAATATCTCTAAGAGGCCGAGATACATGGATATGTAGCATAGTGACTATAACTGCATCTATATAATCAGCTTATGGAGCTTTTGTATAATGAATTTCAACAGGATGTCTCATCGCAGGAATTTTGAAAATTGGTGATGAACCAAAGTAATAGTTGAACTTTTCTGCATCAAGTGTTGCAAATGAGATAATCAACTTAAGACCTATTCGTTATATACATTATTTGCAAAAAAAAAGTTTTGGCAGATACGAAATTGATTAATAGTTATCTGCAACAAATATATGTGCTGCATATGTGATGGGTGTTTTTTTTAAATACTTCTGTTTATAGAATCTATAGTTGAACAAAGTTGGTGTAAATTAAAAGGTTATGTATTATATTTGAAGTTGTTAATCAATCCTTCCAAAGTTAGATTTGGATTGAGAGTGATTAAAAAACGGTTATTGATTGTCTTCAAAATCAATCTATCAACTAGATCCGGTCACAGTTACAATTTGGAACCAAAATTGAATCATTGAAAAACGTAATCATAACAATTATAATTTGAGGGTATTTTTGATATAGTAAAATTATCAAAAAAATCTATAAATACTCACTCAAATCAATTTCTAAACTCACAAAATTTTTCTCAATTCTTATTAATCTCTCTATTCCTAATTCTTTCAATCTCTCAATTCTAAATTCTTAATCTCAATATCAATATCAATCTCTAAAATTCTTTATTCTTTAATCTCTCATTTATCAATTCAATTCTTGAGTTGTGAATTTTCTTAATTTACTTAAAAAATGGCAAGGTCATTTCAAAATGTTGATGTTTCATACTTGAATGAATAAGATGAACAATTCTATACTCAAGAAAGCAACGTCTCCACCGGACGCCCTCGTCAAGTCAAGACCCGAGGGTCTGATATATTCACAAAATATTTTCATACAATAGTAAATAATGCTAGTGAGAAGAAGGATGTCTGCAACTGTAATTATTGTGGAGCAATGTATAAACATAGCGGTGGGTATGGAAGCTTGACAACCCACATGAGGAAACACCATCCAACTGAGATGGGGATCGACAAAATCCAACAATAAATAGGGAGGTACACTTCTGGTCCTGGACATGATTCTTCATCTTCTAGTAGTCAATTATTCAAATACAATGATGCATGTTTTAAAGAAGAATTGACTAAATTTATTTCCATGGAACACTTAGCATTTAGTTTTGGTGAAAAGTAATGTAACATCCGGTAAACCTGATGACTTGTACGGTACCAGACCAGTAATTAATGATTATGGTTTGTGTTTGGGTGGTGATATTAGATGAGTTTTGAAGTTTGGAAGAATGTTCAAGTGTTGGTGATGCATTGATTAAACTAGGTAATGAGAAGCATGTTAGAAACCTGGAAAAACAGTGCGCGTCGCGACACCCAATGGGTCTGCGTCACGACGCGTACTGGAAAAGTTTAACAGATTCATTTCTGGATTGATCACGTCGCGACGCGCAAGGCCCATGCGTCGCGACGTGAAGACCAAAATTTCCCCAAATCGATATTTATTCATTCCAGATCCACCCTAGCATGTTAGAGGTCACTCTAAGAGACTCGTATTGGTTTGTACTCATATAGTACTTCATGATATAAGTATGAGATGCTTTGAGGTGATAGTAAGTATTTGAATGCAAAACTTAGTGTAATCTCGAAACATATCCACGACTTATATTCTAACCAAGTTTACCAATTATAGATTATCGGAAAGAATCTCAAGTTCATTGACAAAGCGAAATAGTGCCAGCCAGGCTCCAAAATCTGTGAGTGGACTTTTCTTTTTAAAGTCTATTTTATTTATATGTTTTGATGCCAGACTTACTTTTTAAGTACTTAGGGCGTTAGCCAATTTCACTATCAGTTATATTTTGTTTAGCATGTTTTAAGAAATGATTTAGAAAAGATATGTTTTCAAAATACGAGTTTTATGTTTTCGAGGCATAGGGGAAAAACCCACCTCAGTATGTAACTTGGTACAGATATGGAATTGACAGATGACATGTGCACATGTAGAGGGCTGGGGGGACGGCGATACGTAACGCCCCCAGATCCTAGTTCAGGACTAGGGATAACAGATGCCCCGAGATCCTAGTTTCAGAGCTTGGAGGGTAGCATAGATCCACACCCTCAGTTCTAGTTCAGTGGCTTGGGGGACAGCGATACGTAACGCCCCAAGACCACTAGTTTCAGGGACATGAGTGGCATGCTTTGGGGGACGGCGATACGTAGGGCCCCAAAGTCATGGATTTATATCCCTGGCTCTGGTTAGGCTTATGGGGGGACGACGATACGTAACGCCCCCATACATTAAGTTTTTCAAAGACAAATCAATTTTTAGATATCAGATTTTCAGAAAACAGTTTTCAGAGATCAGATAATAGAAATAATTTTCAGAAACAGACATTTCAAAAACAATTTTGAGAATAGATCTTTCAGATATAAGTTTACAGAACCAGACTTTCAAAAGCTGATTTCAGAAAAGTTAAGTTTTATAAAAGAGATTCCAGACAAGATTTTCTAAAAATAGTTCAGAGATTTCAGACAAGCAAAAAGTTTTTCATATAATTTAATTTTCTGAAAGAACCTTGGTTTTAGAATTAAACATTTTCATTATAGTATTTCTGTTTTTATTTTAAATCGTCCACTCACTTAGATCGTTCAAACGGTCTAACCCCCACTCCCAGTTTCTTTGTTTTGCAGGATACCCGGAGGACGCGCTTGAGAGGATGGATACCGATGGCAGTCACTAGAGGGTCTGAGTCCACCAGATTGAGTACAGCTCAGTCAGAGTCATGTAAAGTCATGCATTTAACATGTTGTATAGTAAAGATTTCATATGTAATATGTTTAAGTTTTATTGTCAGGGCTGGATTGTAAAGAAGTGTTAAGTACATGACATGAGTCAAATAGTGCTTATATGTCAAAAATGAGTTTGGGCAATGGTCTCATGTTTGAGCTATAATTGAGATGAGTTAATAGTGATGTATACAGTCAGTAAGTCAGAGACTCAGGGGGATATGATAGCCTATTCCATACCGGTAGCATCTCCAGGATCGGGAATGTTACAAGTAACATTTAGTGATTTCATGCATAAAGTTGCTAATCCTGCTACATGTAGAGTTCATAGGAATACATGTAAACGTGAAATTCTTAAATTATTTATTAATGGAAAAAAATTAAAGGGTTTTTTAAAATCACATAAAGGACGTGTTTCAATTTGTAGTGATATTTGGAGTGACTATTGGCAATCACATTATAAATTTATTATAATTTTTATCTATTACACCAATTAAGGTAAGTTTGTCTTTAATTATTGATGAGATAAGAAATACTATAGATGAATTATTTGACGATTATATGCATGTGTACAGAATCGAACTTGCCGGTGAAATTAGTCAGTCAAATTGATGAATACTAAAATTTGTACTTTTATTAAAAGGAAAATTAATCATTTTACACTTGTAATTTCAATAATCCTTTTAATTTAACACATTTGTGAAATAATAATTAAGTTTATGTTTTATATATTTTTATTGTGATTTTTATTTCTTATATAATTGAAATAGTATTTTGGATTCATAACTAGAAAAATAGACTTGACATTTGGATTTTGGAGGCTAGAAACTTAAAAGGGTGTTATAGTAGTATACAATTTCAACTTTGAGCAATGTTCATATTTTGAACATAACTTTTTATTCTGATATCGGATTGAGGCAATTCTAGTTCCAAATGAAAGAATACCCAAATATCTACAACTTTACTCTTTACAATATTTTCTAGTTCTAAGGTTTTCAAGGTCGAAATTGATGAAAAATTCAAAGTGTGTTATATGTAAATATTAAAGACAAAAAGAAAAAGAAAAAGAAAAAAAATAAAATATGGCCAATCCATCTTTCGGTGGATTGGACCATCATTTGAAAATTGCATTACATTATTAAATGCAATGCAATTATCAAAGTATGAGGTGTTAAGTATGAGGTGTTAAACACCTCTTACTATAAATAGAGATGCTGAGCACCTCAGTTCTTCGGCTTCCTCCATAAAATTCTCTCTGAGATTTTATGAAGAGTTTCAACTCTTTTATGTTTTATTTTTCAAGCTTTGTTGTAATTTCTTTTTCTTTCAGTAATAAAATTATGTGTGTTTTTATTCAAAGCATGAGTAACTAATTTCAACATGTTTGGGTAAAGGATGAAGTTCTTAATATGATTATATAAATTAATCTTACTTATATTATAATATATGAATTGTAATCTAAAGACTAATATTTGATTTAAATCTAGATTAATTATTGACAAACTTTGTTACTGTCTATATGGCTGGTTTTTATATATATGACATAATTGAGTACCTAACTAGACTTTTTATAGACAAATGTTATCACCGTCTTTATGCCTGATTTTATATGCTTTGACATAATTAATTCCTGAAGTAAATTAACTGGGAAAAATGAAAATTTAAATATTATAAAAAGTAAGAGTTCTCTAAATTTGAAATATAAAGAGTGGATCCCTTAGCCACATCATTTTATTTTATTATTACAGTTCAATTTAAAATTATCCATCACTTCAAATAATTCAGCCTTTTATTTTTTTCACTTGAATTATTATTTTATTTTATTAAATTTATTCCATGTGGATCGATCCCGGACTTACCGAGTTATTTTATTACTTCAACACTCTTATACTTGGGAGTAAAGAACCACTTTGTGAGTGTGTCAAATTTTTGGCGACGTTGTCGGGGAATATAATTTAGTAGATAAAATAATAATTTTTTATTTTTTTTTTGTATTTTCTACATCTCATTTTTTCTTATTCTTTGCAGTTATATAGATCCAAAATGTCATTATTGATCCTAAATGAATTCTAAACCCAGATATCCCACGTATAGACAAACTCTGTACTTGATTCTTCAAGGTTACATGAGACAAAAAAACTCAATTAAAAATGGAGCTTGTAATTTTGCCAAAGAATTTCTTGAACCATCCCCATATAGAGATTCTTCCATAATTTTTTGTGAGAACCTAATTCGAGAAATTGAAAAAGATGAGCGAGAAATTTAATTGAGATCTGAATTGATAAGAATCAGAGGACGTTTTTAGGATCTAATCATTACATTTTTCCCTTTATCATTTATCTTTATTTTTATTTTTATTTTTTTATTTTTCATTTGTTTATTTATTTATTCTTTTTGTAATTATTGCATTTGTATATTTAAACTTTATCATATTGTCTGCATTTAGCTTGTATGAGACATTGGTCTCTATCATCTAGCGATAGATTAAATAGAGAGTCTTCATCATAGATCACTCTGTCGAACCCTCTAGGCTCCCAGTTGGAAGTATATGATTAATGCAAAGAAACAAAAAAATCAACGTCAATAACCAGTAGTCATTTTGAAATTGATAAATACCTAACCACACATTTCGAGTTTCCCCTGAAAGTTTTACAAGTTCACAATTTATAGTCCTCGATAGGTGGCGTCGATATGAAGGATTATTTCCAGTCAAATGTATCAGTGAGCAAGTCTTCAACTGATGAGGCAATATCCTAAATATTAGAAGATCTATTTTGCACCTTTCATCTTTAGAAGTCCAAGCTTGTCTTTAAGATTGGTCAAGAGCTGAACTACGACAACAAGAGCACATACCCGATTCTTTTAAAGATTTGTGTGACCACACCGATATTGGAACTGAAGGCTCAGTGACGACGAGACTGCCTTCCCCCAAAGAAGAAAAAAAATAATAAAATATAACTTTTAAATTTTAATCATGTAAATAAATGTGGTCACTAAATAGAAAAATTATTTCAAAACTACGTGAGCTTTAATTCATCTGTATACCTCAAGAGGATACATATGTAGTTTAATCTTGTAAAAACTAAATACAAGCTCTTTGTAATAAAATATTTTCATATTTATTTACATTCAATTTTTATTTTATTTTTTAAATTAAAAAAACGGCTAACTCTAACTGAACCGTACGGTTCGATTTGGTTACGGTTAATGTTGGGAAGCGGTCGCGAGTGCGCAGCGTAAAATTAAAATTATTATGCCGCTTTCCCTTCGCCCAAGACCCATTTGTTTTGATTATTCTACAAGCCTAGACATGTTACTATATATTCTAAGTATAAAACTCATAAAAAATACAAAGAACATAAACCTAAACATGCTAACTATCATAAGAACTCTAATTAAAATGAAGAAAGAAAAAGACTTACTTGTACCGAAGATTCCTCCAGTCCTCCCTCCTATCTACAAGTTTTTCTCGAACTCAGCAAGCTCTTCCACGTTACAAAGAGCCACCTAAGTGTGTGGCCTCCAAAGATGCACACACCAAAGCCAAAACTCAACGGCAAGACTACGCCTCGAGTGCACGAGGATTTTGCCCTTGGTGCTAGCCTAGGTAAATACCTCAAAACTTTTAACTCAAGGTTCCTCTAGTCAATTAGACTTAAGGATCCTCAAAATCAGTGGCTTACTCTTAAACTTTAGAGTTGCTCACTTATATAAACCCAAGATATGAAAGGTTTTGGTGTAAAAATTTGTGAAGAATTCTTTGGGTTTATATAGTGCTCCAAAGACAACAAAATTAATTAAAAATCCGATGTGGGATAAAAGCTAATTTAATCTTAGCCATTGGATCTTAATTTAGTGGTTTAATGAGATTATAAAACCCTAATAAGAGTTTGGGCCGAATTGGAATTCAAAACAAATAACAAAAAAAAATTACTATTCACATGACTATTCACGTTAATATTCACGTGAATAGTAAATTTTTTTGTTTTAATTCCAATTCCCAAAGTGACCCTATCGTCATTCACCAATCCCTAAGCCACTTTGGAACCTCATAAATGATATGTTCAATAATTAAACACATTGAACCATTTATGAAAAATTCCTACAGCAATCATATATGTTGTTATATTTGTACTGTGCACTGTTAACCATTGATTTCGACTTTGTTGTGTGTGACCTTTTGGGTTCCCCTCAAGTTGGACATGAAATGAATCGTGATAATTTAATCGAACATAAATTATCCTCCGATCAGATGGTCGTTCGATTTCAATGACCAAGGTTGACATCTAGCAACATGCCAAGGCCCCCAAATGAGAATGAAAGATATATATACCCATTTTGTATGCGATTTACATATGATACGGTCTCTCGCCTCACTGTATCCCCACCTATTGACTTAGGGTACGGAAAATGTCTACCCATATGGTCAAAGGTATGATGTTGATAGTGTCATGAATCGTGCTAACCCAAGAATCTCACATGATTCTTCCGCTGTGGCCACAGTCTCAAGCACTGATCACAAATATCAACTCGTGAACTGGAATACTACTCTTAATATTATCCGAGAGAGTGGCGATTCTCTGTTGTATCTTTACAAACTTCATGTGTTTCAACAAATGACCCAATCATACCCTTATGTGTTTCAACAGCTGCAGCCAGTTTTGCTCCATTACCCATGCGTAAGTCAACCTCCCCATGACGGAGTCTCCTACTGTTTCTCAGGCCCTGCACATTGTTACACAAGTGAGTCCCACAACCGGTGTCAAGCACCCAAGTAGAAGGTTCAGAGTTTTGAGAATATAGTTCAATCATATACAACATACCTGAAACATTGGGCTTCTTGGCCTCTTAGGATTCCTTAGCTTCCTTGGCTTTCAAGGATCTGCAGTCTTTCTTCTAATTACCCTTCTTTCCACAAAAGAAACATTTCACTTTTCCCTTTTTTCTTCTTCACCTTACCATTGGGCTTTAGGTGATCTGGAGCCTTGGCTTTGCCCTTATTTTTATTTGGGCCTCGTGGTTTCAGGTCCGTACCCGTAAGTATGACTGAGGTTTTAAGCTCCGGTTTCAAGTCCTTCTCTGCTTGGTTTATCAGATTGTGCAATTCTGCTAAAGTAGTTTTTTTATCAGACAGATGAAACTACATAATAAAGTTAGAGAATTCTTTTGGTAAGGACTGAAGAGTTAGATCGTGACCTATCTCATGATCCATGATGAACCCGAGGTTTGCCAATTTTTCAATGTGGCCAATCATCTTAAGAACATGTCCACTAAAAGATCCTTCCTTATACCTTGTTTGGAATAAGACACATGACACTTGGAATCTCACGGTATGAACGGAAGTTTCATACAACTCCTTCAAGTGAAAGATGATGGTTTGAGCATACATATCTTCGTGAGCTTTCTGAAGTTCGTTCGACATAGAGCCAAGCATTATGAAAACTGCTTGCTCATCATCATCGACGTGCTTCTTCCAAGCATCAAATGTATCTTGGTCACTATCTTTTGCGGGTTCAGGGGGAAATGATCTTTCAAGAACATAGAAAATATTTTCTTGTCGTAAGATAATTTTAAGGTTTCTAAACCAGTCATTGTAGTTGTCTCATTTGAGCTTATGCTCATCAAGGATGGAACGAAGTGATACTCTGTTTGCCATTTGAATGTTTGTGAAATATTTTAACCCACCTGTTAAGAGAAAATGTTAAAATTAGGAATATGTTTTCATTAATGTTTCATAATAACATGGGCTTTTAATATTATGAAGTTTCTCCCACTCAATTGTTTTAAAATTTTAAGCAAATCGCATCAACCCCAATATGATGGATTTTTTATGGGCAAGGATCCCATTATCATCATTTCATAACTCCGACTAGGGCCGGTCGTTATAAAATACGATAGTTAGGTAGGTTCCCAACCAATTTATGATATAAATCACAATTCCTTGATCATTGGGTTGGGCAATCAAACATGTCATAGCTTATGCTAGTCCTTGTGGACACCCAATCTTTGCCACTAAGTTATATGACCACGCCTAAGGGTCACTGCGTCTTATGACTCAGAAAATTCAAACCATTGTCCATAGTACGATTTAGGGAAAAATTGGTACTGGGCAGTCTAATAAAGCCTAGTCCTGCCAATACGGTTTAAGCCCTTTGGGTCTATACTTTACAATGGGAGGCAAATTTTAGACTTAAATTATTATTGAGGATTTTAGTAAGTTTAAGTGAATAACTGTCAAATGGATTCCTCCATTGAAAATTCCCCATAGGGAGGGTGGAACGAACTCTCTTAAATACCCTTACCTCTTAGGCTCTTATTGCCTTGGTGACAGGAATAAACAATAGATCCTCCAAATTAGTCCAACACTATAAATATGCTTTAAGGTAAGCTTTGAGTAAATGATTATCTAGATGTCTTCACAGCTTTTCCTTTTGGCTATAAAAAAGGTAGTGAGTGAAGGAAGACACCAAATCATTATCTAACTCTAGTAATACCTTTGGTTAAATTAACTTTAGTTTGGAAAGTTTTTTTAACCCATTGGTCCCAACCCACTTGTATCTTTTATAATGTCTTTTATTAAAAACAAGTGATTTATATTTATTAGCCTTAAAGGTAACAAATCTCTAAGTTCATCACAGAATATTTACTTAGCTAAGGGATAAGCAATACACTCTCTATTTCTTAGAAAGTCTCTAGATGCTTGCACCCTAAAATAATCATGCCAATTCTAATTATACATAGAATCATCAAGCATATGAGTTTTAATATGTTGGAATTATTTTAGGCATAAAGACTTTGATTAATATTTAATTATGATATTGCATTTTATTTTATTCAAATAAATTTACTATTCACATTTTTTTTGCAGACACGTGAACTTTAAATACAATTTCATAATTCAAATTTTAACCTAATCATGCAAAACTTGTACCTAAAATTAAGTTCAGGGTGTTAGCTTTCCAACGAGCTTTTACACACCCAATTTCGAGTTCAAATGAGAGAGAACTAATCAAAACAAAAACGGCGCGCTGATACCACTGCCGCAACTGCGCAGCGAAAAATTAAAATTATTATGCCGCTTTCCCTTCGCCCAAGACCTATTTTTTTTTATTATTCTACAAGCCTAGGCATGTTACTATATATTCTAAGCATAAAACTCATAAAACATGCAAAGAACATAAACCTAAACATGCTAACTATCATAAGAACTCTAATTAAAATAAAGAAAGAAAAAGACTTACTTGAACCGAAGACTCCTCCAGTCCTCTCTCCAAACTACAATATTTTCTCGAACTCAGCAAGGTCTTCCACGTTCCAAAGAGCCACCCAAGTGTGTGGCCTCCAAAGATGCACACACCAAAGCCAAAACTCAACGGCAAAACTACGCCTCTAGTGCACGGGTATTTTGCCCTTGGTGCTAGCCTAGGCAAATACCTCAAAACTTTTAACTCTAGGTTCCTCTAGTCAATTAGACTTAAGGATCCTCAAAATCAGTGGCTTACTCTTAAACTTTAGAGTTGCTCACTTATATAAACCCAAAATATGAAAGGTTTTGGTGTAAAAATTTGTGAAGAATTCTTTGGGTTTATATAGTGCTCCAAAGACAACAAAATTAATTAAGAATCTGATGTGGGATAAAAGCTAATTTAATCTTAGCCATTGGATCTTAATTTAGTGGTTTAATGAGATTATAAAACCCTAATAAGAGTTTGGGCCGAATTGGAATTCAAAACAAATAACAAATTTTTTTTTACTATTCACATTACTATTCACGTGAATAGTAAAAAAAAATTTTATTCCAATTCCCAAAGTAACCCTATCGTCATTCACCAATCCCTAAGCCACTTTGGAACCTCATAAATGATCTGTTCAATAATTAAACACATTGAACCATTTATGAACAATTCCTACAGCAATCATATATGCTGTTATATTTGTACTGTGCACTGTTAACCATTGATTTCGACTTTGTTGTGTGTGACATTTTGGGTTACCCTCAAGTTGGACATGAAATGAATTGTGATAATTTAATCGAACATAAATTATCCTCCGATCAGATGGTTGTTCGATTTCAATGACCAAGGTTGACATCTAGCAACATGATAAAGCCCCCAAATGAGAAGGAAAGATATATATACCTATTCTGTATGCGATTTACATATGATACGGTCCCTCGCCTCACTGTATCCCCACCTATTGACCTAGGGTACGGAAAATGTCTACCCATATAGTGTCATGAATCGTGCTAACCCAAGAATCTCACATGATTCTTCCGATGTGGCCACAGTCTCAAGCACTGATCACACATATCAACCCGCGAACTGGAATACTACTCTTAATATTATTCGAGAGAGTGGCGATTCTCTGTTGTATCTTTACAAACTTCATGTGTTTCAACAAATGACCCAATTATACCCTTATGACTGAATCTTTTGAACCGAGGAATGAGAATATCAATGTTATTTGATCCACACATACGATTGTAAAGACCTCAAGTCTAAGGACTAGTCATATAATCGATACATGAAAGTTCTCACAGACACATGGGATAAACACTCCATATGAAAACTTTCGGCGGTCAGTTCGATAGACACGAGCAACTCATGCATCCATGTGATACACCAAGCGGACGGATCTCCGCTAGTAGCCTATGAGATCGTCTACCCCACTTAAGGGCGGATCATATCATCATGCTAGTCTCTCCGCTTTGTGAACGCCCAAATTATTCACAAAACTATGACTAGGAACATTTAAGAGTAATGATTCTCATAAGGCGTGGAAGCCATCGTCTTATTACTCCAATGGCTTTATTACAGTGTTGATGATTCATATAAGTTATGTAAGACACATATATTAAAGATTTCCATTTTATTAATTAATGAAAATATTACAAATACATGTACATATAGCCCATCCACAAGTTGGGTATAAGGCATATCCCTAACAGTTAATCCCTATAGGTACCATATCTTACTTTTGTCACTATATTACATGTGCGATATGTGCGCTTGCGGGCTAGATTTATAAAATCGTGATAAAGTTTTCGGCGCCGTTGTTGGGGACTTATTTTATTTTTCTTTATTAATATTAGGACAACACTCTACTTGCTTAAGCTAAACACTATTTCTTTTTTTCTTTCCATCTTTTTTTTTTCGCTGATTTCAGGTGGTCGAACAATGGAGTATCATTGGGCGATATGAGAACTAAGAGCTTTAAAAGATTATGATATACCTCATGTTGGTAAGATACAGTCTGATTTTCTGAGACCTGTTGACCAAGCCAATACTTATTAGTGGATGTCAGAGAGAAGTAATGCAATGTATGCTCAAGCTTTTAGAGCACAATAATGAGATTTGAGATATATGAGGGCAACCACCCTAATGGTCATTGCATGTTCAATTATAATACAGGGTGCCAAAACCATCAGCATTTTATATGGCCCAACAATGAAGGTTCCACATATCCCACTGAACCATTATATCCTTTTTACCCACCACAAGCTTAAGAATTCCCCCAAGAACCAGAACCATCCATAGAGGAATGGATTGTTTCCATGCTCAAGAAGTAGGAAGCTAAATTTGATGTCTTTTTTAATAGTCAGGCATCATCCTTACAGAGACTAGAAACCCAAATAAGACAATTAGCCAAAAACCCGAACCAAAGGCCACAAAGAGGTTTCTCAATTAACACAGAAGCAACCCCCATGAGAGAAGGGAAAGAATTGGGCAATGCCATCTCAATCTGCCATGAGGAAGCACAAGTAGATGAGCCAGCCATAACCTCCACACCAACAAAACAATATGGGGGCTATAGAATAGACATATCAAAAAATGCTATTCAGGATACATTTACTATGCACTCTCAAACTGACAACCTTGAAGCACGCATTGTGGATATGTCTGATGAAGAGCTAAATGAAGAAATTCAAAAGTGAATCTATGGGGAAGTGGTGGAACAATGAGTTAGGCAAGAACAGTTGTGTGAGCCTATTGAAAATATCTTGACACATAAGGACACATCATAACATATGGAAGCTAGCATCATTGATACCGCTTATAAGATTGATATAATGGCACTACCATTCCAAGTCAAGTATCCTACAAAACCTTCTGATGATCTATTCTTCCATTTAAGATCTCCAAGGGATAAATATTTGAAGTAGGTAGTATAGGCATTGAGTAGAGAAGATCTTTATTGGCCATCACATTTGTGGAAGAGGAGCTTGAATAATAATACACATGGAACTATCATATCTAAGACATCCAAAGCCTCCTTGAAGGTAGATATTCAGAGAACGTCTGACTGAAGACGTTAAACTTATCGCTAGCGGGGAGGCAACCCACATATTTATTTCTGTTTTTTTACTTTAGTTTTATTTTATTTTTGTGTGCTATTTATGTGTTTAATAATGTGCATGTTTATTTATGTACTAGCATCCCATATAGTCGGCCCAACCAAATTCTGACCAGCAAGTGCCTCATCAACTCCATGGACGGTAGTGTTGTTCCTCACTTTTTGTTTCTTTACGTTTAACTTACATTAAGGACAATGCAAGTTTTAAGTTTGAGGGTGTGTGCATGTTAGTTCGAGTTATACTATTTTACATATTCTTATTAAAAAAAATCAAAAAATCAAAAAATCGAGAAATTGTTTTTAGTTATATGTAGTAAAGTATAATCTAATGATGAGTTTGTTTATTTTAGGATGAAATATTAGAAACTTTAAGTGCTCAATTGACATTTATCTGATGTCTTATGTAAATGATTTAGGTTAGACTTGTAAGCATTTAAAAATAGGTTTCCAACAGTAGAAACCTAGATAGTTGACAAAGTGACTAGTTGAGAAAATTGTTTGAAGGTGATGACCGTTTACTTATATATTTGTTTTTGCTTTCAAATATTTTATGATATGTGTTATGGCTAGAGTAGAAGAAAGAAAAATATTTTGAAAAAAAATAAAAAAGAGCAGAAAAAAAAGAAATACTTTTAAAAAAAGAGATACACCACCTATAATCGATAAGCTTGAAGTTACCCACGAGCGAGTGTTAGGACCACCATGGGAAAAATGCTACCTTAAAGGGTATGTCAGTCAAAAGATAAAGAAAAAGGTCATACCATATCGAGCTTAATAGGCAAATACATATCACTTTTTGAGATATCTAGGTTGGTTTGACCCATCAGATCCCAATTTTTGAGGTGAAATCTCTTATTTGACTAATTTAGGAATCGAGCTGTGACCGAACATTTACACACACACACAGAGTGAGTATAACTTAGATGATTTATTCAAGAACTTGGATTTGAGTTGCGTTATGTACTTTGATTTCATTGGTAGGCATTCTTTGAGGATAATATTATGTGTAACTACCAGGACTATTTTATTTGTTTCTTTATTTTTGCTTGATTGTATATAAGTGTGAATGAAGTTTGTAGATGTTATTGTTGTAAGCCCTCACGAGACTATAACTCGTCCACTAGGGCCGCCTAAGGGTTTAAAGGCTTGTTGCATACACTAAATGCAATCGTGATCCCTACGAAAGTGGCTTAAGTTAATTTATTTTTAGTATATTTATTTTATTTTATTTTATTTTCCTTTGTACGAGGACAAGCAAAATATTTAGTTTGGGGGTGTGATGAGCGGTCAATATATCTATATTTACCGTTTAAATATATATATATATATATATATAATATATATATATATATAATATTTTGAGAGTTAATTCGAGTTTATGAGAGTTTTAAGGATTTATTTATGTTTTTATAGGACATGATACATGTGAGAAGGCCTGGGTTTGAAACGTCGACAAGTCATGATGTTTTGCACCAGTGACCTCATAATTTACGTAGCTTTCAATGTTTTGACCATAATTTTTCTATACGATGTCCAAATGAGGTGATTCAAGTTGAATTGGAAAGAAGGCTCAAATGCGATCACATGCATATAAAGCACACATGATTTGGCCAAGGGACGAGAAAGTTACAAGTATTTTAAATTATATCTTAGAATCAGTCTGTATAGAGTATCTGAGCATGCGAGTGACACACTATTCCTTCCATTGGCACGCCAATATGCTCAAAAATCATAATTTGAGCAGAATTAAAAGATTCTTATGAAGAAAAGCCCCAAAGACCTCTTATAAAGCACAAGTTCGTCCTAAGCCCTAAAGAGAAGTCTCATAACATATTTTAAAGACTCCAAGAGCATAGGAGAACCGCTAGAGCAAGTCAAGAACAAAATCTTTCCCCGGTGTTGGAATTTGAAGACAAAGACTGCCAATGAGAGTTTCTTCTTCCCTTCTCTCTCTAATTTATCTTTTATGTGTTCTTGGCTTGAAATAATGATTAGCTTATTTTTATTGAATATTATGAGTAACTAATTCATTAAATTTAAGGTTATGATGGATCTCAAGCATGTTTAATTATCTATTTGTATATTTTTATTCTTTTGGAATTGTTATTAATTATTTATCATTCTCTGTGCTTGAATGTATATTTTATTTGTTTGGCCAATAATAGAATAATTTTGGTAAATCCTTACAATCTCGACATAGATAATTTGAGTTAACCGTGAGAATAATAGCGTGTGATCTTATTCGTTGAATAGATTCCCCGAAAGGATATATATATACCTAAAGGGCATACGTAGCCAAGATTAGAACCTAACCTTAATGAATTTGATTTAATTTAATTAACATTGACATATAGTTAATTGATTTATTCTAAATATATTTACATGATCATCGAAAGAGGCTTATGAATAATTTAATATTATAGGTTAATAATTAGTAACGAAAACCCAACTGAATGGAAAATACCTGGACTTATTGCGTGCATGTTTAGGTGAAGTTACAACTATAAGTTCTTTTATCTATAAGGTTTTCAAAGTCTGTTATTTGTATTTTTTTTAATTTCAAATAAATATTGATAAGTCAACTGTCATCCTCAATAGTTTAGTTTAAGTTCAGTAAGATAGTCTTAGTATTAATAAGAGAAATAATAAGTCTCTATAGGTACGATATCTGAATTTTGTCACTGCATTACTTGAGCGATACATGTGTTGCTTCAATTTTATTTATTCATTCTTTCACATTTTTTACAAACTTACAAATATAAGTGTAGAGTTGAGAGTTTCGACCATTTTTCCTTAGTTCAAGTACTTGGAAAAAGAGTGTCCCTTCTACAAGATGCAACCAAGTAATCCTGGGAGAACGTTAGCCAAAAGACATCCATAGAGAACCGATGCAGGGCTAATAAGTTCTTAAGGTGAAACATCCATCTCCCAGATATGTTACCGACAGGGAATATGCCATCTTATCCCCCATGAGCCTCTGACTTTCTAACTATGTTCAACTCCACTAATCTTAACTTAAACATGATTTCATACTTGGGGACCATAGCCCAACTCATCCATACAAGATCCATTTTAACATTCATATTTATAAACTCAAAATACAATTATTTTTACAACCATGATATGGACACTTTAACATATAAAATATACAAATTGACTGCACTATTGTTTGACATAAGACTTCTCTTTGACTCTGACTGACTATGTTCTGACTTGACCTGGTGGACCAAACACCCCGGTGACTGCCATCAGTATCCAACCTCTCGAGCTCGTCCTTCGGTATCCTGCAAAATAAAGAAACTGGGAGTGGAGGTTAGATTGTTTGAACGACCTAGTGAGTGGACAGTTTTAAACGAAAACTGAAATACTTATAAAATGTTCATTCTCTATTATCGAAAACAATTCTGGAAAACTGAACCTTTCTGAAAGCTCTTTCAAAATCTTTTTTTCTGAAACTTTTCTGGAAACTTTTTACTTTTTGAAAATAATTCTTTTTCATAAAATTGTTTCTCTGGAAAACTTTCATAAAACTAGCCTTTCTGAAAATCACATCTCTGGAAATCTTATTTCTGAAAATATGTCTCTGAAAAATCTGCCTTTGAAAACCTAACGCATAGGGGCTTTACGTATCGCCGTCCCTCTATACGCCTAACTAATGGTCTTGAGGCGTTACGTATCACTGTCCCTCAAGCCACTGAACTAGAGTCAGGAGTGTTGATCTATGCTACTACCTGACCCTGAAATTAAGGTCTAGGGGCGTTACGAATCGCCATCCCCCTAGCCCTGAATCTAGGATATGGGGGCGTTACATATCGCTGTCCCCCCAGTCCTGCTCTACATGTGCACATATTATCTGTCAATTCCATAAGTTACAGCCTGAGGTGGGTTTTTCCCTCATGCCTTCAAAAACCATAAAATCATGCTTTTAAAATCATACTTCTTAAAACATTCTTTTTTAATGAAATAACTGTAATAAATAGGCTAACGCCCTATGTTCGTATAAATAAGTGTTTATTAAAAATAATATAAATGAAAAATCAACTTAGAAAGAGAGTGTCCACTCACTGATTTGGAGTCCAGCTAACATTGTTTCACTTTGCCGAAGAGATTCGCGATTCCTGCGATGATCTATAATTGGTAAACTTGATTAGAATATAGGTCGAAGAATTGTAACATCCCCGATCTGGGAGATGTTACCGGCAGGGGATAGACCGTACTAATCCCATAAGCCTCTGACTCAAAAACCATAACAATACTATTACTCATTCCTCTAATTATTAATCATAAATATGGTCCAAGGCCCAAATTAACAACTGAACATGCAAACTTAACTTTAATAACTGAATACATAAAACACATGTCTTTACAATGACTGACAAATAATCAGGAACTAACATATGACTTCTATTTGACCTGACTAGACTCTCACTCTTTCTGACTTGAACTGGTGGACTCCAATCCTAGTGACTGCATCAGTATCCGTCCTTCTGAACTCGTCCTCCGAGAATACCTGCAACCAAAGAAAACTAGGAGTGAGGGGTTAGATCGCTATTCGATCTAAGTGAGTGGACGAAAAACTAAAATACTGAAATAAAATCATTTGGTTCTAAAACCAAGGTTTCAACGAACTAACTTATAGGAAAACTTTCTTTCTGAAACTTCGCTTGAAAACTCTTTAGTAAAACTTCTATTTCTAAAACCTACTGTTGAAAGTCTGGCTTTTGAAAACTATTTCTGATTGATAATTTTCTGAAAACTGTTTACTAAAAATCTGATAAATGTAAACTGCTATGTATCTGAAAACTTTAAAGCATGGGGGCATTACGTATCGTCGTCCCCCCATACGACTAAATGGAGCCAGCAGTGCGAATCCATGACTTTGGGGCGTTACGTATCGCCGTCCCCCAAATCATGCCACTATTTTCCATGAAACTGGTGGTCTTGGTGTTGGTCTCTAAGACAATCCAAGATCAATATAAGCAATGAAATAATGTGAATACAAAAGTAAAGTATGGCAGAATCATACTTACAAAGAGCGGATTTAGGATGCGTCAAATACAAAAAATCCTTGTTGAAGTTTTGTCCAAGGGTCCTTTGAGAAGTCTCCAAGCTTCCTCTTTGAATGTTGATCTTCAAGCTCCAAGCCTTGATCTTTGATTCCAAGCTATTGAGATGGTTTCCCTAACACCTTTGTTATGATTCCTTTGAGTGCTAGCTCTTGAAATTTTTGCTACAAAAATTCCAAATTAACCTTGTAACTCTCGGCAATGAGAGAAATGGAGAGGGAGAGAAAATTGGTTTCCAAAACCGTGAGGGAGAGTGAGAGAATGAAGTGAATGAATTTGATTAATTGATTTCAAAAATCAAATGATATACCAAATCTAAAATTTTGGTAAAAGTCATTCCCATCATTACACACAAATGTGTCATATAAGTTACCATCATTCCTTCACCAGAACCCATCACAAAAAAGTAATTAAAGTGACATGTGATGTGACAAGTGATGTGACATATGGGCCCCACTTGATTCAAAATCTGAGTGGGCCAACGACACATCCCGGGCTCGGGTTCGCTAATTCCGAATTAACGAACTTTCCATTGCGACGTAATTAAATCAAATTTATTTAAATAATTATGGCAAGCAAAATTACTATTCACGTCGCTCGTGAATTAATTATAAATTAATTCGTTTGCCCGAATTAAAATCCAATTTTAATTCTGTGTCGAAATCTAATTTCGTTTAATATATCGAATATATTATTTTATCGATTAATTCCAAATTAATCGTTCTCTCTCTCAAATAGTATTTTATCATAGATAAAATCTCTTTGTAATTAATCCCAGATTAATTATGCTCGAATCATACGTCATCGGTGAATCTTCGGGAAGTGACCCAAGAGATCCCTGGATATGTTGGCAGTAAATCCGGTCGTCGGACTATCCGAACACGTACGTACCTCGTACAATGTTTTTACCGATTTACGAGACATGGTTGGCTTCTAGCAAAGCACCGTGCCTACCCATTCTCCAGAAATATTCTTAATGGAATATATAATCTATGGCAGACGTAGTATACGTAGTATTGCGTATTGCGATCCAGTATCGGATGTCACATGCAAGGCCTGGGGCTGGAATAGTGTCTGCCCTGTACGAAGCATATATCGGATTACAAGCAATTAGTCTCTTTAATTGGATAATCATGACAATGTCATATTATCCTGATGGTTGCAACCTATTAGAGTACAAGTTCTGTATCCCTGCGTGATCACCATCTCCATATGACTGAAGTGATACTTCCATCTTGACATCACACCCAATACACTACGATTCTCAATAAACCCAGAAGAGGCGTACACAGAACCTGTTAAAGTCCTGGACGACCAAAACCAAAGCGTTATTGATTGTCGCAAGTACTAGCGATGCAAGTCTCAGGTTAAGACCAAATACACCTACCCTGATGCGGATTCCCATAGACACATAGTCATACTACCAATGGGATTCCGAGGGGTCTATCCAAAGCGAAGCTGTTTCCGTACCATCGATAAACACAACCTCCTATCACACTTGCATAAGTATCCAATACTTAAATATATTAGAACTATGTTGTTACGCTTCCATAACACGCACAAGTGCAATACTAGTCTATTCCGCATTATCGATGTCCAGTCTCGATAATACTACGACTAGGGATATTTAATGATTAAACCGTATGGATTGATATTGTCTCATATCTAATAATCTAGAACTAATCATAAAGACTTTTATCATTTATATATTTAAGTAATCAAATTACAAAATGATAAAATGCAATTTCCATTGCTACATAGTTAATTTGTACAAAAACCACAATGTCTTTTACAAATAGTGACGCTATGGGTCATAATTGTCTAACACTTGGGGCGTTACGTATCGCCGCCCTAAAGCATGAAAGTAAATCTGATATCAAAACTTAATAAGTAAAACCAATTTGAGAAAAAAGGCACCACTCACTGTTTTGGAGTTCAGATAGACTTTCTTCACTTCGCTGGCGATTATGTATTTCTTGCGATGATCTATCATCGAAAGTTTCGATTAGAAAATGACTAGGGATACATATTGAAATCAAGTTAAGTTGCCTATTCAAATAAGGAATACCACTATAAGATGTATCAAACATATGACATGATGTAATATATACCTACGAGTTGATACGATACTCTTAGGGTAGTCTCTACGTGTTCGGATTAAACTGGAATGGCTTAAAATTGATTTGGGCATTAATTTGTTCACACGTCGCGACGCATATCATCCAGATAGGTGTCCTGATTTGTCATGTGCGTCACGATGCACAACCCCCTTCGCATCGCGACGCGTAATGCATCAGAAGTATTCCTGGGAATTTCCCAGATCGCGTCGCGACGCAGGGCTCTCTACGTCGCGACGCAAGGACAATTTCTGGTCTTGATTTCATTCTCTCATGCACAAACTGTTCAATATTTGATTTAAACATTTACACAAGCACATATATCCTCAATAAATGTCCTATAACATCAATATTAACTTCAAATAATCTTTAACCCCATTGTTCTTATCACCTCTTACAATTATTAAGATTTTCCAAAATGAAAACTTAACTCTCTATAATCAATTTCTTTCCAAGATAATCACCATTCCTATCATGCCACTACCATTAGCATATACTCAAATTACCAAGACTCCACAATACCAAGTTTTGGTCAAGTTAGTCTTACCTCATCTTCTTGTGGATTTGCACATCTTCTAGGGTTTCAAGGATGCCAAATCTCCTTTCTTCTTCTCTTTTTATTTCTTTATTCCCCCTTCTCTTCCTTTTATTCTCTTCTTTTTCTTATTCTTCTTCCTTTTCTTTCTCTCTCATTAATATGCCTTCTTTCTTTTCTTTTCTAATTTTGAAATATTGAATAGTGTAATCTTTTTATACTACGGTTTGTTTGATATTTAGGAGAAATGTGGAAAAGTGTAGAAATTTGAAGAAGTTTTGAGAATCTACTAGAATGACCCTTAGGTACTATTTATCTGAATTTTGATCTGAAATTTAGCCCACTTACGGTTCGAATTTGCAAAAACGTTAAACTCGAAAGTTCTAGATCTCGATCTTAGCTTTCCGAAGATATAAAATTTATAAAAATCGGAGTTCTTATGAGAAATTTATGGTCTAAATACTATGGGTTGCTCGTAATGGGACATCATTGAATCCCGCATCGAAGTTTCGAAGAATTTATTGTTCGCCCATAAAGTCGTTCTGCGAATGTGTAAATCTCAGACATAAATTATATTATGTAACACTCGTCCCGCGGTGTATCAATACTAAAGTCAAGGAGTCAATCAGTAGGAGGGACCTTCTGTCGTTACAAATACTCCCACTTAAATAGGATTCGTCCTCGAATCCTCTTTAAACTTGAGTTCTTATCATAGATCTCAGGATCATAGGTTCCTTATAAGCTACCAGCTTAAATCGACTATATACTCACTGTCTTAGTCTCACCCATTGAAATACCATTTCTCGACGACCTTTCATGTGCTTATTCTGCTGAAACTATACTATGTCATTAGAGGTTCTATTTGACTTAATAACGAAAATCTCTACCTGACTGAATATTTACCACTGTACTAATAGGCATTGATATTCTCTATCTTCGAACATATGTATTCTACCTCTTTTCGTGTTTGGGTAAGCTACTTGATAGTTTGTGGCTTTAGGGAATATCCTTTTAGGTTATTTTCTGAAAAATATTACCTCGTTATTGTCTTATAAGATCTTCGCTGGGTATTATTATCTACGTATTTCTAGATCTTTAGCTGTGCTCAATATTCCTTATTGCCAAGAAATCTATTTTTCTAGTTCTTACTTATGCTCCACAATCACTTAACTTGATCAGGTTCTTAGTAGCTGGTACCTTTGACTCCCATCAAAGATTCTGATATCTCCATACCTGCATTCAGTATTCCTTTGCTCTATTTGTTCAACTTGATCTTGATATTCTTTCTCATCATTTAGCTATTAACTTTCTATATTCTCCTTGCGACCTTTGACTGTTTATGAGCTTCTTCCTTCAAGTTCCAATTTTTTTGCTTTCTATGGGGGCTTAGGGCTTCTTAGTTTATTGATGTTATCTATTGTTGACGTTGATACACAGAACATGTTTTCTTAAGTAATTTCCTAATGGTCCTCCTTAATTAACTATAGATTCAGACTTGATTGCATGCACTCTGGTGCCTTAACCACATTCTCAGATATTAACATCAACATTGGCAATTTGGTCATGGCTAAAGCTTATAATCTTTTGTACCTTGCTTCCATTACTACTAAAAATCTGGTTACGGTATTCCACCTTATCTTATTTTCCATATCCTAATGCCGCCAAGGGTCGTTGCTCGAACACATGCCCCTTTTATTGAACTTTGAGGGTTCTCATACTATATCAATTGTAACATTGCAGTAATTTACCTCATTAATTCTATACTATACAATATATTTTTACCAAACTACCCATACCCGTGGATAAAGCCGTCCCAAGCCCGTAGTGGTTTGGTCAACTTAGACTAGGGCTGGGTACTTACGTGGTTTATGTAAACTAGAATGTAAGGGATCTTTGGTTTCATTGTTGATACTAAGAGCCTTTGTTGTTGCATACTTCTGCCTTTGCCTATTGGGTAAACTCTCCTACCATCGTTGCACCCTGGCAGTTTTACTTCTAAACATTTTTATTTACTGGCTTTTCTGTCTTCTCTCGTGCTCTGTTCTGTGCCTGAATCTTCTGTAATCTACATCATTGTCTCCCTATCCGAATCATATTACCTTTCACATGTTCATATTCATGTTTGACGCTGTTCTCCTCCATCATTGTCATAATATAACTAATATTTCCTTTCTTCATTGCTTCATCTAATTACCTCTCTTTTCATTAAACATTTTCTTTCTTCTGGGACTACCTTGAGACATCTTTCATGGTCGACCTATGCTATTGAGGTCTAATGAGGGTTGGGAGGGTGGGAACTTATCTTGAGGCTTTTGTACTTATGATAACCTAGTGGCACACATTCTTTGTCTAGAAGTCTAGGATTCTCGTATATACAAGTCTGATGTTTCTCTTCCTACACTAGTGGTATATTGTTAAGACGTCTGGCTTGCCTCCCCGACTAACTCCTAATTATTTTAATAATGGATCAGTCCATATTTCCGCAAAATCTCAAGATTCATGCACTCTAACAACTTCCTTGTATGTCTCTTTACTTCTTCCTGTTAATTCATGTTGCTTAACTCTCTGAAGTCGTATTTTTCTTTCTTGAATACTGCTATACTTCTTATGAGACTTGCTCTGCTATAAAGTTTCCTTTATTGTCTTAGTTCCTTAAACTCTTTTACCCTCTTGAAAGCTCTATCTACTTAGTCTACTTAGAACAACTCTTACTAAATCTTTAGTTCAGGAGTTACTTTTTACTCTAATATTTCCTTCTCATTACCATGAGACTCTATCAAGAGTTGCTTGAAATATTCTCTAGAATTGTTCTCCATGATCTCTTCGTACTTCTAAGTCTTTACTTCTTTTTGGGTTTCTTAATTCAATGGTGGTTATTAGACTCAGCTTATCTTACTATGGCTACCTACCCATCTCGCAACTTAACTAATCTTTCAACTGCTCTTCTTTATTGATCATTCTCTTTACTAAGCTTTAAATTAAGGAGTGAGCATATACATCCTATAGGAATCTGTGGACACTCATCATGTTTAACACTCAAACTCGGTGATTGTCTGCGCAAATATTTATATGCTTATTGGAATCGTAATTTCTAGGAGAAAAGGTCGTTATCCGTTCTGCAGAAACTTATTTAACTACTCCATCATCAACTCTCTTACACCATTATCTTCTCGTTATGTTGTCTTTGTGTCCGAGTGCCATGAATTTCCTTATTATTTCCTTGTGTTCCTCTTACTATTTGCATTTCCTATTTCTTTGTTTACACCTTGCTACTGAGGCTCACAGTGATACGTTCTCCTAACTACTTCTTAGACCTCCGCTCTTGTTCTAGCTATAATCTTGACTCGGGTACTCATTTCTGCTGTCCATACTGATACTCTTCCCACTTCCTAAATGTCTCCAACCTCTCAGGTCATTCTTATATACTTCTATGAGTTTCTACTGACTTAGGCTTATCTTTAGGTTCTACGAATTCAGTCTATCTTGTGGACTCCTACTAGTCTTGTAGGCCTCGTGGACTTGCCTTAATTCTTGGGCTGCCCTGGGTTCTCTTCTTTATATCCTCGAAACTTCCTTAATTCTTTTTCTGGTGATCTGCCTTCCAGGGTCTTCCCATTTCTGAACTCCCGCCGGGATTCTTTCTGCTGTCTATACCTATTGCCGGTAGGGATTAGGGCAAACGCCTTAAGCCTTAATGAGTTTCGATATTCTTGTTCTAGTACTTTGTGTCCTGATGGAGTCTATTTCTCATGTAAAGTATGTATGAGCTAGATTCCATCAGGACATCTTCCTTGTTTGGCATTACGGAGGGGTAAGGATCTCGGTAGGTCGGGGCATTATCTATCGGATTCCTTACTTAGAGCAACTAATCATTATTTTTGTCATCCTCCATCTTATTTGTCTGCGGGCATGAGTTCGGGAAATCTAAAATCTATTCATTCTTATGGCATCTTGCATCTATCAGAAGCCTTTACTAATAATACTAGTTTCTTACTTTTTCTGCCTTATGATTGTTCTTGGTTATTCAAGGATCTTGCTATCTATACGTGGTGCTTGAGAGCTATTGAATCATCTTGGAAGGATTTATGAGGAGGAAATGAATCTCACTTGAGGGAAAGAAATTTTGCTTAGATCTATTCGGTATTTTATTTTGGTTTAGTCTTACTACACTCTTCTTTACTACAAACTCTGGTATTATCTTTATTATCTAACTCTGTGTCTCTGATTATTACCACTATAATTTCAGAATTTTCTTATCTATCTGCTTCCGTACCTCTATCTTTACTTCTGATTACTTAGATATCCACATTCTATCTTTTACTTCTCTTTCTAACTTTTCTTTCTCTTTCTATTTTCTTGGGTGGGTACTCTTGGATCTTACTATCTCTTTCTGTCTCTTTATCTTTCTTTGCATGTGGCTGTCGAAACATCTATACCTTCTTTCTTGTTTTCTTATGGCTTTCATATTCCATTCCCTTGGGCAACTTCTCTTATATTTTACTTTCTGATTTCATAGTATTGAGATTACTTCTGGTCATAGGCTGATTAATTTCAAGAAGATCTCTATCTTGGATCTAGAGTGTAATAGTTCTTGCGAGGAATACTATTTAAATAGTTTGGGAAAGTTTACTAACCTGTCTATGGATCTTGAGAACGTACTCGAGGATCAGATACTGGAGAGGTACTGCCTCGCATATGAGTATCTCGGACATACTGCGTATATCAGACCACATTACTCTGCCCACTGCAGTCACTAACTCCCTAGACCATGTTCTGATACCATATTTGTAACAATCCCGATCCGGGAGATGTTACCGGCAGGGGATAGATCGTACTAACCCCATAAGCCTCTGACTCAACAACCATAACAATACTATTACTCGTTCCTCTAATTATTAATCATAAATATGGGTCCATAGCCCAAATTAACAACTGAACATGCAAACTTAACTTTAATAACTGAAAACACATGTCTTTACAATGATTGACACATAATCAGGAACTAATATATGACTTATATTTGACCTAACTGGACTCTCACTCTTTCTAACTTGAACTGGTGGACTCCAACCCTAGTGACTGCATCAGTATCCGTCCTCCCGAGCTCGTCCTCCAAGAATACCTGCAACCAAATAAAACTAGGAGTGGGGGCTTAGATCGTTATTCGATCTAAGTGAGTGGACGAAAAACTGAAATACTGAAATAAAATCATTTGGTTCTAAAACCAAAGTTTCAACGAACTAACTTATAGGAAAACTTTCTTTCTGAAACTTCACTTGAAAACTCTTTAGTAAAACTTCTCTTTCTAAAACCTATTGTTAAAAGTCTGGCTTTTGAAAACTATTTCTGATTGATAATTTTCTGAAAACTGTTTACTGAAAATCTGATAAATGTAAACTGCTATGTATCTGAAAACTTTAACGCATAGGGGCGTTACGTATCGTCGTCCCCCCATACGCCTAACTGGAGCCAGCACTGTGAATCCATGACTTTGGGGCGTAAAGTATCGCCGTCCCCCAAAGCATGCCACTACTGTCCCTGAAACTGGTGGTCTTGGGGCGTTACATATCGCCGTCCCCCAAGCCACAGAACTAGAGCTGGTAGATCTAATCCATGCTACTACCCGACCCTGAACTAGGGTCTAGGGGCGTTACATATCACTGTCCCCTAGCCCTGATCTAGGATCTGGAGGGGGCGTTACGTATCACCGTCCCCCCAGTCCTCTACATGTGTACATGTTCTTTGTCTATCAATTCCCAACTGTAACAAGTTGCATAATGGGGTTGGTTTTTTCTCCCCAATGTCCCGAAAAACATAAAACTAATGTTTTAACTCTCAAAATTGTATAAAACATTTTCTGAAAATGTTTCTTTCTTAATTAAAACTCAAATCATAACTATTTATGAAATAACTGTAATAATAAAATATTCTAACGCCCTAAGCGTGAAAGTAAATCTGATATCAAAACTTAATAAGTAAAACCAATTTGAGAAAAAAAAGGTCCACTCACTGTTTTGGAGTTCAGATAGACTTTCATCACTTCGCTGGCGAATATGTATTTCCTGCAATGATCTATCATCGAAAGTTTCAATTAAAAAAAAACTAGGGATACAGATTGAAATCAAGTTAAGTTGCCTATTCAAATAAGGAATACCACTATAAGGTGTATCGAACATATGACATGATGTAATATATACCTACGGGTTGATACGATAATCTTAGGGTAGTCTCTACGTGTTCGGATGAAACTAGAATGGCTTAAAATTGATTTGAGCATTAATTTGTTAACACGTCGCGACGCGGATCATCCAGAGAGGTGTCCTGATTTTTGCCATGCGCCTCGCGACACACAACCCCCTTCGCGTCGCAACGCGTAAGCATTCCTGGGAATTTCCCAGATCGCGTCGCGATGAAGGGCTCTATGTGTCGCGATGCAATGCCAATTTCTGGTATTGATTTCATTCTCTTATGCACAAATTGTTCAATACTTCATTTAAACATTTACACAAGCACATATATCCTCAATAAATGTCCTATATCATCAATATTAACTTCAAATAATCTTTAACCCCATTATTCTTATCACCTCTTACAATTATTAAGATTTTCCAAAATGAACATTTAACTCTCTATAATCAATTTCTTTCCAAGACAATCACCATTCCTATCATGCCACTACCATTAGCATATACTCAAATTACCAAGACTCAATAATACCAAGTTTGGGTCAAGTTAGTCTTACCTCATCTTCTTGTGGATTTCCACATCTTCTAGGGTTTCAAGGATGCCAAATATCCTTGCTTCTTCTCTTTTTCTTTCTTTCTTCCCCATTCTCTTCCTTTTTCTTCTCCTTTTTTTCTTCTTCTTCTTCTTCCTTTTCTTTCTCTCTCGTTAATATGCCTTCTTTCTCTTCTTTTCTAATTTTGAAACATTGAATAGTGTAATCCTTTTATACTAGGGTTTGTTTGATATTTAGGAGAAATGTGGAAAAGTGTAGAAATTTGAAGAAGTTTTGAGAAGCTACTAGAATGACCTCTGGGTACTATTTATCTGAATTTTGATCTGAAATTTTAGCCCATTTCCGGTTCGAATTTGCAAAAACGTTAAACCCGAAAGTTGTAGATCTCGATCTTAGCTTTCCGAAGATATAAAATTTATAAAAATCGGAGTTATGAGAAATTTATGGTCTAAATACTATGGGTTGCTCGTAATGGGACATCATTGAATCCCGCATCGAAGTTTCGAAGAATTTACTGTTCGCCCATAAATTCGTTCTGCGAATGTATAAATGCTCAGACATAAATTATATTTCGTAACACTCGTCCCGCGGTGTATCAGTACTATAGTCAATGAGTCAATCAGTAGTAGGGACCTCCGGTCGTTACAGGAATATATTCCGGAATTAGGCTAAGTTTATCCATTCAAGTACTTGATATCACTACATAGCGTATCATACTTGCGACTTATCATAAGGTGTATATATATGTTGATACGAAACTCTTAGGGTGGCCTCTAACATTTAAAATTGGATGTGAAATGAAATGAAGTTGTTTCTGCCTCCTGTCGCGATGCCGGGTCTGGCACGTTGCGACACCTATGTAAACAGAACCAGGCAGAGAGCATGTTCTGTTTTGCATCGCGACGCCCACCTGATCAGACCCGAGGCATAGCCTTTATTTTATACATGTCGCGACGTGAATGACGAACGTCGCATGCGATGCTAGGCCAATTTCAGGCCCTAGCATAAATTCCCTAATGACATTCTCTAAAACAAACCCAACCCCTTATTTTATACAAACTAGATCAACCATCCACATTCTAATCATCATAATTTTAACCTTCTATTATCATCACAATATCCAATTTTCATAGACTTCAATTTAGTTTCATATTTAGGATTCCTCACAACATCAACTTCTTAATACAAAAACCCAAATGACATCAACTTCTAATTAATCATCCTACAACAATCCTCAAATCCTCAAAACTCAATATATATAAAGATTTTGGATCAAGCCTTACTCACCTTGAATCATGTACTTTCTTCCTCTTTGAAGTCCATAGACCTTCCTACATTCTTCCTAGACTTGGGTTTGTGTTGGAGCTCCCTTCATTCTTCTTCCAAACTTCTTATAAGATCACAATCCTCTCACTCTCTCCTTTCTCCCTTTTCTTTCCTTCTTCTCTTCTCATTCACGTTCTTTCCTCTTTTTCTTTCCTCTTTTGGATGAAAGAATAATGACCTTTCTATACTAGGGGCTAATGGCTTCACATTTTACTTCTTGATTTGTTTGGTTCTTTCTAGAGGAGTCTAGGGGGTTTGAGAAATATTTTAGGATTATTGGGCCATTTGTAATTATTGGACCCAAGTGAGAAAGACTATGGGCTTATAGATCAAAATGGAAATTTCTTTTTTACTCTTTATTCACGTCACTGTGCAAATATCTTGGATGAATGGCCAAATTAGACATAGTTCCCTTCAAAATTTGGAAAAATTTCCAACAAAAAATTTATAGATCTTCGTCTTAGCTTTCTGGCGATATAAAATTCATCAAAATCGAAGATCGTATGAAAAGTTATGCCTAATATACTAAGGTCTTTCCGAGTTGTATTTTTTTTTGGCTAAATTCCGTATCGGAACTACGAAGAATTATCGATTACCCGAAAAATAATTTTGTGAACACGTACATGTTTGAACATGATTTACATCATGTATCATACCTTCCATAGCGTAATAGTCATCGGTCTCTGACAATGTACAAGTCCTCGGGATTACCAGATGTTACATAAGGACAGAGGAATCTCGGCTTGGTTTAAGTTTTCCATCTTTTTCAACAAATTTCACGTTTTTCTAAGTCTCCATGTTCATGCTTTATTCGTGAAAATTTGATTATATGATGCATGTTTAAAATGATTAATAGCACGTTCTAGATATCTGTAATTATTGAGGATAATTGTCAAAATGTTAATATATAATGATGAATTCATAAATAATTAATTTTTCGACTTGCAAATAATTTTATAATTTTTAAACCCGATCATTTTAAGTCGGATCGAATCAAGTCGATGGATTGACCCGATCCTTATACACCTAGATATATATGATCTACTTGTAAATATTTACATAAGGTACAATATATTAAGTAAAAGGGGGAAAGAGAGAGCAAAAGATACTAACAGCCAGAGGGTGGAACCTTTCCGTAGGAGTGTGAGAGTATCAAGACAAAGGAAAGAATAGTTGAGAGTTAGTTTAGACTCTCTGAGTTTATCTTAAACGAGTTTTAAAATATATAGATCTTCCAATAAAAGAGATAATTTTTTTTTAAACTTTTTTTATTGTAATAAATATTAATTTTTTTTTTTTAATTTTATAGTATTAATTTTATTGTAAATTTATGATTTTAACGGACGGCTTGTGTTGGCTATTCCCAAAAACTCCCGATAGGAACATTGCTCAAGTGGTAGTTAGATTTGCTATATGCTACCTTTCTTTGCACTTTTACCTCTTTTTATCTTTGCTTCCAATTCCATGCATGGATTTCTCCTCCAAAATATAATATATTGTCTTTGTATTTCCATGTGTTAAGAGAAAAAGAGCAAAGAGAAAAGAAACGCTCACTCTCTCTCTCTCCTTGCTCTTTAATCCCATTTTAATTTTCCTTCTTTAATTGGCTTGCTTTTGTTTTCATAAATCATAACCTCTCTTACAAAGTTTGTAATACAAACTTTGATTTATCCTTCAACTACCCACAAAAATATTAAGCTAGCTACTACTACTACATAATCACTAGGCCCTGTTGTTGCTTCTTGTTTTTTTTTTTTTTTAAAAAAAAATAAATAAAAAATAATAATCTTTTATCACTTGATTAACATAACAGATCTTGTTTTTTGCATTAAAATTCTGCTTCTGCCTTGATTTTCTGATCTGGGTCCTCTGTTTCTTCATTATTTTTAGCCTTTTTTGTAGTGTAATGAGATCAAGAATCAAATTCTTTGACCACATTTTAAGCTTCATATTTCTTTGCTTGTTTGATTGATCTCTCATTCATCATCATCATCATAATCATAATCAATGGAAGAAGCTAGAGAATTCAAGCATGTATGCAAGTTCTGTAGCAAGAGATTCCCCTGTGGCAGATCCTTGGGTGGTCATATGAGGTCTCATATGATCACCATCACTGAACCAACAGAGCAGCTTGCAAGGAAAAAGCTTCCATCTGTTAATGACACTGAAACCAATGGCTATGGCCTCAGAGAGAACCCAAAGAAGTCTAAAAGAATTTCAGATCATTCAAGTGCAGTCACTTCACAAAAGAAAGGTGTGAGTTTTGTTTCAGAGAAAGAAAGAGTGTCTAATCAAGATTCTCGGGCTAGTTCTAATCAGAAGCTGGTCACTGATAGCCAATCTGATACTGAAACTGTTACTCCCAATCGAAAGAGGAGATCGAAAAGAAGAACATTAAGGTACATAACCACCAACACCACTTCAAATTCTTGTTCTTTTTCAGTTGCTAATAATAATAATAACAACAATGGCTATGAACAAGAAGAACTTGCCATGTGTTTGATGATGCTTTCAAGGGATGTGGGTTCTAGAGGTGTCTTGAATTCTGTTGCTGAATCTTCTGATAACAATTCTGTGTTCTTGGAACCTAAGATTGAGTTTAAGAAGCTGAATTCTAGTAAGCATAAACCAATAAGCAAGAAAAAGATTCGTGATTCGTATGATCTTGAACTGAGGTCAGATTCTTTGAGAAGATCAATAACAACTGATGTTTCTGATGCCGAATTCTACAAGGATTCTCAAATGAGAAGCAAATTTGAGTGTGCTACTTGCAACAAGATCTTTCACTCATACCAAGCTCTTGGTGGTCACAGAGCTAGCCACAAAAAGATCAAAGCTTGTTTTGGTTCAAAAATTGAAAGCAGTGACAACAGCATTGAAGCTGAGGATTCACTTGACCGAACAGCAGACAGTAAGCTAATCAAATCCATCAACAATGAGAATTCAGCTGATCATTACTTTGCTGCTGATTGTGATAATAATAATAATAGAGTTGATACAAGTTATGGGGTAAAGAAAAGGCATGAATGTCCAATTTGCCTTAGAGTTTTCCCATCAGGCCAAGCATTAGGTGGTCACAAGAGGTCACACCTAGTTGGTGGCAAGGAAGCTAGGAACAATCCAACCATTGTAATTGAGAATCCGATACCCGAAATTCGCAACTTCCTTGACCTTAATCTGCCTGCTCCTGATGAAGAAGACAGCAATGCTCACTTGGGGTTGCAGCAATGGTGGATTAGAAGAAGCCACAAGCATGAAGCACTTGTTGGCTTAATTTCCAACTGACCTTCTTCATCATGCCTTGGTTTCAAATAAAATTTCAAGAGTGTACAATATAAGTTTCTTCTTCTTATTTCATTCATTCTTTTACACATTGCTGCAAAAAAAAAAAAAAAACACAAGCCTATTGTTAAGTGTTAATTCAACACTGTGATTGAATTTCATGTTTGCACTTTTTTCCTGTTCTATAGAAAGCAACATGTTTTGGGGCAATAATTTTATCTTGGCACCAAAGTGAAATGAGTGAGGTGTTGAAATTTGGCTTGGTATGTGAAGTCATGAAGAGATTTTTTTAAAAAAAAATTATAATGTACACAAAGATGGCATGTGTGTCCAAGCCAAGGTGGTTGTTTAGTCACCTACCATAAAACTTGACAACCCATCTCACTTCTACACATCTTAATTTCTTTCTCAAATTTAGTGCACTAATTTAAGTGGTGTGTTAATATATCTTTATCTTTGGATTAAAATGAGTATTAATGTCATATTTATGGCTTCGATTGAACTACTTTTAATATTTGTTCATTGGAGTTTGAGTTAGTTCACCAAAAAAACACTAGTGTATGCAGAGATAAGAGTGTGAGAAAACTCAAACCCAATTAAAAATTGAACAATGAGAGTATGATTAGGTTATGTTAAATTATGGGATTGATTATAATTGTTGAAATGCACAATGACTACTTTTAAACTTAAGATCAAATGAGCCTTATTTAGAGCTAGGTTCAAGTAGTGGAAAAAAAAAGTCTTTGTTGTCCTCTTAAGTACTACTTTTCATATTTGTTCATTTGAGTTTGAGTTAGCTCACCTAAAAGACTTATTTATACTATTTTTTAAGGTGTCACACAAGAGGTTTCGAATTCTGATTACAAGTGTAATATTTTTCGTCAAATACTAGGCTAGGCATGTTAGATATTTTTTTTTTTGTGGAAATATTGGAAACCCTGCTGTTAAACCATCCGATCCGAGCTTAAAAAGACCAAGTAAAACCTATGATTGCTACAAACTCTTACAAGAAATATACCCCCTGAAATCAAACTCAAGACTTGACAATCAAGTCCTAAATCATTTGCCATCAAATCACACCCCTTGAGGCACGCTAGATATTACTAAAGACCATTGTTGATTACTTTTGAAATATATCTAATAGCAGTGTTTTAAAACCCGGCCCGGTCAATCGATCTGGGATGACGAGAGGGTCAAGAGTCAAAGGACTGACCAATGGTCGACAATAAATTATTATTTTGTTGTGTATTTATATAACAATATGATTAAAAATGAATAATTATTTTAGAAATAAAAAAGTAATTAGCACTAGTTTTAGTATGTTTTCAAATATTATAAGAATTTTTACCAAAATTATAATCAAAACATAGTAATAAATTAATTAATTTTTTTAATTTGAATAAAAAAAATTTTAAAAAAAGTCAGAAACCAGTCCAACATGTGATCAGTTCGGTCGGGTCGTGATTCAACCGGCCGGATCTTAGACCAGATCAATATCCATAAAGTCGATGTCATCACCCGGACCGACCAAAGGACCAGTCCACATGTCAACCGGTCAGATCATGCGGGCCAGTCCGGATTTAAATCATTGTTAAATAGAACTATTTTTTTTTTGTAAAAGTGCTTCTGAACAAGTATTAAATTTTGGTTGTGAAATCCAAGCTCCTCAAACATTTTAAGAGGAAAAAGATTATGCACATAATCATATTTTCAAAATCGGATCGGCTGGTTGAATCGGGAACCGGCCATGAGTTTGGTTTGAAAAACCCCTAAAAATGGTCATATAAAAAACCGATCAAAATCGGTGGCTCTCTTTTTTTTTAAAATAAAAGGGTTCTGAATCATATTTTAGTTCAAATCATTTTGTTTTCATGTTATAAATTATTAGAATTAATGATAATATTTTTTTTATATATATTGTGAATTAAATAAAATTATTTATGACGTCAGCCGATTTTGTCAGGTTTTATCATAACGACTCAACTGATCAAACCAGTGATTTATTGAATTTTTTAGATTATCGGTTCAATTATTGGTCCGAATTTTTAAACAATGATGCGATAGAAGCTGAGCACAGTATGGAGAAGCCACAACAATAGGCTGCTTCACTTGCTTCCAGTAGCTGGCAGTCAGGTGCTCCTTTGGCTGGCAGTACAAAGAACCAGGAGCAACTTTTTAACTACCGAGAAAGCTTTTTGGTTAACTTTATGCTTTATGCTTTTGGCCGGTTTGGGGGTATTTTGGTCTAAATTTACGGCTTATATTTCGAGGTGCAACATGGGAATGGGAGTATGTGAGAAATTTTTGACCACTCGCAATTCTAGTCCTTTAGTTGGTAGATCCAATCATCAGTTCAGTTCGGTTTGGTTCGATTCTAAATAAAATCAAACCGTCTGGTTCCCGATTTCACGCTTGTAAAATCGTAATGGAACCAGATAATTTCAATTCAGTTCCGGTTCCATAAAAATGTGAAACCATAACCGAACCGGAACCGAACCGAATGATTCCGATTTTTTTAATTAATTTAAAAATTGAATTTTAATTTTTTTAAAAAATGAAAATGAGATTGAAATTTATTAATTTAAAATTAGTAATTGAAATTTATATTACATTAAATTAATAATAAAATAAAAGAGCTTGAATTTAAATTTTTAAAAATTTAAGTTACTTACGTACCCTCTTGAAGTGAAAGGAATCAAAGCTCACGTAGTTCTATTATATTTTTTATATAGTTCCCCATTACAAAACTACTACACAACCAAAAATAAAAATAAGTCAAAATGACTCAAAACAGCACTTCAAACAAGTACAATGATATCCAGTCAGTACTCTACTACTTATGACATGAAATAATTTGCACCACTTTGGACATGTTAAATAATACACACATGCATATGACGTAAACATCAAAGCATAGCAAGCACTTGTGTGAAAAATAAGTGTGCAACAAGTCAAGGCTTAAAACTTTATTTTATGAGCGGGACACAACCAAATAAATCTCATCTCATATCACACCAAGTCCACAAAATAGGTGTTCAA
This sequence comes from Zanthoxylum bungeanum, assembly GCA_019454045.1. Classification (NCBI taxonomy): domain Eukaryota; kingdom Viridiplantae; phylum Streptophyta; class Magnoliopsida; order Sapindales; family Rutaceae; genus Zanthoxylum; species Zanthoxylum bungeanum. The sequence goes on along the minus strand of SKCR01021782.1, from coordinate 404,909 downwards.
ACCCAGCGCCACTAGGACTTGAAAATAAGCAATATTGGTTGCATGTTATAATATTCTCCCCCTAAATATGATGACCTTATAAATAAAAACTCTTTCGAGTAAAGAGTTTTTTCCCTTATATTTTGAATTTGGCTCATTAGCTCTTTTGCACTTGAAACTCATTTAAACTGATTTTTTTCTTTTATTTTACACAGGATAACATAAGGTCATCTAATCAAATGCCACAATATCTAGTGAGCTAAGTATGATAGAGATTAGACTACTAGTCCAAAAACTCATACATATGACCAAACCTCGACAATAAATACAAGCACAAGATATCTCAATGGTTTTTATCATACACACTCATGCACATAAAGCATCAAGAAAAATAAAATCATATTATACATGCATATCCATATATCCTACATTCCAAGATCACATGCAATAAGCTTTTCATGCTCTATCAAACCACAAAATATTTTTGGTCTTTTTCATTTTATATTTTTTTAATCTTTTTATCACAAGAACAATAAAAGACACAACATGACTTGTCATTATCCAATGGTACGTGAAGTTGTATTCTCGAGTGCAGATCATACTACCGTCCATTCGGAATCGGCTATGAAATTTATGTTCGGATTTCCATTTGATAAGCGGTAAATATATCAATATTTACCATCCCTTTAACATAATATTTTGTTTAGTTTCTCGAGTTTTGTGAATATTGTTATGTGTTTTGTGTTATTTTGTAGATAAATAAAGTTTCGGAACTCACTAGAATTGAATCGGGGCTAAAACGGCAAAATTCGGATCAAAAAAGGCAAATTTGGAAATTTTCTGGTCACGCAACGCGCAACATCCTCTGCATCGCGACGCGCCACAATTATGAAGTCTGTTGACACGCGTCATCGCTGACATCATCACTGTAGCCCACATCGCGACGCAGAACCCTCAACGCGTCACGATGCCAAGCCAATAATTCTGCCGACAGCCACATGTCAAGATCCTGTTGAATTAGTGGCGCGTCGCGACGCGCGAGACAGAATTTTGCCAATAAATTGAAGCTGAAATCAGAAGGAAAATTCATACCTTCTTCCGGGAATTTCCTTAAGAATACTAAGAAATTTGTATCTTGTTTGTTTATTTACAGCTTTTTGTATTTGATTCTCTGCTGGGGTGAAAATTTAAGCTTTTATTACTAATATTTAGATTAATCTCCCTTAATTATAATATATAAATTATTTAAAATCTGACTTAATGGGATATCGTCTTTATGGTCGGTTGGACTTAATTAAATTGATTTTAACCTAACTAAATTGAATACCGCCTTTATGGTCGGTTGGAATTAATCATAAATCTGACTTAATCAGGATACCGCTTATATGGTCGGTTGGTAATTTCATGCAGAGTTTATATATTATAATAAGGGAGATATCTAAAATATAAGTAATAAAAGTGGATCCTCTAACCCCCAGCATTTTCTTTATTGCTTTATTTACCTTTTTTTTTAATTTCCAAGCTTTAGTTTAAGTCATTTACTTTATTTAAGCTTTTACTAGTCCTAGATATATGTTGTAACTAAAACCTGTTATCTAGGGTTGTGATGAATTCCAATATCACCGGTTTATAAGAGGTTATTTTGTGTCTTGGGTAATATAAAGGTTTATTTATTAAGTCTTAAGCTTAATGCTTCTTATTAACTGGCCATTAATAAGATTGATGTGGTAAACTTAAAATGAACTTGACGAAGGGATTTTAGGTTTCAGCCTTAGACTTAATAGTCCACGATCTCCCTTAAGGAGTAGTTACCCCTTAATAGATTTCCTTCCAGGATAGACATATACCTGTCGGGCGGGAGTAGCCACAATTGGAACTTAATCTTAAAGAATTCAGGTAACTTGGTTAACATAGACATATGGTTAATTGGGTTATACTGGGTATTTGCAGCTGACCATCGATATAGGCTTTTGCATATTTTCGTGTTCCAGGTTAATAAACCGATATATTGCACAAACATAAAATTACCACTTCATCTTTAAAAGATATTGGAAGGATTCACAACCCTAGATAGTTTTATAATATTGAATTTTCCCTTAATTTACATTTGCACTATTTTATTTACTTGTCTTTAGTTTAAAATCATCTTTCAATCAAACAACCAATCTATTGGAAACTTGTAAACATTTAGCTTCATAAATTGATAGCCTAGGTATTAAGTCCTCGTGGGATCGATACAGTTTATACTACTTGAACGATACGTGCGTTGCGTTATATGAGTGATTTCACTGATCAAGTCTTTGGCGCCGTTACCGGGGACTTATTTATCTTTCACTATTAATTTTGGGGTTAGATACTTTTACTTGTGTCTAATTTGTTTTCATTTATTATTTTTATTTTCTTGTGTTTCTGGTTCTCAAACACTACATGAGAAGAACAAGAAGCTTTGAAATCCGATCGCTTGACCGAGAAATTGAAATAATAATCAGACAGTTGAGAATGGAAAGACGAGAAGGTCAAGAAGCACTGATCAACATGGAACATGAACCTTTGGAAGTTGTACCACCAATTCCTATTCGAGACAAAACTATTTCGGTGGTTGACGGCTTCATTTCATGTATTGTACTTCCTCCCTTACCAGCAAAAACATGCATTCAGATGATACAACAGTCAGTTCAGTTTGGGGGGAATGCAACTGAAGATCCTAATGCCCACATCAGCAACTTCCTGGAAGTTTGTGCAACTTTCAATTACAACCGAGCGGCAGAAAAAGCAATGAGACTATGTGTGTTTCCATATTCCTTAAAAGACAGAGCTAAAACTTGGTTACATTCACTACCAGCAGGTTCCATCACACTTGGAACACTCTAGCCACCAAATTCATTGCAAAGTATTTTCCCCTAGCCAGAACTGCAAAGCTGAGGAATGACATTACATCATTTGTACAACATGATTCAGAATTCCTCTGCGAAGCTTGAGAAAGATACAAAGAATTGCTCAGAAAATATCCTCACCATGAGATTGCAAAGTGGCTACAAGTCCAAACCTTCTACAATGGACTTTCAAGACTAATGAGAACTACAATTGATGCTGCTGCAGGAGGAGCTTTAATGGCAAAAGGAGAAGATCAGGCCTGGGATCAAATTGAAGAAATGGCTAACAATAATTCTTTGTGGCCAACAGAAAGAAGCTTGATTCAACGAATTGCAGGAATCCACGAAGTCGGAGCCAACACAGCAATGACTGCCAAGCTGGAGCAGATGTGCAAATGCCTGGAAACACTTAGCACGCAAGTTGTAAACATCGCCAGTGCCATAAGTTCACCATATGAAGGAGAACCAGAAGCAAACCAACACGATGAGACGATGAATTATGTCAACAATTTCAACAGACAGGGAAATAATCCATATTCCAACACCTACAACCCAGGATGTAGGAATCATCCCAATTTCACATGGAGCAACAATTTAGGGCAAAAGAACAATCCACCACCCGGATTCCAACAGCAGAAAAAATGCCATGAGTATGAAAAAGAACCAGAAATAAAAGAAATGCTTGCAGAGATATTCAAAAATCAAGAAGCCAAATACGATGCTATGTTTCAAGCCCAAACAGCATTCAATCAAAGCCAATTAGCATCTATAAAGGCACTGGAAAATCAAATAGGACAATTGGCCAATGCTCTGAGTTACAGAACGTAAGGTACCCTCCCTAGCAACACAAAACCAAATCCAAGAAACCGAGGGAATGAGCAATGTCAAGCCATTACTTTGAAAAGCGATACTGAAATCAACAAAAATGTTGGAGTCAAGGCATCCACTGAGGAAGTTCCAAAAGAAAGCAGCGAAAAAGAACCACGGATGGAGGAAAAAGAGGCAAAAGAAAGTGATCGAGAAAGATTCACTCCACCTCTATCTTTTCCACAGCGTCTCCAGAAAAGTAAACTAGACAAGCAGTTTGCTCGATTCCTGGAGATCTTCAAAAAGCTGCATATCAACATTCCATTTGCAGAAGCGTTGGAACAAATGCCCAGCTATGTCAAATTCATGAAAGATATTCTGTCACGAAAAAGTAGATTGGGAGATTACGAGACAGTAGCATTGACAGAAGAATGCAGTGCCATCATTCAGAGGAAGCTTCCCCAAAAGTTGAAAGATCCTGGCAGTTTCACCATCCCTTGCACCATATGAGAACATTACTTCGGTAAGGCTTTGTGTGATTTATGTGCCAGCATTAACTTGATGCATTTGTCTATTTATAGGAAACTGTAGATTGGAGAAGCAATGCCCACCTCAGTTACTCTGCAGCTCGCTGACAGATCGCTCACATTTCTGAGAGGTGTAGTGGAAGATGTATTGGTTAAAGTCGAAAAATTCATTTTTCCCACAGATTTCATTATCCTTGACATGGAAGAAGACAAAGATGTACCTATCATCCTTGGGAGACCATTCTTGGCTACAGGTCGAACTGTTATTGATGTACAAAAATGAGAACTAACCATGAAAGTGCATGACCAAGAAGTTACCTTCAATGTTTTCAAAGCCATGAAATTCCTGAATGATGAAAATGAGGAGGAATGTTTCAGAATTGATGTTTTAGATAGTATCATCCAGGATACTGATGCAATACAACTTTCCATGGATAAACTTGAAGCTTGCATCACCAACATGACTGACATCGAGCTAGATGATGAAATTCTGGAATGTATAAACTATCTTGACATACCTTTTCGCTTCAAATCGACACCATATGTGGAAAGTTTGGAACTACCAAGAAATGAGCGAATTAAGCCCTCGATTGAAGAACCACCGCACCTAGAACTGAAGCTACTTCCAAACCATCTCAGGTATGCATTCTTAGAAAACTCTTCTGATTTACCTGTGATTATTTCTTCGTCACTAATATTGGAGCAGGAAGAAAAGTTACCGAGAGTGTTACGAGAACACAAGAAAGCCATTGGCTGGACTATAGTAGGCATTCGAGGCATTAGTCCATCATTTTACATGCACAAAATTCTGATGAATGATGAGTACAAAGCCACAGTGGAGCATCACGAAGACTAAATCCAATCATGAAGGAGGTCGTGAATAAATAAATTATCAAATGGTTGGATGCCAGAATAATTTACCCCATCTCTGATAGCATGTGGGTGAGTCATATGCAATGTGTGCCAAAGAAAGGAGGAATTACTTTAGTCACAAATGAAAAGAACGAGCTGATTCCAACAAGGATGGTGACTGGATGGAGAGTATGCATGTACTACAGGAAACCAAATAAAGCAACAAGGAAATATCATTTTTCACTGCCATTCATTGACCAGATGTTAGACAGATTGGCGGGACATGAGTTCTATTGTTTTCTGGACGGATACTCGGGGTACAATCAAATTACCATCACCCCGGAAGATCAGGAGAATACCACTTTTACATGTCTGTATGGTACTTTTGCTTTCCGCAAGATGCCATTTGGATTATGTAATGCTCCTGCCACATTTCAATGTTGCATGATGGCCATCTTCTCAGACATGCTGGAACAAAGTATGAAGGTTTTCATGGATGATTTTTTTGTGTTTGGAGACTCGTTCGACCACTACTTTCAAAATCTGGAAAAGGTGTTACAAAGGTGTGAAGATACCAACTTGGTACTCAACTGGGAGAAATGTCACTTCATGCTGCAGGAAGGGATTTTCCTGGGACATCGGATCTCACAAAATGGAATCGAGGTAGACAAAGTAAAGATCGAAAAAATAGAAAAACTACCTCTACCATCATCTGTCAAAGGGATTCGGAGTTTTCTCGGACATGCAGGCTTTTACATGAGATTTATCAAAGACTTATCCAAGATTGCTAAACCTCTATGAAATCTGCTGGAGAAAGATGTGTCTTTCAACTTCATCAAAGAATACCATGAAGCTTTTGATATCTTGAAACAGAAACTGGTCTCTGCCCCCATCATAGTAGCACCGGACTTGACTCTTCCATTTGAAGTGATGTGTGATGCTAGTGATTTTGTTGTAGGTACAGTTTTGGGACAACGCAAAGTAAAATTTTCCATACCATTTACTACTCCAGCAGAACTCTGAATGAAGCTCAACTCAACTACACAACCACTGAAAAGGAGTTGCTCGTAGTTGTGTTTGCTTTTGATACATTCTGATCCTATCTGCTGGGTCCCAAAGTGGTGGTCTACACAGATCATTCAGCAATCAAATACCTAATCGCGAAGAAAGATGCCAAACCCAGATTGATTTATTGGGTGCTTCTAATGTAAGAATTTGACGTGGACATCCGAGACAGGAAAGAGACAGAAAACCAAGTGGCAGATCATTTATCGAGGCTCGAGAATTGAGAAACAGCTGGCAATGAACTGACAATCAAAGAAACATTTCCAGATGAACAGTTGTTTGCCATGAAATAGCAGGATGTCCCTTGGTATGCTGACTATGTAAACTATATAGTATCAGGAAAATGGCCGTTGGTATGGACACATCAGCAACGAAAGAAGTTCTTCAAATAAGTCAAGCACTATATCTGGGATGAGCTATACCTATTCAAACGCTGTGCTGATCAATTACTAAGACGTTGTGTTTCACATGAGGAGGTCAATAGTGTCCTTCAGCATTGTCATTCATCACCATATGGCGGACACTTCAGTGTAATAAAAAAAACTACAGCCAAAGTCCTACAATCAGGTTTGTTTTGGCCCACTCTGTTTAAATATGCTTACTTATTTGCTCTCAATGTGACAGATGCCAGAGAACGGAAATATTTCAAGGAGAAATGAAGGACCTCTACAAAATATTCTAGAAGTTGAGATATTTGATGTATGGTGGATTGATTTTATAGGACCATTTGTTCCATCATTCAGAAACTTTTACATACTAGTTGCAGTATACTACGTCTCCAAATAGGTTGAAGCAATAGCTCTGCATCAAATGATTCAAAAGTGGTGATAAAATTCCTTAAAAAAATTTCACTTATTTTGGAACACCTCGGGCAATTATCAGTGATGGTGGCACACACTTCTGCAACAGATATTTCGATGCACTCCTATCCAAATACGAAGTTACTCATGAAGTTTCCACTGCCTATCATCCACAGTCAAATGGCCAGGTGAAGTTTCAAACAGGGAGATCAAAAGAATCTTGGAAAGAACCGTTGGATCAACAAGGAAGGACTGGTCTACAAAACTAGATGACGCACTATGGGCTACCAGACAGCTTAAAGACACCCATTGGTATGTCCATATATCGAATGGTGTTTGGGAAAGCATGCCATCTGCCAGTGGAGCTTGAACATAAAAGATACTGGGCACTGAAGAAGTTAAATCTTGATCCACAAGCAGCAGAAGAGAAACGGCTCCACCAACTCAACGAATTGGGAATTTCACATACAAACTTATGAGAATGCCAGACTATACAAAGAAAAGACCAAGAAATGGCATGATCGAAAAATAGTGCGCAGACAATTGGAACCAATGCAACAAGTGTTGTTATATAATTCAAGGTTGAAACTTTCCCTGGAAAGCTAAAATCAAGGTGGTCAGGTCCATTTGTAATCACTCAGTTTTACCATACTGAGCTGTGAGTTACTTGATCCCAACACCAATGATACATTCAAAGTTAAAAGCCAGCGTGTCAAGCACTACTGGGGAGAATCATTTGAGCGACAAAAAAAAAGTGTCACACTTTCAGATCCAGCATAACGTTCGGGCAGTCATGTCTAACTGACGACGTTAAACTTAGCGCTAGCAGGGAGGCAACACATGCAATTTGTGTATATATTAAGATTTGGTGTGTTTTTTTGTGTGTTTAATTTTTGTAAGTAAAGTCACATTTCAGGATGGAAGACGTTCTCGTAAACCTTCACAAGTAATTTCCTTCTCTTCCTCAAAACTCTCTGATGAAAGTCTACAAAGCTCGCATGGAACGAATGAGACTTCTGATGATCAAAGGTATTCCTAATGATATTCGTTGGATTATTGAAGCACGGGGCGATTGGCAGGTGAGTCCTCTAACTCTTTTGTTTTATATATGCCTAGTTTAGGAAGAAGCACATATATGCTAAAAAAGAATAGCTAAAATAATGACGTTTTCTATAAATGTGCACGCATGACATGTAATACTCGTTGTCTTTCTTTAGGAATGGTGTCTGATAACCGTGGAGATAAAATTAAGTTCATTAGGGATGGCTTGCGTAAGGAGTCTTTAGATGACATATCAGTGACTCTTGAGACACATTCCAGTGGATATGTGTATCACGAAATTCTCATGTTACATACATATTTCATAAAGAAAGACAACAATTCAGTCTCGGGAATCTGACTTAAAAGACCCTGTTTGATAATTTATAAGAAAATTGGATGAGAAGCTTGTCCCTGACGCATAGATGTCAATCAAGCCGATACTTCCTGTAAATATTATTATTTTTTGTCTTTAACAAATAATTATGATTTGTTTTGTTATTTTCTTTTATTTTCTCCGATAAGATCTAGAGTTTTTGACTTTCACAATTTTTTTACTGTTTAGCTAATAATTGTCATTGGCAGGTATTAATGCTATTATTACTCACCCTTTTTCAGGTTCTATAAATTCAGCTCATCATTGCACTTTGAAGACATCCAGAGTGAAAATAAAATTAAAATAATAATAATAAAAAAATTAAAATAAAAAAATCGGAAGCAACTTCAAGACGACGAGTTGTAAAAATCTGTGTATGGCGCGGGTACTAGGTTGGTTCTAAACCAGAATTTGTTGAAGCAGTACAAGAATTGGGTAGAGTCATAGCTGAGAAGAATATGCGCCTAGTATATGGCGGTGGCAATCTTAGACTAATGGGATCGTTTCAATGGCTGTACAGGAATGAGGCAGTCAAGTTTGGGAATCATCCCAAAACTTTTGGCGGAAGCAAATCTTATAGGACCATCAAATGAAGAGGAACTTATCGTACCAGGTATGTCTGAACGACTGGTAGAAATGATTAACCGTGCTGATGATTTTATTGCTTTACCAGGTGGCTTGGGCACGATGGTGGAAAATCTTACAATGCTATCTTGGGCGAACTTGAATATACACCAGAAACCAATTGGACTGTTTAATGCTGATGGATTTTATGATTTTCTTTGTGTGTTTCTTGATGATGCCCGGAGAAATGGGTTCATGTCAAAAGTTGTAAAAGAAATCCTCTTTACTGCCAGAACTGCCCATGATTTAATTGACCAAATCTTAGCCTTTGAACCATAAATTGACCCTGTCCTTTCCAAGATAAACTGGTCTGATAATGATCGTGGAAAAAAAAGCGTCGGATAAATCTGGATCATTTTAGATGTAGAATTTCAGCTAATTAGGTATAAACTCTTTTTCTACTTTTTAGACATTGGGGACAATGTCTCAATTAGGTTTGGGGGAGGGAAATAGTTGACTAGTATCTTATTTTTATTGTGTTGACTAGTATCTTGTTTTTATTATGTTGACTAATATCTTGTTTTTTGTGTTGTTTTTATATTTTTGACAATAATTTCAAAAAAATCAAAAAAATTTAAAAATTTATAAAATAAAAATATTTTGTTTTTGTTTTTTTTAACTTGACTAATCAGGTGAAATTGGTGTGGACATAGCTGTGTATGAAATTTTCACTATGAGACGTATCTCAACCTATTTCGTAACAAGTTAATTTTTGTTTAATTCCTTTTGAATTATTTAATTTGTGAATTCTCCATAATACGGACTAAATTGGATCTTCATATGCTCAGTTGACAAGTATTATCAACATACATGGTAACATACAGCCATGAGTTGTAATTGAAAAGTTTGTAATATTCAGTGCTCTAGTTTAACTGGAAGAAGCATATAAAAAGCGATGGAATTAAAAATAATGTGTATATCAAGAGAGAAACATCTGAAATCCGAGTAATTAAGTCTGTACGGGTGTCTTAACACCTAGTGCCCTAAAGCCAACTGGCTTGGGAGTCACTGGCCCAAAGCTCGTTACATGGATTAAAGATGTTATATAAAAAAATATATCTGAAATCCGAGTAATTAAGTATGTAAGGGTGTCTTAACACCTAGTGTCCTAAAGCCAACTGGCTTGTGAGTCACTGGCCCAAAGCTCGATACATGGATTGAAGATATTGTAGATAAAAAAAAATCATTACTAAAAAAAGTGTGAATTCCGATGTAACTTTAGGACAAAAATATTACTCTCTTTTCAACTACACTTATGAATATTGTGGGCACAATGAGATGATTAATATTTTGTTAGTTGTGTATATGAAGAATGGTAAAAATAATCGGAGAATTTACTTATTTGGTAATTTAGAAAGAAAGAAAACATTACTAACTTGGATAAGAAGTTTCACTTGTTTAGTCACTAACTTATTTATTCTCTTTTCTTTTGTCTTTTTGCTTTTGTGTACATTTGACGTTTGTGGGTATCGTTGTTGTAATCCCTCACGAGACTACAACTCGTCCACTAGGGACACCTAGGGGTTTAAAGGCTTGTTGCATATGCTAAATGCAACTGTGATCCCTACGAAAGTGGCTTAGTTTAATTTTATTTTAAGGTAATTTATTGTATTTGGTTGTTTACTTGAGGACTAGCAAAATATTAGGTTTGGGGGTGTGATAAGCGGTAAATATATCAATATTTAGCATCCCTTTAACATAATATTTTATTTAGTTTCTCGAGTTTTGTGAATATTGTTATATATTTTGTGTTATTTTGTAGATAAATAAAGTTTCAGAACTCACTGGAATTGAATCGGGGCTAAAATGGTGAAATTCGGATCAAAAATGGCAAATTTTGAAATTTTCTAGTCACGCGTCACAACGCGCAACATCCTCTGCGTCATGACGCGCCACAATTATGAAGCATGTCGACATGTGTCAACGCTGGCATCATCAATATAGCCTGCATCGTGACACCAAGCCAATAATTTTGTCGACAGCCATGTGTCAAGATCCTGTTGAATCAGTGGCGCGTCGCGACGCGCAAGTGATTTGCATCGTGACGCGCAAGGTAGAATTGTGCCTATAAATTGAAGCTGAAATCAGAAGGAAAATTCATACCTTCTTCTAGGGATTTCCTTAAGAATACTAAGAACATTTTATCTTGTTTGTTTATTTACAACTTTCTGTATTTAATTATTTATTTTACGCAATAGTATTTTCTTTATTTTACTTTTCACTCTTTATTTTTACTGTTCAATATGAGGAGGTAACTCCCCTCTGCTGGGGTGAAAGGTTAAGCTTTTATTACTAATATTTAGATTAATCTCCATTAATTATAATATATAAACTATTTAAATCCTGACTTAATGGGATACCGTATTTATGGTTGGTTGGACTTAATTAAATTGATTTTAATCTGACTAAATTGGATACCACCTTGATGGTCGGTTGGAATTAATCATAAATCTGACTTAATCAGGATATCGCCTATATGGTCGGTTGGTAATGTCATGCGGAGTTTATATATTATAATAAGGGAGATATCTAAAATAGAAGTAATAAAAGTGGATCCTCCAACCCCAGCATTTTCTTTATTGCTTTATTTACCTTTTTTGAAAAATTCCAAGCTTTACTTTATGTCATTTACTTTATTTAAGCTTTTACTAGTCCTAGATATGTGTTGTAACTAAAACCTGTTATCTGGGGTTGTGATGAATTCCAATATCACCAGTTTATAAGGGGTTATTTTATGTCTTGGGTAATATAAATGCTTATTTATTAAGTCTTAAGTTTAATGTTTTTTTGTAACTGGCCATTAATAAGATTGATGTGGTAAACTTAAAATGAACTTGACGAAAGGATTTTGGGTTTCAGCATTAAACTTAATAGCCCACGATCTCCCTCAAGGATTAGATACCCCTTAATAGATTTCCTTCCAGGATAGACATATACCTGTCGGGCGGGAGTAGCCACAATTGGAACTTAATCTTAAAGAATTCAGATAACTTGGTTAACATAAACATATGATTAATTAGGTTATACTGGATATTTTCAGCTGACCATCGACAGAGGCTTTTGCATATTTTCGTGTTCCAGGTTAATAAACCGATATATTACACAAACATGAAATTACCACTTCATCTTTAAAAGATATTGGAATGATTCATAACCCTAGATAGTTTTATAATATTGAATTTTCCCTTAATTTAAATTTGCACTGTTTTATTTACTTGTCTTTAGTTTAAAATCAAAATTCAATCAAACAACCAATCTATTAGATACTTGTAAATATTTAGCTTCACAAATTGATAGCCTAGGTATTAAGTCATCATGGGATCGATAAATTTTATACTACTTGAACGATACGTGCGCTTGCGTTACGTGAGTGATTTCACCGATCACCATCCTATATACTGGCATATAACAAAAACAAAACACATACACTCATATACAGTGAAAATAAAAACATACAGTCGTGCAAAAACATAAAACACATACAGACACACATGCAATGTGGAAAAATGAATGCAACAACTAAGAAGAAGTACACTGAAGTACACTCTCATCATGCCTTATAGGATCAAGACATTCAAAAGATGATGGGAAGTCATCTCGCTTCCTCACCCAAACTTTCTTAGGACTTTCCTTTACTTGAAAACTCTTAGTTAGCAATGCAAGTTTCTCACCAATGAGTTGAGTCTGTTTAGCTAGTGCATAAACTTGAAAAGCTAGATTTGAAGAATCAAACCTAATCGAAACATTCTTGGGCCTTTTTATTTTGTTTATGCAACGAGAAACAATTAGGCCTAATGTGTCCTGCCTTGCCACAATGATGGCAAATAGACTTAAACCTCGGACGAGATCAAGGTTTGTGTCTGTTTGCGGTCTAGAAAATACAGATATCTGGGTTCTGGCATTTTCAAGTTTTGTTTTTAAGAATTTGACTCTATCGAATAGTCATTTATTCATCTCCTCAAGGTCATCAATAAGAAAAAGGCTTTGCTCAAACTTAGATTGAGCTTCATTCTCGTCTAGCTCAGTTTCCTTTAGCCTCTTACTAACCTCAATGTTAGTCTTCTTGATAGTTAGGCTATCATTAAATAATTCAGTATATGCTACATGAAGACTATCCTCATCTATAGAGTCATCGCGAGAGAATTCCAAACAGGCATCCAAGTCACTAACATTTGTCTCTCTCTCACCAGTCACACTACCAGTAAAAGCTATAAAGTTTCTCTTATCCTTAGGAGACTCATCAGAAGTATAGCCACATTCTGAATCACTAAGTGAGACTGCCATAACTTTCTTGCCCTTAGACTTTAGGTATGTGGGACATTCAGACCTAATATGCACATACCCTTCATATTCATGACATTAGATAGGGCGAGGTTTGTTATCCATATCATCTCTAGACTCGCTCCTACTACACCTACTATATCCAGGTTTGTCCTCTCTATCTCTATCAGTGCTACCACCACTCTTTTTCATCTTAAGAAATTTCTTAAACTTTTTAGCAAAGATGGCCAAATCAGTATCCGTGAGAGTTTTATCATTATCATCACTTGATGGATCATGTCCAACTTCATTTGATATCTTCACCACTATGGTTTTGGGCTTTCTATATCCATGAAGTTTTTTCTCATACACCTGAAGTTTTCCTACGAGGTCTTCTAGTTTAAGGTGATCTAAATCATTACTTTTCTCGATAGCTATGATCTTTGATAAAAACTGGTTAGATATGGATCTAAGGATTTTCCTAACTATCATATTCGTATGAATAGTCTCGCCTAGATTTGATGGAATTGGTGCTTGGAGTGCCAATCCGAATTGTACATTTTATTATTTATTGATAAAATAACTACATTTTTCATTTCATATCTTATAATGGTATTGTCATTATGCTTATTAGATTGATGTATAGATATGCTAAGAATGACATCGACCTTAGAATAGTATTGACACTAGGTGTAAACTATTCTTAAAGTAAATATTCCTAGTCGTTGGTTTTGGAATACGGTCAAATTCCTATAACCTAGAAGACTAGCACATGTCGTATATTGGAATTGGAGTTACAATGGTTTAACCCGATGTACCATGAGTTTTGGAAACTCATATGGACATGTGGGTATTCGTTGAAGTGAATAATGAATGACTCATAGGTGGTTCCTAATAGTTGGAAGTACACACTGTTGGGGTTTTGGGCGAAGAGCGCGGCGGAAGAGCTGTTCGGGAGAAATCATAATTTTAAAAACTTTTTCAAATTACCGAAAAAATTATTCAATATCTAATATGAATAATTTATTCATCTTTCACCTAAACACATTTATTTGACATCAAATAACGACATAAATAAGGTAGAAACTTCGCGAAATTTTTACAAAAAATATTTTTCCGTAAAATGACGCAAAACACGTTTTTGACCGAACCGACCACCCAACACTTATGGGGACTGCCCAGGTCAGACCCAATAGTGTTAGGGAAGTTCATGGGCTGTCCAAAGAGTGACAAATTCACTGTTTGGATAGCCGTCACCCGGTTGGCTCAAAAGTCACCTGGTAACGTCGTTTTTCGCCGTTTTCGCTTATTTTAACTCCAAAACAATTTCTGGCAATTCTTCCAAAACCCAAAACACATCCAATACATTCATAAGACATATTTTTCATCACCAAAATAGAATTAATTCCAGATATCATCCAAAACAGAAAAATACCAATTTTCATGCTTTAAATCCAAATTTTCAAGATTAATCAAATTAATCAAAACACCAATTAAAGTCACCACACATGAACCACCCAAGAACAATTTTAGGCATTACAGAAGTGGTCATAACACTCTAGAATGGCAACATATCATCAAATGATTAAATTGGACTAATATTACAATAATATTAACCAAATCTACTTCACACATGCATCATGCTTCCAATTTCATCCACCAAAATCAAAAGCCCCAATTTTGAACAAGTAAAGAAACCCTAGAACTATTCAAGGAACACAAGAACAGGAAAAACAATTTTCTAAACTCAAGAGTATTAAAGATTACCTTTTAATCTCCAATTTCCTAAGCTTTTCTTGTGTTATTCTTCACTTTTCAACTTGAATCATCAAGCAAAAATGGAACCCTTTTTTTATTTAGGAACTCTCGGCCATGGAGGATTAAAGGAAAGATAAAATAATTTTTTTTTTATTTTAAAAACATGAAGACCGACTTCACTAGGGGCATAAATTTTATTTTTTGCAAAAAATAATTTGATCCAAAATCAAATCAATAAACCATGCCACATGTATCCAATTAATAATAAGCATGTGTGATAACAATTATCACAAATGAAAATTATCAAATTAAATTAAATATAAAGTTAAAGTAGTCAAAAATCAAATTTAACACTTTAACCTTAAATTTAATGCCAAGTGTAACCAATAATAATTAAACATATATTCCATAAAAATTATGAAATATATATATCAATTAATCATTTAAATATTTAACATTTAAATATCTAAATAATTAATTAATATAATTATTAATCCATATGTATTTTATTTACATTAAATAAAATACGTATAGAAGTGACATGTGTCAAAATCTCATTTGACAAATAATTAATGTGTATCTAATCAAATTATGTATCAAATACAAATACACAATAATTATGATTGACCAAAAAATACCCATATGCATGTGTTTTCGTTTAACCGTTTAAACAATTCGAATTAACTTATTTAATCCGATGAAGTATTATAAATAATCCGTATTATTCATAATGTGTTGCCCAAGTGCTCAACGAGTACACTTAATATTGTGGGACTCTCTAAGTTTAGGTTTATCCATCACGAAATCCAATTTCGTGTCAATAATTCACCCACTCATGAATTAGGACGACCACAGATAATCTCGCTAAACTATACAAGTCGGGGTAATTGCATACGTATAATCACTTTGTCACATGCTATCCATATTATACCTGGGATATAGATGAAAATGTCAAATTTGTTCGGTATAATACAGTCGACTTTCAATTTACGATCTCCAAACAACACTCGGAACTAATTTCTGAAGTTATACCACAGCCATGGATTTACTAGATCGCAAACATGTGAGGATATATATGCCCTGTACACATGACTGACGGATTCTATCTTGATACACACAGGATATCATGAGCTTCAGTCCACACCTAACGAACAGGCGGAGGTCTGATCATGAATAGATCGGTGACGTGACTACCATCAAAGTGTGGAGGATAACTCATATATCTACAGTGGTATCTCAAGTCGAAGGACCATTATGCTCGCTCAACTCGAGAAGATTCATATTGACGTTGGTGTACCATCTATTAGGAAATCTTCAGTAAGTCGTTCAGTGTTTATCAAATAAACAACTACATGTCTATACGAGTCTCCCGAGACTCATGGTTCATTGGGATAAACCATCGGACCAAGTCACGATATACGACATGTACTGGTCTCAGTGGATTTTACTAACTGACCCGTGTTAGTAAATATTGACCAAGAACTTTATTTAAGGATATACATCTTATAGTGCGCTTCCCAATGTCAATTACAAACTACGTTGTAACTGCGCACTATGTTGTAAATCATAGGGTCTTTGTCTAATATACACGTATCGCTAAACCAGATTTAGTTTCAATCTAATTGTAATTAGATATCTAATTATAACTAGATCAAATATGTGTATAAACGATAAGAAGTGCTACCATTAAATAAGTTATATTATGGAAAATAGAATTGCTCGTATTCATGAATCGGACGTAAATACGATCCGGATTGGCACTCCGAGCACCAACCCTAACAATTTATCCCACTTGCTCTAGTGTCAATCCACGGTATCATATACATATCTCAATGTATATCACATACTTATGGCCCTCAAGAGCTCACCTAGCACTCAAGAGGTAGGCAACAACAAGTAAGCCTGCTTTAACAAATTGAGTCTGTCTAACAAACTAAATCGTTTTCCTTAACTAGCATCATTCATTTTTTGCAGAATCCAAATTCCACATCAATATGACTCAGATGTTATATTAGTATTGTGTTATAGCTACTGAGTTGTCTATGTATTTAGAGATCAAATCCAAATACTATAAGACAACCGCAAGCACTACACTAATATGAAAACTTCTAATTTATAAGGTCACTATGCAACTTCATAAGTTATACTTCATAAGTTGCAACTGATTCCACTAGTTTAGTACAATCAACGGTGACACTCACACTGCATCTTTTCTGACTTTATATGACATAGACCATCTAATGCCATAATTAGGATCAAAACTAATCTGACCTTATGGTTGCAGACTAAATTCTCCATGAATAAGAAACTTGTTCTTAATATCTCAAAGATCACAAAGAACATGTTTCAAGACACATCCTATGGTCTGCAGCATATCAAAATAACTCGTAATAATTATGATTGAATTGATATCTTTAATCGTACGTAATATAGTATTCATTACGCCATCATCCTATGATGTATAAGATTGACTAGACATTCCAATCAATCTTTCTTTCGAAAAAGGAATCATCCTTTACGAAAGATTAAATACTATATATATATATATATATAAAAGATACGTTAACTGTCAAACAGTTATACTAACTGTCATATAGATAGTCTTATTGTGTCCTTTATTAAATCATATCTAATGCGCGACTAATATGAATATCTCACAAGTCTCCTGTTTTATATCATATATAAAACTTTATATCAAATATATCAGAGACTACTCACACTGCTTACACGGAGAAAATAAGACTTAAGTAAATGTTTTACTTCACTAACATCTCATTATTACATTAATAATGATAATGTCATTAGGATATATAATACTAGAAAGAAATTTGTACGCTCCTACTGACCCTACTAACAAATATGTATTCTCTATGCTTTGATAAAATCGGACAATCTGACTATATCAAAATTAGAGAACATGAATTTTCAGAAAGCTTATATGAGTCTACAATAGGCTCTATAAGCCAGTATATCAATATGTGATCTTAGCAGAATACAAACTCTAGGGCCAATTCTAGAATGAATTCTTCAAACAAAGAAACCACACGGATCTCTCATTCGAATAAACCATTCAGGAATGCCACTTTGCATTCTTTAGCCAAAATACATAGCTTAATATCAACATTAACCAACAAATAATTAATTGTTCAATTAGTGCGACCTGAGACAAGTTTCATCAGAATCTACAAACCTTTAACGAGCTCACTTTGCTTTTGATGCGCAAACCATTTGCATATTTTATGAACTATTCATAATGAAAGCCTAATCAAGTTCAAAACTTGATCATAGTAAGCTATGAACAATCTTAGATCTATGATTCAATGCTAACTTCTGAAATCGATATCAAATATCGCTCCCACTATAAATTATAAGATAATTTTCTTCAATAAGAAAACAGTAGAACCAATAAGTATCAACTACTTCACAAATGATTCTGACATCCAATAGGACTTATATGGAAGATGACTAAGGGTCTTTTCATCTTATTAATTACATAGTTCCATTTATAATTTATCATTTTCACATTTGACTTCAATAAGTCAAGTCTTTTCCACAATCGCTAACATCTAATGTTATACATCAAGTAATAAAATAATTTTATTACACGGGATTGTAGAAAATATATTCTATGAAATAGAATACAATATTCTATTAAATAGAATAAATGATAAACCTTATTTGTACCTCCGAGGCGCAAGTACTTTCAATTATATAACAATTATACAAAAGAAAGTTTCAGATCTCAAACTTTTCAAGATTCGAATTTTCTACCATACATATCATATATGTAACTGTAGAAACGAATGGAACCTTAATTAAATAGATGAATTAGTGTTACTGGAGCATAACCCCAAGAGTATTGAAAATTAATTCTATAACACTCAATAACTACGAATCAAATCATATAAGATTCAATCACTCCCACTAACCAGTTCCATCAAGATGGAATCGGGGAAGTTTAATATTGAGTAAGAATCACATTCATTAAATAACTTAAGAACTAATTGCCTTAAATTCATATGTTTGATCATATCAAACAACCTTGAACAATTCAAAGATTCACGATGAATTTCAAAGATATAGTTTTCAACACTTCAAATAGAATATCTTTGAACCATTCAAAATATTCTATCCGCATTTCATCAGAAAACATATTGAAAGTTCTCGAACCATTCAAGACGTTCAATATATATTCTTTTAGAAATATGTAACCAAGTCGTGACAAATCATTAACTAAGTTACGAAGTAAAGAAAATTATGCAAGGTAATTCATAATTCATTAAACTACATACTTTCAAAGTATTAGTTTAATAAATATGTGGTCCAATGACGATCATTGGTTAAATGAGATTTAATCACATTCCTGAATACAATATTCATTAAATGGATAAGGATATGTGGTGTGATACTGTATCAGACCATCATTTACCATAAGGAACAAGCATCTAATGCTTATGTGATAAAAACTCATAAAGCACTGTTGTAAGTATTTAGTCAACCAAATATTTTCTCAATGTTTATCTACTTATAAATGACACTACTAGTCATATTAAAATATGTAACAACAGTTTATAAGAACAAGTAACTATCCAATAGTCGCAAGTTCTGATATTAAATATCAAAACAGTTATTAAATATATTTTAAATAACTAGACTGGAGATCCGGTATCCAATACCTATAGTTGTCGTATTGTGAGAATCAATATTCTCTATACACAACTATACACATCTCATTTCTTAAACTTTATAATTTACGTTCAAATATTCACAATAATTGAAATGATTGATTAGCAAACTGTGTCAGACACGTGACTTCTAAAAATCACTAAAGCCAAGAAACGTCATTATAAGATAAATAAATACTAATAGGGTTTCTTAATGTCAGTCAAGAATCTCAGACATGAACTGATTCGTGTCAATTCTTACTGCATAAGAAACTATTCTTACTAGATAACTATAACCAAAAAAATATCTATTTAGATTACTAATCGTGACTTAGTAACTAAGTCACTAACCATCTTAATTTTTCAAGAAAATCGGAACAACAGTTCTCGATTGTTTGAATTAATCTAACAATATATAAGTATACTGTCATTCTAGAACCTATTCTAGAAATACGCAACCATAAGTAAAGTCAGAAAACATATTCAAGTAATATGTTATGCAGTGGATTATGAGTGTAATTCTATAAAAAAAATATAGAATAAAGGAAAACATAAGCAACAAATTCCATAAAATTACGTACTGCTTTAGTTATGGATTTTTAACCCAGCAGTGTCTCCCACTATTTTACGTAATACCGTAATCCCCAACGGAGAACGTGAATTCAATAATTAAATTGAATTCCATAGTAAGAGTAGGATCCCATGAATATATTTCGACTCATAACTTTGGCTCGATCTCGCCTACGTATATTCATTAGGTAGACAACTTATTGTCAATCACTCACCAGTGACTCCTGATTTTGGTCCTCACCGTTTCTCGTTATTACAGCTTTGACACATTCACAATGAGACGTATCAAGGCTTTACTTGCCAATGACAAACTCAAGCTACCGATGTAGTCCTGACAGCTTTGGCACATTCAGGATTCCCACTTTCACTTGAATATGTCTAGTATCAATATACAACTGGCATGGATAAAATTCTATCAACTACACCCTCACTACTTTGGCACGATCTCATATGCAGCCATAGAAAGTTACCCATAAACCGTATTGACAAGACGGACTAAGAAATATGCATCTAATACACGTTACTTTACAGCCTTATTTTAAGCGGGGATATTCCTCAAGGAAGCATTGCTCCACATCAAATGCAGAAATTTTAATCTAAATCATTTTCTAAACAACTCAATTCTACCTTAGAAAACATAACTCAATTTAACCATTAAATTTATGTTGCGTTTCTGTTAGCGTAGAACCGAAAAGTCAAGAAACGTATAGATTACATGCATGTGCGAATATTAAAATTGGATTACATATCATATATCAAGCATGACTAATGTAATTGATGAAGCATCAGACCTGCTCTGATACCATTTTTGTTGGGGTTTTGGGCGAAGGCGTGGCGGAAGCGCTATTCGGCAAAATTGTAATTTTAAAACTTTTTCAAATTACCTAATAAATTATTCAATATCTAATATGAATAATTTATTCATATGTCACCTAAACACATTTATTCGATATCAAATAACGACATAAATAAGGTATAAACTTCGCGAAACTTTTACAAAAATGTGTTTCCGCAAAATGATGCAAAATGTATTTTTGACCGAACCGACCACCCAACACTTATGGGGATTGCCCAGGTCAGACCTAATAGTGTTAGGACAGTTCATGGGCTGTCCGAATAGTGAAAAATTCATTGTTTGGACAGCCGTCACCTGGTTGGCTCAAAAGTCACTCGGTAACGCCGTTTTTCACCGTTTTCACTTATTTCAACTCCGAAATAATTTTCGGCAATTCTTCCAACACCCAAAACACATCCAATACATTCATAAGACGTATATTTCATCACCAAAACAGATTTAATTCCATATCTGATCCAGAACAGAAAAATACCAATATTCATGCTTTAAATCAAAATTTTCAAGATTAATCAAATTAATCAAAACACCAATTAAAGTCACCATACATGAACCACCCAAGAATAATTCTAGGCATTAAAAGAGTGGTCATAACACTCTATAATGGCAACATATCATCAAATGATTAAATTGGACTAATATTACAATAATATTAACCAAATCTACTTCACACATGCACCATGCTTCTAATTTCATCCACCAAAACCAAAAGCCCCAATTTTCAACAAGTAAATAAACCCTATAACTATTCTAGGAACACAAGAACAAGAAAAAAAATTATAAACTCAAGAGTATTAAATATTAACTTTTAATCTCCAATTTCCTAAGCTTTTCTTGTGTTATTCTTCACTTTTCAACTTGAATCATCAAGCAAAAATGGAACCCCATTTTCTTTAGGAACTCTCGGCCATGGAGGATTAAAGGAAAGAGAAAACAAAATTTTTTATTTTCAAAACATGAAGACTGACTTCACTATGGGCATAATTGTCATTTTTTACAAAAAATAATTTGATCCAAAATCAAATCAATAAACCATGTCACATGTATCCAATTAATAATAAGCATGTGTGATAACAATTATCACAAATGAAAATTATCAAATTAAATTAAATATAAAGTTAAAGTAGTCAAAAATCAAATTTAACACTTTAACCTTAAATTTAATGCAAAGTGTAATCAATAATAATTAAACATATATTCCATAAAAATTATGAAATTATATATCAATTAATCATTTAAATATTAACATTTAAATATCTAAATTATTAATTAATATAATTATTAATCCATATGTATTTTATTTACATTAAATAAAATACGTATAGAAGTGACATGTGTCAAAATCTCATTTGACAAATAATTAAAGTGTATCTAATCAAATTATGTATCAAATACAAATACACAATAATTATGATTGACCAAAAAATATCTATATGCATGTGTTTTCGTTTAACCGTTTAAACGATTCGAATTAACTCATTTAATCCGATGAAGTATTATGAATAATATGTATTATCATAAACGTGTTGTTCAAGTGCTCAACGAGTACACTTCATATTGTGGAACTCTCTAAGTTTAGGTTTATCCATCATGAAATCCAATTTTGTGTCTATAATTCACCCACTCATGAATTATGAAGACCACAGATAATCTCGCTAAACTATACAAGTCGGGGTCATTGCATACGTATAATCACTCTGTCACAGGCTATCCATATTATACCTGAGATATAGATGAAAATGTCAAATTTGTTCGGTATAATATAATCGACGTTCAATTTACGATCTCCAAATAACACTCAAAACTGATTTCTGAAGTTATACCACGGCCATGGATTTACTAGATCGCAAACACGTGAGGATGTCTATGCCCTGTACGCAGGACTGACGGATTCTATCTTGATACACACATGATATCATGAGCATCAGTCAACACCCAACGAACAGGCGGAGGTCAGATCATGAATAGATCGGTGATGTGATTGCCATCAAAATATGGAGGATAACTCATATATCCACAGTGGTATCTCAAATCGAAGTACCACTATGCTCGCTCAACTCGAGAAGATTACTATTGATGTTAGTGTACCATCTATTAGGAAATCTTCAGTGAGTCGTTCAGTGTTTACCAAATAAACACCTACATGTCTATACGAGTCTCCCGAGACTTATAGTTCATTGGGATAAACCATCGGACCAAGTCATGATATACGACATGTACTGGTCTCAATGGATTTTACTAACCGACCTGTGTAAGTAAATCTTGACCATGAACTTTATTTAAGGATATACATCTTATAGTGTGCTTCCCAATGTCAATTACAAACTACGTTGTACATGCGCACTATGTTGTAAATCTTATGGTCTTTGTCTAATATACACGTATCACTAAACCAAATTTAGTTTCAATCTAATTGTAACTAGATCAAATATATGTATACAAGACAAGAGGTGATACTATTAAATAAGTAATATTATGGAAAATGAAATTACTAGTATTTATGAATCGGACATAAATACGATCCAGATTGGCACTCCGAGCACCAACCCTAACACACACCACCGTCAATAGGAATCTCCTCGAGTCGAACAGCTTATGTAATCCTTTGACTATATGATAGCATTGATTTTTGTGTGAGATGCTCCACATTTTGATGTCATGTATGTTAGAAACCTTTCATGGTATGGCCTCTAGATGTTCGTTGGGTGTGGATCGATACACTCAGTAATCAAGTGCGAAGCAAGATAGGATCTGCCGACCCTTATGTGTACCATAAGGGGTTAGGTATCCATGTAAGTAAAGTCACGATTCTTGAAGACTTTGGCCAAATCCAATCACCTAGGGTGGATCGCATCAGTTGTAAAGAATTGTGGACATGTCGACATGAGATGTGTGTCTCGAAAACTTGACGGTATATTCTATGTTTCCTAAGCATAACTCGGATAGCCTACGACAGAGGGATTATTAAACATATATGATGACCTCGACTTGTATAGTTCATAAAGGTCATTCGTGTTCTTCGTGAATTCAGAGGTGGCCGAATTGCGTACATATTAGCTAGCCTTATATGACGAACGTGTCTGAACTTAGAGAGTCCCAATATGAAGTGTACTCGTTGAGCACTTGGGTAGCCGATTATTTTTATAAAAGATAATATTCGATATTATAATTATCAACTAAGATAATCAAGTATTATTTGATAACATTGATTATTTACTTTGACCTAATTGGATTAATTGGATTAATTCAATAATTACACAATGGCTTAATTGTAAAATCATAATTATCTCTACCATTTGAGGATATTATGGTATTTGTAAGTATGTAATAATTGGTGGTTTTGGCTTTGATTTAATTGGATTAAATCAAAGTGGAAAATATTTAACTAATCCATTTCCTAATCATTGGCTTGATTTAATTGGATTAAATCAAAGTATGAGACAATAGAGATTAGTCACACCTAATTATATATATTTGGACAAATTGTATTAAGCCCATTTAAAAGTTGATTACAACTTTTTTAATTAAAAATTACCTAAATTTTGCTATAAATAGCAAGCTTAAGGAAGGTTTTAATTACAAGTACAAAAACAAGTACAAACATAAGCAAATGCTTGAGTAAGCTATACACAAGTAATTCTTGAGAGATTAGCCTAAGTTAGAGAAGTGTTTAGAGAAGCTTGTGAGGTCTCTAAAATATTTCAGTTAGGAGAAATCAAGATTAGATCTTGAAGTGAAGCTTGCTAGCATTGGAAATCAAGGTTGGATCTTGAAGTCAAGCTTGCACACCTTGGAGGATCTTCAACAATTTCAACAAATGAGGAAGTAGATTGGATCTTGCATCAAGCTTACTAGGTAATGTTTGATCTTCTCCTAAGTTATGTTCATTTATGTATTAGATGCATTATCACATAGCTTAATGTGAAATAAGGCTAATCAATTGTGTTAGGATACTTTAGAAGTATAAACACAACATGTTTATGTATTAGGTCAAAGATGTTCATGTTGGACATGTAACAATTAATAAGAGTTTGGAACTCCAGATCAAAGCTTAGAGCTATGACTACCATTCTAGATTCACTTGACCACCTTTAGGTGAACTAGAATTGTTCATGAGACATTTCTAATTAGGATTCTAAAATGGTTCGTGATTAGATTCGAAAAAATACATATAAGTAATTAGAATACATGTATGTTAGTTGTAACACTGTGTTGATGGTGATTATGACGTTAAAATTAGATTTTAAGTGTATTTGAAGTATTGGGAGAAAATTGGAAGTGTTTAGTAATGTTTTGAAATGAAAAATCATCATTGTCTGATCTGTGTCGTGACACAATCCTTTTCTGTCGCGACGCGTCGCTGATGAGCGGAAAATATATAAATATTTACCTCCCCTTTTACTTAATATTTTGTTTAATTTCTCGTGTTTGATGAACGTTTTGATGTGTTTTAGTTTATTTTGCAGATAAAATAATATTGGAACACAATTAAATCATTTAGGACGAAATGTGGGTCAAATAAGAGCAAAAATTGGACTTGACATATTAATTTTGGAGATTGGAAACTTGAAAGAGCGTTTTAACGAAGTGCAGCTTTGGAAATTCCAATTTGCGCATCTGTCGTATTTTGGGAATAACCTTTTACTCCGATATCGGATTGAGCTGATTCATGTTCCAGATTAAAGAATACTCAAAGAGTTACAACTTTGAAAGACAAAATAATTTCGAATTCTGAAGATTTCATGCCCGAAATTGATGAACCATCCAGAAGTTGTTGTGTTTGTAATTATTAAAGTCATTTTCAATCATTTTCAAAGCAAAAAATAAATTAATAAATAAATAATAAAAATTATCAAATCACCACCAAACATGATAAGCAATTAGTGGAGCAATTAATAATGGATTGGTGGAGCAATTAGTAGAGTAATTAGTGGAGCAATTAATAACGGATTTGTGGATGATTTGATGGAGGCAAAATTTTGCCTATAAATACCAAGCCATTTCATTTGTAAAATTCATACTTTCTCCTAAGGAATTCCTTAAGAATACTAAGAAGATTGTATCTTGTTTGTTTATTTACAGCTTTCAGTAATTATTTTCCGCTTTCGCACTTTCTTTTCTTTAATTTTCAGTTTTTACTTTTCAGTAATGAGAAGGTAACTCCCCTTTGCTGGGGTAAAAGGTAAAACTTTTATTACTAATATTTAGATTAATCTCTATTAATTATAATATATAAACTAGTTAAAACCTGACTTAACGAGGATACCGCCATATTGGTCGGTTGGTAATTATTTAAATTGGTTTTAACCTGACTAAACTGGAACCGCCTGATTGGTCGGTTGGTAATTAATTATTAATTTGACTTAATCTGGATACCGCCTATATGGCTGGTTGGTAATTATCATGCAAAGTTAATATATTATATTAAGGGAGATATCTAAAATAGAAGTAATAAAAGAGGATCTTTTTACCTCAGCATTTTCTTTTATTGTACTTTTACTTAATTTACTTTCAGCATTACTTTTCAGCAATTTACTTTCAGCAATTACTTTATGTCTTTTACTTTTCAGTAATTTACTTTCAGCATTTACTTTCTGTCATTTAATTTTCAGTATTTAATTCAGCATTTACTTTCCGTCATTTACTTTTCAGCAATTTACTTTTCAGCATTTACTTTATGTTTTTTTTATTTATTTAAGTTTTTACTACCCGTAAATATGTGTTGTACCTAAGCCAGTTATCTGGGGTTGTGATGAAATCCAATATCACCGGTTTATAAGGGGTTATTTTATAGTTTGGGTAATTTAACGGTGGTTTACTTATAGTCTTAAGATTAATGCTTCTGTTGTCTGATCACCAATAAGATTGATGTGGTAAATCTAAAATAACTTGACAAATGAATTTTAGGTTTCAGCCTTAGACTTAATAGCCCATGATCTTCCTTGAGGATAGATAACCCTTTAATAGATTTCCTTACAGGATAGACATATACCTGTCGGGCGGGGGTAGCCATAATTAGAACTTAACTTAATAAATCCAGGTAATTTGGTTGACATAGACATATGGTTCAATTAGGTTATACTGGGTATTTGCGTCTGACCATCGACAGAGGCTTCGCATACATAATTTAGTACTCCGGGTTAGTAAACTGATTTATTACACAAACATGAAATAACCACTTCATCTTTTAAAAGATATTAGAAAGATTCACAACCCTAGATCTTTGAGTCTTTTGTTATTTTCCTTAGTATTTTCTTTTTTTTTTTTATTTTATTTTAATTAAGGAAAACCACATTCAACCAATCAAACAATCATTCTCTTCTCCAGTTAATTAGATATTTGTAAATAAATAGATTCAACAATTAATAACAATAGTAGGAATTAAGTCCTCGTGTGATCGATATTTTTTATACTACTTGAACGATACGTGCACTTGATTTATACGTGTATGTTTACGCCGGTCAAGTTTTTTGCGCCGTCGTTGCCGGAGACTTATTTTTCTTGAGTTATTAATTTTGAAGCTATCTAATTTACTTATATCTAATTTTCTTTATTTTTATGTAATTTTTATTTCTTTCTTTTGTTTTCAGGTGATTGAAAAATGGAACATTATTGGGAGATTGAAAGATCATGAGCTTTACTAGAAGATACACCCCAAATCTGGGAGGAACAGTCCGGTTTTCTAAGGCATGTTGTCCAACCCAACTATTATCACTGGATGACAGAACCAAGCAATACCACATTTGCTCAACAAGAAGCAATGGGGAGATGTGAGATATGTAATGGTAACCACCCAAGAGATCATTGTGAGTACAACTACAATCCAGGGTGGCAGAGCTATCAAAATCCTTCATGGTATAAAGAACCATCACATTTCACAAAACCACATTTTCCATCTTATCCACCACCCACCTACTATCTTCAACAAGAACCAGAACCATCAGAGGAAGATCAGTTGATTCACATGCTCAAAGATTGGTTCGAGGAACAAGAAACTCAATTTGATGCACAAATTCAGAGTCAAGCGACGTCTATACAGAGGATGACAGATCAAGTTAGACAATTAACAGATAACCTGAATCACATATCTCACGGAGCAAATTCAAATAATACTGAAGAAGCCTTCGATTATCCTGAGATTCATCATAACATCATAACAGAGGATGAGGCTGAGCAGTATCAAGAATCAGAGGTATCAGTTCAAGAGCCTGAACTAACAAAGTCTCTGTTTAATTTCTATTATTCAGATTCTGACTCTGACGAAGAAGCTGAGCTATTTGTACCAACTGCACCAACAAATGAGGATGGAATTCTCTATTCTCAAAATGAAGATCTTGGAGACTGTTTTGCACTGATGTTTGAAGAAGATCTACCTGAACCATCCATTCCAGTCATATCAGAGGATGATGACCTAAAATCTGACATTTCTTTTCATCCTCAGATTAACACTTATGGAGCATGTTTTTCACAGATGACAGATGAAGAACTAAACGTGGAAATCCTAAAATACATCTGTGAATAAAAGGTGGAGCAAGAAACAGAGCAAATGGATGAGCAATTGTCAGACCAAATTAAAGATCTCAGGCATTCAGGAGAAACATCACTGTTTTGGGAGTACAATTTAGAGATATCACCCAGAAGCTTGGCATAATGGAACTCTTATTCCAAGTCAAGCACCATATGAGACCTCCTGATTTTATTTCTTCTTTCTTTTCAGGAACCACTGTAGCAATAAAGGTTAAAAAGGTGGCACAAGCACTGAATGAGACAAAATATTTTTTGCCCCTTTACCGTTGGAAGAGACCCTTCAAAAGCAACGCTCACGGGATTGTCTTTAATCGGACATCCAAAACGACGTTGAAACCTCCTTGACAGATGGATTTCAGTCACGTCTGGCTGAAGAAGAAATATTTAGCGCTAGCAGGGAGGCAACCCATGCACTTTGTTGTAATTTCTATTTTTTTTGTGTCTACATATTGTAGAGTTTTTAATTTTGTGTGTTATTTTTGTAGGGAAAATCTCAACCAAAGCATAAGACAGAAGGAATGGTGTTTGGCAAAAATAAGAGATAATTCATTAGCGATGGCTGAGTAAGGAATGGATTCTTGAGACGCATCCTAATGAATTTATATTAAGCGAATGGCGTATCCGTACACAATTCGGTTGTATTAATTATTGCTTTGATTTGCTTTTATTTTGTAATTATCTTTATTTTAGTAGACATAATCCAGACTTTTTGACCGTTCACGGTTTCTTTTATTGTTTAGCTAACAATCATCCTTTGGAAGATACTAGTGTTATTATTACTCACCCTTTTCAGGTTTTATAAATTCAACTCATCATTGCACTTTTGAAGACATCCAGAGTAAAACATGGAAGCTACTTCAAGAAGACGAGTTCAAAACATCTGTGTGTTTTGCGGTACTAGTGTTGGTACTAAGTCACAATACGTAGAAGCAGCACAAGAATTGGGTCGAGTCTTAGCTGCAATGAATATGCACTTAGTATATGGCGGAGGCAATCTTGGACTAATGGGGATCGTTTCAAAGGTCGTACAAGAAGGAGGCAGTCACGTTTTAGGAATCATCCCGAAACCCTTGGCGGAGGCAAATCTTATTGGACCATCAAACGGAGAGGAACTTATTGTGCCAGGTATGTCCGAGCGACTAGTGGAAATGATTAATCGTGCTGATGCTTTTATTGCTTTGCCATGTGGCTTGGGCACATCGTAGGAAATTTTTATAGTGTTATCTTGGCGAACCTGACATACATCAGAAACCGCTTGGACTGTACAACGTTAATGGATTTTATGATTTTCTTTGTGTGTTTCTTCTTGATGATGCCCGGAGAAATGGGTTCGTGTCAAAACCTTTAAAAGAACTCCTCTTACTGCCAGAACTGCTCCGGATCTAATGACCAAATCTTAGCCTATGAACCACAATTTGACCCTATCATTTCAAAGATAAATTGGTCCGAGGACGATCATGGTAAGAGGCGTCAGATTAATCTGGATCTTAACCTTTAACTTTTCGTGTAGAATTTCAGCTAACCATGTACTATCTTCTAAACTCTTCTTCTACTATTTCAGACATTGGGGACAATGTCTCATTTAGATTTGGGGGAGGGAATTAGTTGATGAGTATCTTGTTTTTAGTTGTGTGTTGTTTTTATTTTTAGTCCAAAATTTTTCGAAAAATACAAAAAAAATTTGAAAAATATTCAAAAATTACAAAAATATTTTGTGTTTTTTTATTTTGACTAAAAATGTGAAATTGGTAAGAGATAGCTGTGTAAGGAATTCCCACTTCTGAGACGTATCTCAACCCATTTTTTTTTAAACAAGTTAATTTTTGTTTATTTCATTTTAAATTATTTAATTTATAAATTCTCCATAAAATTGACTAAAATAGATCTTCATATGCTGCTCGTTAGCAGATATTATCAACATGCATCGTAACATACGGACATGAGCTAAAATTGAAAAGTTTGTAATATTCAGTGCTCTAGTTTAATTGGAGGAAGCATCTCAAAAAAGTGATGGAGTAAAAAAAAAAAAAACGTCTGAGATCCGAGTTATTAAGTCTGTAAGGGTGTTTTAACACATAGTGCCCTAAAGCCAACTGGTTTGGGAGTCACTGGCCCAAAGCTCGCTACATGGATCAAAGATGCTGCATAAATATTTATAACTGAAGTCTGAGTAATTAAGTCTGTAGAGGTGTCTTAACACCTGGTGCCCTAAAGCCAACTGGTTTGGGAGCCACCGACCCAAAGCTCATTACATAGATGGAAGATATTGTATATAAATAAAAAAAATCAAAAATCCACAGAAAAAATCTGAAAAAATCAGAAAAATTATTCCATTGCTACAAAAAGGTGTGAATTCTGATAAAACTTTAGGACAAAAATATTACTCTCTTATTAACTGCACTTGTGACTATTGTGGGCCAAAATGAGTTGATTAATATTTTGTTGGCTGTGTATATGGAGAATGGTAAATATAATAGGAGAATTTACTTATTCAGTAATTTAAAAAGAAATAAAACAATTAGTAACTTGGAGTAGAAGTTTCACCTGATTAATCACTAACTTCTTTATTCTTTTTTCTCTTGTCTTTTGCTTTTATGTGCATTAGTCTTACTTTCTTGTTACTTTTGTAAAATGTTTGTGGGTATCATTGTTGTAAACCCTCACGAGACTACAACCCGTCCACTAGGGACACCTAGGAGTTTAAAGGCTTGTTGCATACGCTAAATGCAACCGTGATCCCTACGAAAGTGGCTTAGTTTAATTTTAATTGTTTCTTGTATTTTATTTTGTTGTTTTGCTCGAGAACTAGTAAAATGTTAGGTTTGGGGGGGTGATGAGCGGAAAATATATCAATATTTACCGCCCCTTTTACTTAATATTTTGTTTAGTTTCTCGGTTTGATGAACGTTTTGATGTGTTTTATTTTATTTTGCAGATAAAATAATATTGGGACACAATGAAATCATTTAGGACGAAATGTGGGTAAAATAAGAGCAAAAATTGGACTTGACATATTAATTTTGGAGATTGGAAACTTGAAAGGGTGTTTTTACGAAGTGCAATTTTGGAAATTCCAGTTTTGTGCATCTGTCATATTTTGGGCATAACTTTTTACTCCGAAATCGGATTGAGCTGATTCAAGTTCCAGATTAAAGAAGACTCAAAGAGTTACAACTTTGAAAGACAACATAATTTCGAATTCTGAATATTTCATGCCCGAAATTAATGAACCATCAGAAGTGTGTTGTGTGTAATTATTAAAGTCATTTTCAATCATTTTCAAAGCAACAATAAATTAATAAATTAATAATAAAAATTATCAAATCACCACCAAACATGATAAGCAATTAGTGGAGCAATTAATAATGGATTTGGTGGAGCAATTAGTGGAGTAATTAGTGGAGCAATTAATAATGGATTTGGTGGATGATTTGATGGAGGCAAAATTTTGCCTAGAAATACCAAGTCATTTCATTTGTAAAATTCATACTTTCTTCTAAGGAATTCCTTAAGAATACTAAGAAGATTGTATCTTGTTTGTTTATTTACAACTTTCAGTAATTAATTTCCGCTTTCGCACTTTCTTTTCTTTACTTTTCAGTTTTTACTTTCCGTAATTTACTTTTACGCACAGTATTTTTCTTTCTTTAATTTTCAGTTTTTACTTTTCAGTAATGAGGAGGTAACTCCTCTTTGCTGGGTAAAAGGTAAAACTTTATTACTAATATTTAGATTAATCTCCCTTAATTATAATATATAAACTAGTTAAAACCTGACTTAACGAGGATACCGCCATATTGGTCGGTTGGTAATTATTTAAATTGGTTTTAACCTGACTAAATTGGATACCGCCTGTTTGGTCGGTTGGTAATTAATTATTAATTTGACTTAATCTGGATACCGCCTATATGGCTGGTTGGTAATTATCATGCAAAGTTAATATATCATATTAAGGGAGATATCTAAAATAGAAGTAATAAAAGTGGATCCTTTTACCTCAGCATTTTCTTTTATTGTACTTTTACTTAATTTACTTTCATCATTTACTTTTCACAATGCAATTTACTTTGTCTTTTAATTTTCAGTATTTAATTTCAGCATTTACTTTCCGTCATTTACTTTTCAGCAATTTACTTTTCAGCATTTTACTTTATGTCTTTTATTTTATTTAAGTTTTTACTACCCGTAAATATGTGTCGTAACTAAGCCAGTTATCTGGGGTTGTGATGAAATCCAATATCACCGGTTTATAAGGGGTTATTTTATAGTTTAGGTAATTTAAAGGTTTATTTATTTAGTCTTAAGCTTAATGCTTCTTGTTGTCTGATCACCAATTACATTGATGTGGTAAATCTAAAATAAACTTGACAAAGGAATTTTAGGTTTCAACCTTAGACTTAATAGCCCACGATCTTCCTTGAGGATATATAACCCTTTAATAGATTTCCTTACAAGATAGACATATATCTGTCGGGCGGGGGTAGCCATAATTGGAACTTAAACTTAATGAATCCAGGTAATTTGGTTGACATAGACATATTGTTCAATTGGGTTATACTGGGTATTTGTGTCTGACCATCGACAGAGGCTTTCGCATAATTTAGTGCTCCGGGTTAGTAAACCGATTTATTACACAAACATGAAATAACCACTTCATCTTTTAAAAGATATTAGAAAGATTCACAACCCTAAATCTTTGAGTCTTTTGTTATTTTCCTTAGTATTTTCTTTTTTTTATTTTATTTATTTTAATTAAGGAAAACCACATTCAATCAATCAAACAATCATTCTCTTCTCCATTTAATTAGATATTTGTAAATAAATAGATTCAACAATTAATAACAACAGTAGGAATTAAGTCCCCGTGGGATCGATATTTTTTACTACTTGAATGATATTTGCGCTTGCGTTATACGTGTGTGTTTATGCCGGTCAATCGCCGTTCATGTTCTGTATGCTCTCGGCTTTTTGGGTGGCGTTGAGACTCCCAAGCACTTGTGTCGTGACTCTCAGACCCGATTCATACTAAAACTTATTTTTCTTCTATTCTTCGTTCCGGAGCTTCCGGACTCCGATTGGGTCCCCGTTTTTTCCTACGAAGTCATATCGGAATGTAGTTTACATAAAAATATTTTAAAATACACATATCCTTGATATCCATTGGTTAGACCCATTCCGCTGCCCTGGGCACTGATCCGACCCTAGGGGTTCCGCAACTGCCCCAACAGAATGATATCACTAGCAAAGGCTTAACCACACAACACATGTTTTTGAATCTATGTCATAGTAATTTTAATTTAATTATGCATAAGACATATTGGATATGTATTGCATGTTTTAAATTAAAATTTTGACCTAATTAAGTTAATGACTTGAGTGTCATAAATCTCTCGTGATTAGGTGATTACTTTAAAGTAATAGTATTAATAATGTTGGAGCACTATTGGATGGTTCGTCTTGTCAATACGGAGATGAATGGGTTATTACTACTTATATCAAATATCGCCATTAGTATTAGGGTATAAGTGCTCGGAACTTAAGTCGCTCCGGTAAAACATTAGATGTAGTGTGATGAGTTAACGTAGTCACCTAATATCATCATTAGTGTGAGGGTGTACATATGAAGCTTATTACTGCATATTGACAAGTATACACCTAGAACATGTCTTAATCCAATATCATCATTAGTGTGAAGATAAGAAACGGTTCAGGACCAGACTAGGAGTCACATGAAGTGATTGACCTTGGAGGTCTACCTAATGAGTTTATAAAGGCTAATATCGTCATTAGTGTGAGGCTGGAGTAAATGTCATGGGATCCACTTCCGGCTATGAAATTTTGATAGTCAAATTTCTATATTTCCGTTAAGGGAGATTACAGAATTACGTAAAGCAGTGGAAGAGCACTAATAGATTTAAAATTTCATAATCAATTAGTGTTATCACTTTAGTTTTGAAAATTGTTCAGCTGCTTCTCAAAAATATTTTCTTGTAGATGGTTGTCGCTAATCTATTGATGAAACTTTTGGATTCCAATAAGCTAAAAAGAGCCTAGAACTATTTAGAATGGGAAATAAACATATGCCTTGTCTTGGAATTTGAAAAGTTGACTTATGTCACTATCAATCCATTATCTGCTAATATTGATCCTGACTCCACTCCAGAAGAGCGAGAAACTTTGATAGATAGAATGATGATAACCTGAATGTGAAATCCTACATATTGGGATCAATGGTTCAAGATTTGCTGAGACAGTACAATGAAGTACCGGATGTTTGGAGCATCATACGAACACTCAAGGAGTTGTTCGAGGCAAACCAGAAATGAAACTTTATCGAATGTCTAAGGAATTGTTTCGTGCTGAACTGAATGAGGGAGGATATATCAGCACTCATTTTTTGAACATGATAAACCAAATTCGATATCTGGAATGACAGAGCATTGTGTTTGATGAACGGCTAGGCCGTAATTTTATTTTGTATTCTTTGATTGGTTCTTATGCTGGCTTTGTATTAAATTTCCATATGCATTCGATGCAAGCCACATACGAAGAATTTCATAACATGCTACGCACGGCGGAGCAAGATTTGAAGAAAGGCAACCATACACTGTATCTCCATGGTGGAGCTGGCTCTTCAACGACTTCTGGGAAGTCAAAGAAAATAAAGATGGGGAAGAAAATATATAAAAAAAAACTCCAAGAAGTGTAAAGGCGCAAAACTGAAAGTAGCTTGTGATCAATGTCTACATTGCAAGAAGTCTAGACACTGGAAGAAATATTGTCCAAAGCTTAAAGGAAAAACATAACCCTCAGATACGCTTTATATTTTTCCAATTATTGACATCTCATTAGCCTTAGATGCAAATAGTATATGGGTGTTAGACACTGGCAGTCCTACTCATATTTGCAATTCCCTGCAGGAAATGAGGGTTAGAAGAAGGCTGAATAAAGGGGGATCCAGCTTAGAGTTGGCAATGGCGAGACATTGGATGTCAAGGCCATAGGAACAGTTGTTCTAGATCTCCCAAATAGATGTAAATTAGATTTACATGACTGTTATTATGTTCCCTCAATTATCAGACAAATAATATCACTGCCAATATTAGATAAAGAGAGATATAAAATAAACTTTGATGATGAAACTTTATGTTTATATGATAAAGATAATTTATTTAAATGTGAATGTTCTTTATCAAACGATCACTATGTTCTGAAAACATATAGAGATGTCTTTAATATTGAGAAAAATACAAGTAGGAAGTCTGAATTAAATAATATTGAATTATGGCATATGAGTTTGGGCCACATAGATGTTAGACGTCTATCCAAATTGGTAAATGATGGTTTGATTGAAAATCTTACCTTAGATCCTTATCCAATTTATGAGTCATGTATCCAAGGAAAGATGACAAATGCCCCATTTCAAGGTTTTGGACACCGTGCTAGAGATTTACTAGAGCTAATACACAGCGATGTGTGTGGTCCATTAAATCATGTCGCTCATGATGGTTCCACATACTTTGTGACTATATATGGATATGTCTATCTTATGAAACATAAGTCGGAAACATTTGACATTCAAAATATTCTGAAACGATGTAGAAAAAACCAGTAAATTTATCAAATGCCTTAGATCAGATTGAGGTGGTGAATACAAGAGTGAAGAATTTAGAAATTATTTAGGGGAGAATGGAATTCTTGCCCAATATAGCCCATTTGGAACACCACAACACAACGGTGTGTCTAAACGAAGAAATCGTATTTTATTGGATATGGAGCGATCTATGATAAGCTATACAGATCTTCCTTATTACCTTTAGGGTTACGTTTTACAAACTGCTGCCTACATACTTAATAGAGCTCCATCGAAAGTTGTTTCTACGACCCCTTATCAGATATGGTTCGGTAGAAATCCAAGTCTGAGACATTCAAAGATTTGGGATTGTCTTGCATACGTTAGAATTACGCAGTGGGATAAACTAGCACCCAATGGGTATAAATGTAGGTTCGTTGGATATCATGATAATTCCATAGGATATCAATTCTATGATTCCGAGCAACGAAATGTATTTGTTGTTCGCTTTGTAAATTTTCTTGAAAAGCAATTTTTAAGAGAAAGTGAGAATTATAGAGAGATTAAACTTGATGAGTTTGATCCTAACATTAAGGAACCTGAGATCCAATTAGATGAATGATCTACAACACAGGTTCTACGTAAGTCAAATAGAATATCAAGGCCTCCTGAGAGATTATTTTTAACATCTGATGTGAGCCTTGATGTTCTCCTCTTGGAGGAAACAGATCAGACTATGTATAAAGAAGCGATATTGGATATCGATTTGGGAAAATGGCAAGAAGCCATGAAATACGAAATGGATTCAATGCATGTCAATCAAGTCTGGGACTTAGTTGAACTTCCTGAAGGAATTAACCTTATTGGTTGTAAATGGGTTTACAAAAGGAAGCGAGGGCCCGATGGAAAGGTGGAAACCTTTAAGGCCCGACTGGTAGCAAAATGTTACACTCAACATCCTAGGATTGACTATGAGGAAACGTTTTCATCAGTAGGATTATTTTAGCCATTGTTGCATATCACGACTATGAGATATGGCAGATGGATGTGAAAACCACTTTCCTAAATGGATTCCTTGAAGAGGATATCTATATGGAACAACTAGAGGATTTCGTATCAAGTGAGACTTCAAACTTGGTTTGTAAGCTCCAAAAGTCTATTTATGGACTTAAACAGACATCACAAAGATGGAATCGTCGTTTTGATGAGATAATTAGATTGTATGGATTCATCAAGAACAAGGAAGAACCATGTGTTTATAAGAAAGTGAGTGGGAGCATGACAGGTTTCCTAGTCTTGTATGTAGATGACATCCTTATCATAGGAAATGATATAGGGATGATGCAAAGTGTGAAAGCCTACCTTTGCAAGAACTTCTCAATGAAAGATATGGGTGAAGCTTCCTATATATTAGGTATAAGTCTCTACCGGGATAGAGTTAGGGAGCTTATAGGG
This sequence comes from Zanthoxylum bungeanum, assembly GCA_019454045.1. Taxonomy (NCBI): domain Eukaryota; kingdom Viridiplantae; phylum Streptophyta; class Magnoliopsida; order Sapindales; family Rutaceae; genus Zanthoxylum; species Zanthoxylum bungeanum. Next base: position 367,308 of record SKCR01021782.1, on the reverse strand, counting down.
TTGTCACAATCGACGTACATATATAAGATGTTAGAAATGTACAGTTTTTACCAACTGCAAGACAGCAAATGTACCTTTCGATACGGCATACATCTTTCAAAGAAAATGGCACCTCAGACTGAGGAATAGAGAGTTAGGATGTCTAACTTGTCATATGATTCTTGTATTGTAAGCATATGTTGAGAGAGGAACGGACAAAACCGAGCGCAGCGGAACTTGCCCGAGATCAAATCCCGAGCGAATAAAAAAAAATTATTATTTTCGGCAGTCCATAAAACAGTAGGCAAAATTTTTAATTACAAACTTAAAATTTCCAATGCATTAAAACATTTTCATGCATTAAAAATTACCATAAGTCCATTTAAAAATTTCAACACACTTAAATCAATTTATCAACTCTTGACAAATTAAACTAAGCATCTAAAAATTATTTCCAACACTTGAAAATAATTCAAAGCAGACAAAAATTAATACATCAACTATATACTAATTCTTCCAACACTTGAATGTTTCATATCCTCACATACATGCTTCCAATTAATCCAACAAATCCACAACAATTTTTCTCAACAATAAATATCAACAAATCAATAATAAATTGAACAATAAAATTTACAAATTAAATTTTACCAAGAAGCTTTCAACCCTTGCCAATTTGTTGAATCTTTTCCTCCAAGCTTTTACAAATCCTCCAAGCTTTGAACTCCTTCAAACACCACCAAATTGAGCTCCTCAAGAACAAGTCTTGGTGATCAAAATGTGGTTTGATCACTCAAGAATGACAACCAAGATTTTCCCAAATTCAACTTTTGAACTCTAGAAAAAAAAAACAAGAACTTCAAGAACACAATTAAACCCTCAACCCTTAAGGATTAATTCTATGGACTTGATTGTTTATTTGGGTAATTTTGGTGAGTGTTTTTGGCTTGATTTTGGAAAACAAAATTCACTTCTTTTACTTGTTGTTTCGGCAGAGAAAAGCAAAAGAAGAAAAACTAAATCAATTCATTCTGTTTTTCTTCTTTCGGCAGTGGCTGAGAAGCCAAAAGCAATTCCTTTTCTTCTTTTTATTCGGCAGGCAGTGAGTGGAGAGAAGGAAATCAATTGAATTTTGTTTTAGTTTTTATTAATTAAAATTAAAGAAAACCAAAAAACAAACCAATCCATTAATTAACAAACCATGGTATTTAATTTAACTATGGTATAGGAGCATCTTTTCTCTATACCACTTATTTCAAAAATTAACTTAACCAATGTTAAAATTAATCTCACAAACTTTAGTAACTAAGTTACCTTTATGAATCATTTAGTTACTTTAACCAAATAATTCAACTTGCTTTACCTTAGCTATTTTAACTAATTAAACGCTTTATTTGTATAATCTAAGTAATTAATATTATATATTAATTTAAAAATTAAATTAATTCACAAAATAATTACTAATATAATGTAAATGGAATTTACATTTATTATACAATAAAATTATATCAACTCTTGATATAAAATTAATTAATTCAATTCATCTAATGAATTATCGGATTAAACAATTTAATCCTAAATACCCAAAAATAATTTGTCAACATTTGACGAGAGGTCGCCCTAGTGCTCAACGAGTAAACTCAATATAATGGAACTTTTTAGACTCACGTTCGGTTGTTACTTATATATATATATATATATATATATTACATACATACATACATGAAGGTCTGCCCACCTACAAATCATGACTAAAACAACACGACACCTTATCTACTCAATTTATGAAACTTTTCATCCTTATATTCCATTAATAAATAATATATGCAAAACTCTTTTTCAATATTATTTATAATGTTAAAGAAACAATTTCTTCAACGAACTTTCGGCCAAAAGATTTCCGGAATATACTCTGAAAAATTTCTGGGAACATAATCTAACCATATGGACTGACGAATCATCATCTTAACACACATCGATCTTCGTGAACATCGGTCTATACCTAACAGTCATCCAGAGACCAGACCATGAAAGGTCTCTGACATGCATGGTATCAGGCATAGAGGATCACTCACAAGACCATTGTGGTGTCTCAAGTCAAAGGACCACAATAACTACTCAACTCGAAAAGATAAATATTGACAGTTTTATGGAATAGCTATTAGTCATCTTTTATAAGTTTGTTCAATACTCATTCAACTAATAAATATCTGCATTTCTATACGAACTTCCGCTAAGCTCACAGTCTGTTGAGACAAACCATATGTCCATTACATATATAGACAATGCACTAGTCTTACCAATATAATGACCGACCCATGTCAATATATCTAGACCAGGAATAATTTATATTTGAGAGAATGTGTGATATTTCTCAACACCATTTGCAACTCTTGCAACTATATCACCATATGTTGTAACTCTCGGGTCTTTACTAAATTCATATAAGGTTCCGAGTGTAACTTGAAATCTCTAACTCTTAGAGTAATCTAACTCTTAGATTTACAATATATAAATAAAAGTAAGAGTTTTACCATATAAATAAATAAATAACCATGATAAAATAAATATTATATTACATAAATATCAAATATTCATACAAAAGGTGAATGGTGCTCGATCACCATTTCCAACAGCATAATGTATGCAATGCTATGTACTAGACCTGACAGCAGTTTCAGAGTCAGTGTGACCAGCCGATATCAATCTGATCCAGGTAATGATCATTGGACAACCGTTAAACATATCCTAAAATATCTTAAAGGCACCAAGGATAAGTTTCTGATATATGGAGAAGATGAGCTACAAGTTAAGGGTTATACAGACTCCAAATTCCAGGGAGATCCAGATGATAGAAAATCTACATCATGATACATATTTACCCTTAACGGTGGTGCTATTAGTTGGCGATGTTCAAAGCAAGGCTCAACAGCTGATTCCACCACTGACGCGGAATTTATAGAGGCTTGAGAAGCTGTTAAAGAAGCTGTTTGGATTAGAAATTTTATCACAGAACTTGGCGTTGTGCCTAGTATTATGGATTCGATCTCATTATACTATGATAACAACGGAGCCATCGCGCGGGCTAAGGAGCCGAGGGTGTATTCCAAGTCTAAACACGTGGAAAGGAAATATTGCGTAATTAAAGAGATTATTAAACGAAAACACATAGTGGTCTTGAAGGTTCAAGGACAAGACAACACAGCAGACCCGCTTACAAAGGCCTTACCTCCTAAGTTATTCGATAAACATGTAGAGGAGATGGGATTACAGTACCATCCAGATTGGCACTAAGCAAGTGGAAGTTTGATGGAGTTGGTGCTTGGAGTGCCAATCCGAATTGTACATTTTATTATTTATTAATAAAATAACTACATTTTTCATTTCATACCTTATAATGGTATTGTCATTATGCGTATTAGATTGATTTATAGATATGGTAAGAATGACATCGACCTTAGAATAGTCTTGACATTAGGTGTAAACTATTCTTAAAGTAAATATTTCAAGTCGTTGGTTTTGGAATACGGTCGAATTCCTATAACCTACAAGACTAGCACATGTCGTAAATTATAATTGGAGTTCCAATTATTTAACCCGATGTACCATGAGTTTTGAAAACTCGTATAGACATGCGGGTATTCGTTGAAGTGAATACTGAATGACTCATAGATGATTCTTAATAGTTGGAAGTACACACCACCGTCAATAGGAATCTCCTCGAGTCAAGTAGCATATGTAATCCTTTGACTATAGGATAACATTGATTTTGTGTGAGATCATCTCCACTTTGATTCCATGTATGTCAAAAATCTTTCATGGTATGGCCTCTAGATGTTCGTTGGGTGTGGACTGGTGCACTTAGTAATCAAGTACGAAGCAAGATAGGATATGTCGACTCGTATGTGTACCATAAGGGGTTTAGGTATCCATGTAAGTAAAGTCACGATTCTTAAAGACTTTGGCCAAAGTCGATCACCTAGGGTGGATCGCATCAGTTGTAAAGAATTATGGACATGTCGACATGAGATGTGCGTCTTGGAAACTTGACGATGTATTCTATGTTTCCTAAACACAACTCGGATAGCCTACGACTGAGAGATTGTTAAATATATGTGATTACCTCGACTTTTATAGTTCAGAAAGGTCGTCCATGTTCTTCACGAATTCGGAGGTGGCCGAATTGCGTACATATTAGCTAGCCTTATATGAAGAACGTGTCTGAACTTAGAGAGTCCCAATATGAAGTGTACTCGTTGAGCATTATTTTTTATAAAAGATAATATTTGATATTATAATTATCAACTAGGATAATCAAGTGTTATTGGATAACAATGATTATTTACTTTGACCTAATTGGATTAATTCAATAATTACACAAGGGCTTAATTGTAAAATCATAATTATCTCTACCATTTGAGGATATTATGATAATTGTAAGTATGTAATAATAAGTGTTTTGGCTTGATTTAATTGAATTAAATTGAGGTGGCAAACATTTTTAACTAATCCATTCCTAATTCTTGGCTTGATTTAATTGGATTAAATTAAAGTGGTAGATAATGGAGATTAGTCACACATAATTATACATATTTGGACAAATTAGATTAAGCCCACTTAAAAGTTGATTACAACTTTTATTAATTAAAAATTGCCTAAGTTTTTCTATAAATAGCAAGCTTTAGGAAGGTTTTAATTATAAGTACAATACAAGCATAAGCAAATTCTTGAGAGATTAGCCTAAGTTAGAGAAGTGTTTAGAGAAGCTTGTGATGTCTCTACAATATTTCATCTAGGAGAAATCAAGATTGGATCTTGAAGTGAATCTTGGTTGCATTGGAAACAAGATTGGATCTTGGAGACAAGCTTACACACCTTGGAGGTTCTCCAATCATTTTAACTAATGAGATGTAGATTGGATCTTGCACCAAGCTTACTAGGTAATATTTGATCTTCTCCTAAGCTATGTTTTTTGTGTATTAGATGCATGATCACATAGCTTAATGTTGAAATAAGGCTAATCAATTATGTTAGGATAATTTAGAAGTATAAACACAACATGCTTATAATTTAGGTCAAAGATGTTCATGTTGGACATGGAAAAATTAATAAGAGTTTGGTACTCTATATTAAAGCTTAGAGTTATGGCTACCATTCAAGAATCACTTGACCACATTTGGGTGACCTAGAATTGTTCACGAGACATTTCTTATTGGGATTTTAATTTGGTTTGTGTATTGGATTCAAAATTTACGCAAATGCATATTTAGAATAATTTATGTTTTTTGAAAAATATTTGATATTTCAAAAAACTTGATTTTTATTCTATAACATGTGTTGATGTTGGTTTTGAAATTAAAAATTAATTTTGGGTGTTTTTGAAGTGTTTAGGGAAGACCAGAAACAATTAGGGTAAAATACCCTAATTGCTTCAGCTCACTGGAAAATGAGCTGAAGCATTTGAAAAAAAAAAAACAAAAAAAAAAGTGTTCAGCGCAGTGTGCGCTACAGTGCCCTCGTGCACTATAGCGTGCGCGTATGTGCACTACGCGTGGGAATTTTGTTTTGTTTTGTTTCGTTTTTGAGTTTCCCGACTCCGATTCAGCCCCGGTTTTTTTTCTATACACTCGTAATGGAATATAATATTTCATTAAATAATTTAAAATTATACCCATACTTGATATCCATAGGTTAGACCCATTTCCGCTGCCCAGGGCACCAATCCGACCCTAAGGGTTCCACAACTGCCCCAACAGCTCTAACCCTATGTGGAATAATACATGATAAATTAAGACAGGTCCTAATTATTATTTATATGGATTCACAACATACACCCTTAAGTCTAAAGCAGATATGAATAAAAGTAAATATATTAAAGCAATAAACCAAATCAACACCAGTAATTTTGTTGACGAAGTGAAAAACTCGTGCGAGTGAAAAATCACTTCGGGTATCTAGACTACTAGCCAAAATCCACTATAACGAGATAAATTACAGTGATGGTATAAGACGTATGGCAGCAACTTTGTCGACTCTAATACCTATATACTGTAATAACCAGAAGAACTCATCGAGCCTGCACCAAACGGCCTTCTTCAGAACCTCTGAAGTCTCTAAGTGGATCCACCATGAAAACTCGTGACGTCGGAACTCCAAAAACCAATATTCCTCCTAAAGAACTTTCAAGCTTAGGAAATTGAGTTTGGGTTGTGTTTTTGTGTTGACGGTATATCAAATAAAGATCTCATCAAAATAGAGAAGACAAGAATAATCAATATAGTCTTAAAGGTGGATTGTCAAAAATGTTGAAACAAAAGATTTATAGGTTCTGAATAATATGTTTCCAACCCTCGTGAAGTTGGCTTTAAGTTTGTTTATATAGATAGGAAAAATGTAATGATTTCCTAATGTAAAACAGGCTCAAAAATACGTCCAAAATCACTCACTTACGTACAGACATTCGCACGTCACAAGAACACGTGACGAACACGCGCGTTGTTCCGCTAACTCTTCGAAAAATTTCAGTTTTAATTTGAACATTTACGGTTGTAAACCTCAATGTCAATAACCCACTTAACTTACCTCAATGAGGAGGAGTGATCTTCCCACCCCCCACTGTCATTCCCCTCTTTTTGTATAAAACGTATGTATTTATTTTATTTTATTAATTAAATTTTTATTTTACAATTTTATAATTTTTTTTAAATTTATATTTTTTTCTCTTTATATATATATATTTTTTTTATTTGTTTAATAAATATTACAAATTTCATATTTATTATTATTTATTTTGTGTTTATTTATTCATTTAATTTTTGTGATTCAATCAAAATAACGGTTCAGATTTTTCAAAGTTAAATATTTAAAAAGAAATGCAATAAATGTTCTCATGTATATTAGAAAAATATATATTTAAAAAATAGTACAAATAAATGAATAAATACGAAATCTGTAATATTTATTAACAAAATTCAAAAAATAAAAAATAAAAAATAATTAATAAAATGGCAAAGAGAGTTATAATTAGTATATAATTATTTTTAAATTAATATATATATATATAAATTTTGCCATGTATAATAATTGAGGGAGTGATTTCACATAAAGGGAGAGGTATTATGGTAAAATTCTAAGGGGATAAAAGGGGGAGTGGCAGGGAGGGGGAGGAGTAATTTACCTCCATGAGTTTTAGTTTTGACATTTACGGTTGCAAATCCCAATGTCAATATTTCTGGTGCGCTCGATTCCGTCTTCTCCTGATGGCCCCTCACCTCCATTTCCCCTAGCTAGACACGGCCACGATTCCGGTTCGGAATTGAAACCGAACCGATTGGAACCGGACGGTTCCGGTTCCAACAGGTTTCAGTTCCGATTCCGGAACCGTAAAGGACCGGTTCGGTTAGAGTTCGATCCCCAACTGAACCGGTTGGAACCGCTGGAACCAAACGGTTCCAACCGGAACCGTAGGACATTATTTTAAATTATTTTCGATTTTTTTATATGATTAAAAAAAAATTCGAACCGGAACCGACCGGTTCGGTTTACGATTCCGGTTCCACTTATGTATGAAACCGACCACACTTGTGGAACCAAGAACCGGCCGGTTCGGTTCGGTTCCGAACCGCCGACCAGGTGTACCCCTAGCCACATCCGCATCAATCATCATGCCCATCCAAAAAGGCTTCACTTAGTGCCTCTCGACAGCCATAATTCTTCTAAAATTCTCCCATAAGCTCTTCTTTCTTCATCAAAAGGCAAAGTTTTTCCCTCTAAAATAAACAAATTAAAAATAGTAAAAATCAGACTACGAAAGAATTTTGTTAACAAATATTTATTTGGTAATGGGGGTTTAAGAAAGAAATAAAAACAACAATGTTAGTACCTTTTGGAATGCCCCCCATTATTTGCCAACTCAACATAAATAGACAGTTTTTGCAAATTCATGAATCTTTTGAACTTGAAAACCGCCGCGAATTAATGACATAAACCTCAACCTAATTAATTTTTCCTCCAAAATAATTGAATGGGTCTTTCTGACATTTATATTGGAAAACTAAGATTAATTAATGATCCTTTGAGCTTCGAAACCGCCGCAAATTAATGTCGTGAACCCCATCCTAATTAATTTTTCCTCCAAAATAACCTTTGAGCTTCAAAATTATTGCAAATTAATGCCCCAACCCTAATTAATTTTTCCCCCAAATGAGGATAGAGTTCCTTTGGGGTTAAATGACCTTTGAGCTTCAAAACTACTGCAAATTAATGCCCAAACCCTAATTAATTATTCCCCAAATAAGGAGAGTGCTCCTTTAGGGTTAGAAATATATAGTAGTGTTATATTGATTGATATTTTGATGATTTGCAGCTATGTTGTCCAAATCAATACATCTTGATAATTCAATTTATTCAAAAACTGTTTAAACGTCATATTTGATAGATTAATTAATTAAACATATAAAATTTTATCGAATCGTAATTTAAAATGCTTAAATGCCCGTCCACGAGATTGTTAAACGGCATAGATTTGCAGTACTCTGTAACATCTTCCCTTTGTAAGCAAATTTGATGTTGATTGTGTTGATCAAATCTCCAAAAGTATTTGCCTTTACTAATACAATATAAAACTCTGGAACCAATCCCAATCAAGAACAAGTAGTATATAAATTTAATTTTCATTATCACACGTATTAAAATATTTAAAAATAATTAAAAAATAATATTAAATTATATATGTGATTTATTAATTTATTAGTATACCATACCTTCGTTTACTCATAAAAAATAGCATGAGTTTCCAAATCCATCACGCTCTTCACACGCGGTTAGTGTACTCCCTTATGTTGTAGTCGCGGAACTCATGCGACACGCGTATGAGAGACTAATATATTCTGATTATCTGCAAAACTTGAAGATGCCATTTCTATCAAAAGAGATGATGCGTTGGTTGTTTTGAGTTTCTGGATTTGACTACGAGAGAAGATTTGTCTTGTGACTTATGGTATTAAAACGCGTCATTTTGGTGCTTAAATAAGATTAAGGATGGCAATGAGGAGGAGATTGATATCCTCGTATCTGTCTCCAACAATTTTCAAATATTTATATCTCATTTTATTCCTCTCGTAATTATGTAAGGGAATGGGATGAGAATCCTCGAATAATAAAATGGGATCGCGCCGAACCCCGAAAAAAAAATTAAGTATTTAAAAAATATATTAGTTGAACTATTGCTTTATCTAAAAATAAAGCATACATATTTAAAAAAAAAATTGATAATATATATTATACAAATCACAATTTATATAACATTAAAATTCATATTTTATGACTTTTTGTTTGGTCTGTAAATTAATAAAATGATGGATCTCATATTAAAAAGTGATTTTATATATATAATTATTTCATTTAAATCCTTATACTATTTATAATTTATATATTTTTATAATTATTAAAAGATCTTTTATTTACATTTAAATTTAAATATATTTTTTTAAAAATTAAAAAATAAATAACTTAAAACTTAAATGGATAATGAAGAATAGATAAGGATTTTATCTAATCCACGTCTCTTTTTTCAAATTAAAAATAGGTATTAAATTTTTACTGTCCTAATTCCCAACGTTAATTTTTTAAATTTTTTATCTTTGATTCTCGCCTTAATTGGGGATGGTTTTCAAAGACCCCAATCTCTTTAGGGATTTCTGTCATCCCTATATGAGATTACTAAATACACGCTTATTTTATTGGTATTATAAAATGCACCGTTTTAACGACGTTATTGAAACGCGTCATTTCGGTGGTGCTTGTTGGCCTAGCTGTTATGCATTTTGGGTAATAACATTTTACGTCCCCGATTTCTAATAAATTCATAAATAAAGACGATTTACAATTCTTTATGCGAGTGTTATGTTTGGATCTAAATTAAATCAAATAATTTTTTTATTATTATTATTATATGAAGTCTTTGATATTATTATATTATATCCAAAATTATTATTTCATTAATTTCAATAAATTTTAGATCTCTTTTAATGGTTTATCTTTATGTTAACTCTGGTTTTTCCAATCTCTCTTAATATATAACAACATAATTTAATCATTTACTCTTCTAATCTTAACAAGATATTTAGATGTTTACATTAAATATATCTAAGCCATTTTACTTAGTGTTTTCCTCGTCCTCCCATGAATTGGTCCAACACTCATTTTTTTTCCCTTAATTTCTTCACTTTTAGCTATATGAAATTAACAACAAATCACTCCAAAAATAATCTAAGATTAATAAAAAATAATTGGACATTAATAGAAAATTAATTGAGGAGGATAAAGTTGACCTTTCATATGATTAAGAACAAAAAAAAAAAAAAACTAAAAATCATTAATTTATTATTTAAAAGTACTAATAATCTAAAAGTTCATTTTGATACAAATTGAAAATTTTATTCTTATTTAAAAAATATAATAATTAAGAATGCATGTGTTATTATCCTAATAACGATATATATAAATCAAAACACATTCTCACTATTTTTCATTCATTCTAACAGAGTTTTTATTTTTCATGTAAAAACGTCAATCAAACTAAAAAAATATTAAAAAATAAAAAATTGATTAAAAATTGATATTGAACTATTTTTAAGAAAATTGAAATTAGAAACCAGCCGACTAATCAATTAAAATCGGCTGAATATTGGCATTGATTTAAAACGATTAAAATCAACTAGATTAAATCGTTCAAATAGCAATCCATGATAAATCAATGTTTAAACTGCATAGATTCAACTACCCTAATTTTGATCATGTTGATGTTTTATTGTTCAATATTATGTTTCATAAAACATTGAAGGTCTCACCACCATCATATAAAATGCTCATTTATGTTCTAAAGGAACGTTGCGATCACATAAACCTAAGATGCACATCTCAATTTGTTTTAGCTCAATTGAATTCAATTATTAACATCTTTATCTACTTCTCAATCTTTTGAAAGAAAAACCTATAGATACATATAACACTCATTTCTTGAGATTGGTTTGTCACTAAATCTTATTTCTATCGTATTATCTCTAAAATTATTGTTAAACTCATATACCATATGTTTAGTTTTAACTTACTTAATAAGTGACCTTTAGCTTCTAAGATTTTCCTCCACATCTCAAATTTAGGTATACACTTTATTTGGACTCATCCATCAGTGTTATACCATCAACAAAAAGTATACATCATGATTTATATATATATATATTAATAATAATAAATTAAAGAGAAGTAAGATTAAAAAAAAAAACTTAATTTAGAGAAAGTATAGTAGAATTAATAGAAACATACATGAGCCAGTATAGGTATAAACCTTATTTTCACATCAAATATTAGAGATACAACTAAATATATCTTCTTTTTTTAATATAAGGTTATTTATATTTTAATATTTAAATTTATAGTAAAATAATAATTATGTATTAATAATTTTGAAATATTATATTTTATTACTAAACTTATGGTAAAATAACATATTACTATTAATGTTATACAAAATATAACATTTTACTATTTTTCTGTTATTTAACCATCAGTTGACTTAGTTGACCTAAATATTAAAATGTAATGTTCAACTAATGGTCAAATAATATTTTATAATATTTTAATTGAAAAATAATAAAATATTATTTCATAATATATTTAGCAGTAAAATATAATATTTTAAAATTTGTAATATTCAATTAATATTTTACCATAATATAAATAATCATTTTAGATAAATCCAGTGGTCAGTCGTAATCCAAAAGTCCACAACGACATAAAATAAGTAGAACACTATTAGAGTATTTACTTGCTAAAAGTGGTTTTTGAATTTGGGAGTAGTAAATGAGATTCTCATTTTCACCACTCTCATTGGAATTAAATTCGCATTCCTAAAAATTAGGAGTAATTACAATATTACCCATTAAATAATGAATTATTCATAGGTAAAATGACACACAACTATTTTAATCTCTGCAGTTTTGAAAATACAAACTTTAGTATATGAAGTTTTAGAAAATACAAGCTTTAATCCATGTTATTAACTATTATTATTTTGTTAATTATGTTTCTTTATTTTCTAATTTTAAAATAAGTTTATACTTTTTTTAACATTTTTTTGGAGCATTCAAGCCATTTAAAATAAATCGGATGAAAAATGACTCAAAATTAATGAAAAATATTTAATGATAGCGACTAAAATTTATATTTTCAAAAAAGGATTAAAGTATCATTAGACAATTTGCATGATAGTTAGGTATCATATTTCTTATTAATAAGTAATATTTTATTAATAATTACTAATAATTCATTAGTAGTAAATTAGTAATTAACTAGTGTTGACGGGTGATTTTCGTTCCAGTGGCAGTTTCGGGATAACGCTCCCGGGACAATCCTCCTCCAACCGTGAATTTGTTTGGTTATGGGAGACCAAAAGCAAATATAGAAAAAGACAAATCAACACAAGATCAACAAGAGGGTTTTACGTGGTTCGGCGGATTAAATCCACCTACATCCACGGGCACAAAGTAGGATGTTACTTTTATTACCAAAACTAGCTCGGCCGACTGATGAGTGGTAAATCTATCATTATTTCCCACTCATTTAACCTAATATTTTGTATAGTTTCTTGAGTTTTGTGAATATTTTGATGTGTTTTATGTTATTTTGCAGATAAATAAAGTTGGGAAAGTATTGGAAGCAATTTGGGGCCAAAATAGAGAAAAATTGACAAAATGATAATTCAGTAAATTCCCGCGTCGCGACGCCTAACGTGCGTCGAACAGTGCTAACGTGCGCCGGGTCCACAAATCAGAATCTGAGAAAAGTTTGACTTTGCTAACGTGCGTCGTGCCACGTGTCACCATCACATCCGTTCTGCTAACATGCGACGTGCCACGTGTCAGCATCATACGGTGCCGACAGTCATCATCGCCACGTGTGCCACGTGTCACTCCACGTCATTGCCACATCATCAGCCACATCACCAGGTTGACCAAGTCAAACTGCCACCTAACCGCCACGTCATCATCAGCCAATCAGGAAGTGCCACGTGTCGCAATCCTACGGTGCCGACAGTCTCTTTCCCACGTGTCGCCACGTCACCGCCACGTCAGCATCAATCATTGAGTATCTAATCCTTATCTGACACGTGGCAGATAATAATCTCATCGACCAATCAGAAGCCGCCACGTGTCACAATAATTGAAGCCTAACCACCTCGCCACGTGTCATCTTATCAGCTTATCCAGAATCTGCTAACCGACGAACCAGAGCGTGCCACATCGACAGAAGCTGGCGTAGCGACGCCAGAGGCCTTGGCGTCGCGACGCTGGAAGCCTACCAGGGCCTATAAATAGAGCTTCAAATTTCAGTTTTAGTTGTACCACTCTCTCTCTTCTATTCTATGTAAAGAGAGAGTTTCTCTCTCTAGTTTCTTTTAGTTTTTAGTTTTTTTTTAGTTTTTAGTTTTGTAAATAATTTTAATTACGTTTTGTTAATATAGTAATTTACTTTTTTTTTTTACTTTTTACAGTTCTTACTATTTACCATGAGAAGGTAACTTCCTCAGCTATGGTGAAAGGTAATTATTTTACTGTTACTATTTAGATTAATCTCCCTTAAAAATAATATATTCACTTTTTAAAATATTGACTTAAAAAGGATACCGCCAGATTGGTCGGTTGGTAATTCATTTTAATCTGGTTTAAACTTGACTAATCAAGGATACCGCCAGATTGGTCGGTTGGTAATTTAATTTTGGTTCCGCCTTTATGGCTGGTTGGACTTAATTTGACTTAATCAGGTTACCGCCTATATGGCTGGTTGGAAAAAGAATCACAAGTTTATATATTATTTTATGAGAGATATCTAAAATAGTAAATAGTAAAAGTAATTCTTTTTACCTTAGCATTTTATTTTATTTTACTTTTCAGCTTTTACTTTATGTCTTTTACTTTTCAGTATTTTTACTTTATGTCTTTTACTTTTAAGTTTTTACTAGCCCTAGTTATGTGTTAGTTATCTGGGGTTGTGATGAATTCTAATATCACCGGTTTATAAGGGGTTATTTTATAGTTTGGGTAATTTAAAGGTTTACTTATTAAGTCTTAAGCTTAATGCTTCTTGTTGTCTGATCACCAATAAGATTGATGTGGTAAACTTAAAATGAACTAGACATAGGGATTTTAGGTTTCAGCCTTAGACTTAATAGCCCACGATCTTCCTTGAGGATAGATAACCCTTTAATAGATTTCCTTACAGGATAGACATATACCTGTCGGGGGGGGTAGCCATAATTGGAACTTAAAACTTAATGAATCCAGATAATTTGGTTGACATAGATATATGGTTCAATTGGGTTAAACTGGGTATTTGTGTCTGACCATCGACATAGGCTTTTGCATAATTTAGTGTTCCAGGTTAGTAAACTGATTTATTACACAAACATAAAATAATCACTTCATCTTTTAAAAGATATTAGAATGATTCACAACCCTAGATCTTTGTGTCTTTTGTTATTTTCCTTAGTATTTTCTTTTGTCTTTTTATTTATTTTGTAAAACCACTTTCAACCAATCAAACAATCATTCTCTTCACCCTCAATTAGATATTTGTAAATAAATAGATTCAATAATTAATAACAACAGTAGGAATTAAGTCCTCGTGGGATCGATATTTTTATACTACTTGAACGATACGTGCGCTTGCGTTATACGTGTGTGTTTACGCCGGTCACCGACCTCTTTCTATGGGTGGTCTAAAGAAAACCGAGCTGTTTACTTATGATGTTTTTTACAAGTAATGTTTTTATGAGACTTATTTCCACCCAACCTATACAAATGAGATTACCCTCTCTTTATATACTAAGGGAAATACAGCATTGTTCTCATATCTTCATGACGTCAGCCACGTGAATCTCCGGCTGATTGATGGGCTCTCTGCCCCAACTGCTTCACCGAAAGCAAGCATGTCATCTGACTCATTGTCAAATCACTATGTTTTCTATATTGTCACACTTCACCATTATGATGCCAGCCTGTAAAGATCTCTCATACGGTGGTACATGTCAGAGTGAAAAGTCTAAATTGTCCTGATCAAACATCGGGTGTCATGAGGACGACCAAACCGTGCACCGAACTACCCCAACTACTTCCGACCAGACCTGAAATGTCCGAGCTTATTCTCATGGCTCAAAAGGAAAGATAATACCGAGC
Source organism: Zanthoxylum bungeanum (assembly GCA_019454045.1). NCBI lineage: Eukaryota > Viridiplantae > Streptophyta > Magnoliopsida > Sapindales > Rutaceae > Zanthoxylum > Zanthoxylum bungeanum. Next base: position 352,096 of record SKCR01021782.1, on the reverse strand, counting down.
CGAGCCACGGGCTAAAGTGGTTGGTCTCGGCTCTGATGTTGTCTGTCTCTGAAGTCTGCACCATGCTATGTCCTCTGGTCGGTCAGATTGGAGAAGCCTGGTCCGGCCTTTATTCCTGGTCGAAGAGTGACTTATACCTCCGGAACACTCGTCCTCCCAAAATGAGAAGTTCTCTTGCTGCCCTTGTCGTACTGTTCAAATACTTCGCCACAAAAATCACCATCAACATATGTCCCATAGGTCGTCCATGTCGTCTTCAAGTACTCAGTCACTGAAGATTCTGATGTCCATCCAATTGATTCTCTGACTTGAAGCAAATACCCCATTTACCCTTCTGGTAGCCGTCCCTCGGAAATCGTAAACAATCATAACCTCTTAAATGTCCATCAAATCACTTCTAGGGATTAATCTGGACGCAACACTTGTCAAGAATCCGTGAACCTCCCGCCAAAAACTGAATCAATCAACCGTTCAAGAGGGAGCCAAAATATTTTCAATCTCAACTGTTTATCGCAATCTGAGTAGACGGAGCTGGGAAGAGACACACAATGCACATCTAAAGCCTCTCTCTGATCCAATGGCCAGAAATGTCCCGAGCTTGCCTATAAAAATAGGAAACAACACCATTTTCCCCTTTTTTTTTATGAAAACTAGAACTTCTGAAGCACAAGAGATTTCTTTCTCATTGTTTGAGACCAGCAAACTTCAAGACCGACCAGACCAACCATCGATACTTCCTCTCGAATCAAGTAAGTTCTCTGCTCGAACGTCTTATTTTCGTTTACCGAAACTCTCTGTGATCATGTGTTCCTTGTGAAAGTTCATGCATTCATCCTCGTTTGCTCTTCATTTTTTCTATCATGTTCATCTTCTTGTTATATGCTACAAATGTGTGTTTCAGGTTGGTTGGGTGATGTAGGATGCATGTGTTTCTTGGTTGAATGATGGGTTGTGGGTTAGGGTGTTTGAGCATCGGGTTTTCTGTGTTTTCTGTTTGTCGTGTGTTTGGTTTGATGTTTGAGGAAGAGACATACTGTTTGTGGCCATTGTTAGGACGTTTAGAGCTTTTAGACCTAGGTTTCCGGTTGTTAAAATAGCTTTTGAGTCTCAGGTGCCCCGAAACTTATTTCTAACTGCCCTTCTCGGACCCGTCATTGCTAGGAATGTCAGATGCTGAATCGTCTTCAGCTCGGCCTACAATCCCCCAACCTCCTCGTACTAAAGAGGTTTCCTCTAGCTCGGCCAGCTTGGAGGAATTAAATACTACTCCAACCCCTTCCCAAGAGGAAAAATATATTTACCACCATCGAATTCCCTAGAAAGATCCTGAATCGGGAGAATTTGAATGGTCCTCTTTGGACATGGACCGTCCTTCAACCATCACGGAAGACGCTCTGAGCATTATCCACCACCAGTATGAGATCTCAATAGACATAGCACTTGAGGTCCCGGGCCTTGCCGAACAAGCAAGTCGGCTCGAAACTGGCTCTGTGGCCTTTTTTCATTCCTTCTTCGAGTGCAGTCTGCGGCTGCCCATCCAGTCGTATTTTGCGAGGATGCTTGGCATGATGGAAGTTGCTCCCTGCCAACTGAATCTGAACAGCTGGCAGATACTGGTCGGTCTGCATGTGATATAACACTGAGCTAGCCTAGGTGAGCTGACCTTTATGGAGCTGCAAATGTTGTACAAATTGAAGGCCAACCCGAAATCCCATCACGGTTGGTACTACCTCTCTTCGTACGCCGATGTCCCCGTCCTCATTACCGATCTCCCCCAGACTAACAAGAACTTCAAGGAACTCTGGTTCTGGGCCACGGGTGACTGGGGCCGAACTCGGTCGATAAGTTCTGAAGAGATAGACGTCACATATGTCTTCTCAGTAGGAGGTGAGGACCTGAGCCCTTAGTTTTCTTCGTAATTTTCATGAAAAAAATACTAACTTCCCAAACCTTTTCAGCCTGCTAGAGGGATCCTCCCAAAGTCAGTCATGAGGTCCGGACTAGAATTAACAGGGCCCAAAATTTTGCTAGCCTTTGGAGGAAAATCATCAACGATGCTGCATTTGTAGAATCAGGCCTTATCCAGAACATTCCTCCGCAAGCTGTAGGTCGATTAGGTAGCTATCATCTAACCTTCTGACATATCCCTTGTGCTCAGCTCAAACATGAATGAAGCTACCCGTATTTAGACACTGATCATGCTATATGCCTTGTATTATGCAGGAATGACGAAACTGGCTAAGTACTTAGGGCGGATCGAAGGCCTGACCAATAGGATCGGTCAGGGTAAATCCAGAAGTTCTCGGCGGTGATTGACCATTCCGATTCCTGCGGAGGATAAGGAAAAGCCAAATTAATTACTCACCCGGCGACACCTCATCAATCTACTTTCACAGAGGCAACCCCAATCCTAACAATCCAACCATCTCTTGCCTCATCCAGGCCTGCGAGTAAATATTGCCGCACCTTTAGAAAGGAAGTAGTCGAGCTCCAAAAGGACGAAAAAGAATAGCAGCCTCTTACCAGGAAATCTGCTGCTCGGATGGAGAGACAGACTGTTGAGGCTTCTCCCAAGACCGGGAAGGAAGGGGTAGTGTTGGGGGTTGATGACCTTAGTGAGAAGGTCCGGGGTGCGACGTCTCATCTGGTTCATGCGATCAACTTGCTGACCGAGACAGTGCCCCCCGAGCGGATCCCAAAATTCGAGGACCTCTTCCCCGGGGGTCAGGTGTAGAGGCTTCAAACTCAGATTACGGAGCGGGAAGCTGAGCTTGCCAGGAAGGAAAAATATCTGAGGTAGGTCATGGCCAAGCTATCCAGAAAGGAAAATGAGAACCAAATGCTTAGATAGGCCGCAGCCAAAGCCACTGCACTGAACGATTCCCTCTGTAAAGTCTTCGCCATTGCCAAGAAGAAAATGGAGGCCACCGAGGAGGAAGCCAAACTTTTGAGGTGGGAGGTCGCAAGCTCGGATTCTAAGCTCAAAGTGGCGATCAAAGAGAATGATCAGGCTCAGGAGGACCTGAGAAACCGAGAGGCCCAACTGGAAGACGAGCTGGAGAATTTCAAGATTGAATGGGTCAATGATTGTGTTAAAATCATTCCAATGCTGATGCCCGGGTGGACATGGGACCCGTGCATGTTGCCATCCAATTCTGCAAAGGAGAGCTCTCGAAGGATGAAACTTTTGCTCTACTCGTCCCTTCTCCGGAGCATATTCAAGATCCTGAACCCATATCTGTCGTGCCCATATCCCCGGTTCTTGGGGAGTTACAGCCCGAGGCTCATGCCCCCGCCCTCGAAGTGCCTACTGCAGAAGTCGAAGCCCCTCCTACCTTTCAAACTGAAATTGAGATTCCTCCTGTCGAGCCTGTATCAGAGATCTTGACACCTGGATCCGATCAAGAAAAAACGGTTGCCCCTGTGCGGGCTGAGGAATGAGGGCGACCCTAAGGGGGCCCTGTGTAACAAATAATACACTTATTTTTTATAAAAACATTTACACTTCCCTTTCTCATGTTTATCACTGGATGTTTCATTTCATGTCTTCCATATTTAGCATAGCTTCCGCTTTTATCTTGCTAACTTGCTCTTCCGAATCTGAATGCGAGAAGAAGTTCCAATCCCAATCAATTTGGATCCGGCAATGAGGGGGATACTCTATTCCCGAGCCAATGATAATCCACTCGGTGGGACGCAACCCGACCCCGAGCTAGCTCAGTACTTAGCTCTGAGGGAATGTTACCTCTCTAGACCAACTGAGAGCCAGCCATGAGGGAGTTTCTCCGACCCCATGTCGGTGATAAGCCTCTAGGTGGGATGTAAATCGACCCCGAGATAGTAGAACACTTGGCTCCGAGGGAATGTTACCTCCCCAGACCAATTGTGAGTCGGCTATGGGGGAAATGCTCTGACCCCATACCGGTGATAAGCCTCTCGGTGGGATGTAACCCGAACCCGATGTAGTAGAACGTTTGGCTTGCTCTAAGGGAATGTTACCTCCTCGGACCAACTAAGAGCCAACTATGGGGGAAATACTCTGAACCCATGCCGATGATGAGCCTCTCGGTGGGACGTACCCCGACCCCGAGGTAGTTGAACACTTGGCTCCGAGGTAATGTTACCTCCCCGGTCTAACTGAGAGCCGGCCATATGGGAGATGCTCCGACCCAATGCCGGTGATAAGCTTCTCGGTGGGACGTAACCCGACCCCGAGGTAGTTGAACATTTGGCTCCGAGGGAATGTTACCTCCCCGGACCAACTAAGAGTCGGGCATGGGAGAGATGCTCTGACCCCATGTCGATGATGAGCTTCTCGGTGAGACGTAACCCGACCCCGTTGTAGTTGAACACTTGGCTCCGAGGGAATGTTACCTCATATGACCAATTGAGAGCCGACCATGGGGGAGATGCTTCAACCCATGCCGGTGATGAGCCTCTCGGGCGGACGTAACCTGACCCTGAGGTAGTAGAACACTTGGTCCCGAGGGAATGTTACCTCCTCAGACCAACTGGGAGCCGACCATGGGGGAGATGCTCTGACCCCGTGCCGATGATAAGCCTGTCGGTGGGACGTAACTCAACCTCGAGGTAGTTGAACACCTGGGTCCGAGGGAATGTAACCTCCTCGGACCAATTGAGAGTCGGTCATAGGGGAGATGCTCCGACCCCATGCCGATGATAAGCCTCTCAGTGGGACGTAACCCGACCCCGAGGTAGTAGAACACTTGGCTCTAAGGGAATGTTACCTCCCCGGGCCAACTGAGATACGGCCATGAGGGATATGCTCCGACCCCATGTCGATGATGAGCCAATTGGTGGGATGTAACCCGACCCCGAGGTAGTGGAATAAATAGCCTCGGCGGAATGAATCCAGCCCCGAGCTGGTGGAACGGATAGCCTCGGCGAAACGAATCCAGCCCTGAGCCGATGGAACATATAGCCTCGACGAAACGAATCCAGCCCCGAACGGGTGGAACATATAGCCTCGGTGGAACGAATCCAACCCCGAGCCGGTGGAACATATAGCCTCGGTGAAACGTATCCAGCCCCGAGCCGGTGGAACATATAGCATCGGTGGAATGAATCCAGCCTTGAGCTGGTGGAACGTATAGCCTCAGTGGAACGAATCCAGCCCCGAGCTGGTGGAACGTATTGCCTCGGCGGAACGAATCCAGTCGGTGGAACATATAGCCTCGGCAGAATGAATCCAGTCCCAAACTGGTGGAACATATAACCTCGGTGGAATGAATCCAGCCCCGAGCTGGTGGAACAAATATCCTCGGCGGAACACATCCAGCCTCGAGCTGATGGAACAAATGAGACTTAATCGCGATGAAAAACTTCAACCTCTGAGGTTCAGCGGATCCCGGTGCATACGTCCATTTGTCGGGCATAAGCAAAAACAAAAAGTGGAAACATGACAAGGTTAATACGCTGGAGGTGACTTAACACATACTCCACGCAGACTCGAAAAAATAACAACTCGGGTGCCCCGGGGAAGCGTCCTGCCTGGTACCTCCAAAAACATAATTTTGAACCTTACAATTCAGCATCCCGGCTAGTCGGGTTACGGGTCGGTGAGCGGCTAAAGCCATGGGGGCAAAAACCTCCTCATGCTATGCTTCTCCTAATCCTAGGCGGTTAGGCAGATAACTCACGGGGGAAGAAACCTCCTCATGTTTGCCATCCCAATGGTTCGGCTCGGTTAGGTAGATAACTCACGGGAGAAGAAACCTCCCCGTGTTTGCCATCCCGATGGTTGCAGGAGTTCGGTTAGACAGAAAACTCATGGGGGAAGAAACCTCTCCGTGTTCACCATCCCGAAGGTTACATAAGCTCGGTTAGGCAGATAACTCACGAGGAAGAAACCTCTCCGTGTTCGCCATCCCGAAGGTTGTAAGAGCTCGGTTAGGCAGATAACTCACGGGGGAAGAAACCTCTCTGTGTTTGCCATCCCGAAATTTACAGGAGCTCGGTTAGGCAGATAACTCACGGGGGAAGAAACCTCCCCGTGTTTGCCATCCCGAAAGTTACGGGAGCTCGGTTAGACAAATAACTCACGGGGGAAGAAACCTCCCCGTGTTCGCCATCCCGAAGGATTCCTCAAAAATGCGAGTCATGAGGTAGTAATGCTTCGGCCTCGGGGGTTTGATAATGACACCCGGGATTGGCGTGCCACAAGAGGTTCGCGTTTTTCCCACATGTACCTCATCCCTTAATGCGTTCTGGATCCTCAAAGGTGAAAGGAGTCAATTCGGAACACTTCCACCCGAAGGTTTGATAATGACACTCGGGATTGGGTGCCACGGGCTTGGTGCTCTTCCCAACTACCGATCACCCCTTCGCTTCGAGCACATCCTAGGAATATTGAACATGGTTTTCACATTCAATTAATAAACAAGTAAAGTGGACAAGTTTTTAATTCAAAAGAGAAAGTCTTATTCATATTCAATGGACCTACTGCCCTTCTTACAACTCCTTGCGGGTCATTTCAAGAGAGACTTTTTACAACAATTTTCTGGTTCTTGTCTTGTAGTCTGATCACAACTTCTAGTCTGATCTGGATTCCGAAACTCCCGACCTCGCTAACAGGGTCCATTTGTGTTGAACGCTCCATAAGCATCTCTGAACAACTCTGAAGCTCGGTCAAGAACCTGCGGCCTCTGGTGGTTCCCCTCGAGATTTTTCTCATTTCCCCTCATTCGGGGTGACCACTGCACTGATCGCAGGAGTCACTCATGGGCACCGAACTCGTGTCATTGGCCGACTAGTTCGCATGCCACTTGAAGAGGAACATCGGGGTAGAGAAGCCGCCGATCTGACAAGTCGAACAACTGCCACAACTCTTTTAGAATGAGCCCTTTCATTCGCAAGGGGTGGCATATCTATTCAGTCAACTCCATGTGTTACATTTCACTCTACTGCTCAGTCCTAATAGGTGATTTCTGGTCACATTTTTTACATTTCATTCTACAGCTCAATTAGGAGAGCTATTGCTGCTCTAACTCATTGGGCGTTCCTTCCCATGTTCTTACCACTGCTGTTAACCTTATTTCTTCCTGCGATCCCCTTCCTCTTTCCACTCTGACCAGCTTCCGCCCACCTCTTTCTTTTTCCTCTAATTTTTCCTTTATTTTCTCCATCCACTCTGTTGCTGAACTCTTCGATGATTCATGGTTCCCGCCTTCTGCCATCGTCTTACTGCGTAAACTGCTTTTTGATCTTTCCCCACAGACGGTGCCAACTGTTGGCACGTGATTTTCATTCCAGTGGCAGTTTCGGGATAACGCTCCCGGGACAATCCTCATCCAACCGTGAATTTATTTGGTTATAAGGGACCGAAAGTAAATTTAGCAAAAGATAAATCAACACAAGATCAACAAGAGGGTTTTACATGGTTCGGCGGATTAAATCCAGTCTACGTCCACGGGCACAAAGTAGGATGTTATTTTTATTACCAAAACTAGCTCGGCCGACCTCTTTCTATGGGTGGTCTAAAGAAAACCGAGTTGTTTACTTATTGTGCTTTTTACAAGTAATGCTTTTTATGATACTTATTTCCACCCAACCTATACAAATGAGACTACCCTCCCTTTAAATACTAAGGGAAATACAACACTGTTCTCATATCTCCATGACGTCAGCCACGTAAATTTTCGGCTGATTGACGGGCTCTCTGCCCCAACTGCTTCGCCGAAAGTAAGCCTGCCATCTGACTCCTTGTCAAATCACTCTGTTTTCTACACTGCCACACTTCACCATTATGATGCCAGTCTGTAAAGATCTCTTATACGGTGGTACATGTCAGAGGGAAAAGTCCAAACTTCCCTGATCAAACATTGGGTGTCATTAGGACGACCAAACCGTCCACCGAACTACCCTAACTACTTCCGACCTGATCTGAAATGTCTGAGCTTATTCTCACGGCTCAAAAGGAAAGATAATGCTGAGCCGAGCTACCAGGCTAAAGTGGTTGGTCTCGGCTCTGATGTTGTCGGTCTCTGAAGCGTGCACCATGATATGTCCTCTGGTCGGTCAGATTCGAGAAACCGGGTCCGACCTCTATTCCTGGTCGAAAAGTGACTTATACCTCAGGAACACTCGTCCTCCCAAAAGGAGAAGTTCCATCTCCGTCTTGCCGTACTGTTCAAATATTTCGCCACAAAATCACCATCAACATCTAGTAGTAATTTAATAAAGTAATAGTTGATTAAAAATTAATATATTAATTTGTTAAATTAATAATTAATCAATAAGTAATGTAATAAAGTAATACTTTAATAATTAATCATAAATTATTAACTAATAAATTAATAAATAGATTATCAATTAAAAAATTTAATTAATGACATTTTGTAACTTATTAGCAATTCATTTTAATTATTGGATAAATTAAATGAAAATATTATTTGATTTCGATTATAATTTCTATAATTAAATAAATAACTTATTATGATTTCAAAAATGTGAAGAATGACAAATTTAAAAATCCGTATAAAAATAGAAAAGACAAATTCAGAAATATGCATTTTATTTCGAGGCATTTGTCCACGATTCTTCTCTTCTTATGCTCTTATCTTATCATGACAGCTGCGGCAGGGGTTTATGTGGAACTAATTACAAATTTTATTCTTATCTTGGACTTACTATTATACCATTATTTTTGTTTTCAGATTTCACTTACCCCCTTTAATATTCATCGAATTACAAAAAGATCCTCAATGTTTTTAAAAAAATTAACAGACCCAACGCGTACTTCTTGGAGCGAGAAAATAGTCAAAATACCGACAGATCCGAAAAATGAAGCCATTGAGACCTTGAGAGTTTAATAGAATCAAAACAAAAGAGTCGTTACCAAATCATAAGCTCTGAAAATGGCGTGTCAATTGACACTCTCTTTGATCTGCATTTTGTCTCTGCTACTCACTGCTGCTCACTCCAAAACCCTAAAGAGAGACGGTAACTAACATTTTCTTTATAGATCTTTTGTTTTGATTTCACTGTTTGGTTCACGAGAAAGTAAATGAATGGTTTCATTTTTAAGATTTGGCAATATTTAGCTGATATGTATAATGAAATCTTGAAGTAGTGAAGGTTTCAATCATGGGTTTGTTTAGCTCTGCAGTTAGCTCATAGGCGTGATCTGATCCTGCCACTTTAGTTTAGCATCTGAAAAGTTTCGGGCACTCTCGTTGTTTGATGATGTTATTGATTTAATGTTGTCTAATATTTTCAATTAGCTATGATCTAGCAAGTGTTTGTGGATTATGGGGTGGAGTTGTTGAAATTATTACTAAAGAATATCGTGTTATTGAAATTAAGTGATTTGTTGTTGAATTTTGGGTGCAGTGAAAGCTTTAAATGAGATTAAAGCGTCCCTTGGATGGAGAGTGGTTTACGCATGGGTTGGAGATGATCCCTGTGGAGATGGTGATCTACCGCCATGGTCTGGTGTCACTTGCTCCACTCAGGGTGATTACAGAGTGGTCACAGAACTGTAAGTATGGTACACTACGAACAGTTTATAATCATCGTAAAAAAAAAATTTGTCAATTGAACAATATATTTGTTAAGCTGAAAATTGACGTAGACCTTTATGGTCATCATCCTTACAGGGAAGTTTATGCAGTATCAATTGTTGGGCCTTTTCCAATTGCTGTTACCAATTTGTTGGATTTAACAAGACTGTAAGTTCTTTTATTTCACATTGTTCGGTTAAAGTTATTTTTTCTCAATCCATATGCCCTGGAGTATGTCACTTTAAGTTTTGTAAGTTCTTGTATTTCGCATTGTTTGGTCAAAGTTAATTTTTTCTCAATCCATAAGCTCTAGAGTATGTCACTTTAAGTTTATCTTTTGGAATGTCTTCTCATGGCTTTAAAATACATTATTAGTGACTGCTCTTGATGTATGTATAAGCTTGATCACATGTTTTTAAGATTGTGCCTCATAGCTTAAGTACTTGGGCAATTTATTTCCTGAAGTGACGGGATAAAAGGACACTTGGTGCATGTACTGCTTATCTACATACATTAATGTATCACAGGCTCACAGCTAGGCGTTCCCTGCTTCTAATTGCATACACATGTTACGGTATAAGTAATTAAGAATATTGTTGTTTTTGTTGGATCTCCTCAACCTTACAGCGTTTTCACGCGAGACAGGGATGAGACTTTTATGATATTTGGATAACCTTGTTCTGGTATCCTAAAAAGCAGTTCCTTTATTCCTTTATTTTGACATACAAAGAAATTACTACAACAATTGCTTTTAGATGATATTTTTCCCCGTAAATTGATGATAAAGTTCGGAGAAATCTTTTCAATTATTCGTTTATTTATTTTACAAGGTGTTTATGTTTCAGGGATCTCCATAATAACAAGCTGACTGGGCCAATCCCTCCTCAAATTGGAAGGCTAAAACGGCTAAGAAATTTGTATTTTTCTTTACTCTCCTGTAAACTGCTATGTGTCTTGAAGTACTTGTACTAATTTATCAGTATGTTAGTTTAACTTATTCCTAAAGTGCTATTGAGTTTTGGTAGCTATTTTCTTTTTTTCCCATATTTTTAGTTGTTATATTTCTTATTTCTTTTTTACTTGCAAATTGAATGTCACTACTACTTGGTGCTGATTAACTTATTTAATTTTGGACCCTGGATTTGGATGAATACGGAAAGCTATAAGCACTAATAGTTTCAGTTCTAATTTACACATTTCCATTTGCATGTTATAGTACTACATTGATGTTGTGCCAAGCCAGTTACAGAACAAACAGACTAATTGGGACATGTGTAATGAATATTGAAGATGATTTGTATGAATGAACTTATTTTGTTCATGTTTTGGTCCATTTGAAAAGTGAAATAAGTCAATAACTAAAGAAAAGGAGTTAGAAGAAGACACTGGCCTTCAAGATGTATGAAATTGTAGGTGCCTTGAGATCATCTGAAAGGTTATATGTTGACAAATATTTCCTGATTTATTTGAACTTTAACTTTGAGATATTCTCAAAAGTGGTATTCTTTTTCATCTAATGTGTGTCCAATTGTTTTTATGGTAACGATTCTTCTCTTGATCACTAACTTTGGTGTGTCACTTCTAGGAATTTGAGGTGGAATAAACTACAAGATGTCATTCCTGCAGAGATTGGTGAACTAAAAAGACTGACACATCTGTAAGTAATTTCTTTTGCATGGTTTTTTTTTTTTTTTAATAAATATTCTCCCACTCTCTCTCTACATCTTTCTATCGGCACTTTTCTTTTCCCAATCTTGATCATTTTTTTTTAAATGCCTTTAGGTCTCTGAGCTTCAACAATTTTAAGGGTGAAATTCCCAAGGAGATTGCTAATCTGCCTGAGCTTCGCTACATCTACCTTCAAGAAAACCGTTTAACTGGGCGTATTCCACCTGAATTAGGGACTTTACCCAACCTTCGTCACTTGTAATATTCCTCCTCTTTTGTGCAGTTCTCTCATTCTCTCTCTCTCTCTCTCTATTCGTTTATTAGCAAGATTTCTTTTGCTAACGGAGAAAGTGCACTTCATGATATCAGGGATGTTGGTAACAATCATTTGGTTGGTACCATTAGGGAACTCATCCGATTTGAAGGAAGCTTTCCTGTTCTGCGCAACTTGTAAGATAATTGGTTGTGGTGCAATTTTTGGATCATATTATTACAAGTTGAATCTGACTGCTATAGTTATTTCTGATATCTAGGTACTTAAATAACAACTATTTGACTGGAGGAGTTCCTGCACAGCTTGCTAACTTGACAAATTTGGAAATTCTGTAAGTTTTTCTATTCTCTCTAAGCAGCAGTTTAGGATATCTTTTTAATATCTTTGATTTATCGATTTCAATTTCATGGAATTTGTTATGCAATTTTACAGGTATTTATCCTACAACAAAATGTCTGGAACAATACCATTAGCACTTGCCCATATTCCTAAATTGACTTACCTGTGAGTTTCCTTATTTGGATACTGGATTGCAGTTTGATTGGCAACTTTGGGACTTCTTTACTTGCTGAATTAGTGATTTTTCTTATAAACTCTTTTAACCTCAATTCTCTTTCATGATAATATCGTTTAGTTGGCTCAATCGTCAATAACAAACATATATTTAGCCACTAAATTTGTATTTGCTAAATTAAGGGGATGGAATCTTCTTTTCTTCGGGCAATTTGTTTTCTTAATGTTAGGTTGATACAATATCTCAGGGTTTATGTGTTAACTGTGTTAGTGAACCACAAATGATTCCAGGTACTTGGATCATAACCAATTTTCAGGGAGAATCCCAGATGCATTCTATAAGCATCCTTTCTTGAAAGAAATGTGAGTCAACTTTATTCACTTAAAATCAGGAAAAATAGCCTACATATAATGATTATATTGTTAATATGACTATGCTCTTGCTTTATTGGCGGGTTACAGGTACATTGAAGGTAATGCTTTCCGGCCGGGTGTAAACCCCGTAGGTATCCACAAGGTTCTTGAACTTACTGACACGGAATTTCTAGTTTAATCGATACCAACGAAGCCTCTCTCTATCGTAGTTACAAGTAGGTGTTCTGATTTAGCGTGTATTTTTCTGTTGTCATGTATGTCATTTGCTTTTGAAATGATTTATATTTTGTACCAGAGATGCTCGTGTATATTTGTAAGTCAATAACCAAATGCTTAAATTTCAAATTGATTTGAATATATGTATTGGAAATATTATATCCTCAGTCTGTGTTGGTATCAGATGACAAATATTTTAAACCTGTTGATCTAATTGTTTTTACATCCTCAACCTGTTTATCACAATTAGAACTTAGATTCCTTCCATCAGATTCAAAGTTGCAGACACACTCTATCAGGAAAAAAAAAAAAAAAAAATCATAACATGGAAAAGAAAATCTCGGCTCATTCAGTGTAGTCAAAACATTAATTCGGTGAGGGTAAAATTTGATTTTTACAAAAAAAGTGATAAATACACTTCGTTTTAACAGGGTAAAGTAAAATTATCTCATTAACAAAGTAAAATTTTCATGTCCCATCGGCCGTTACTGTGTTTCTTTTTCTCTGTCCCCAGAATCCAGACTGAAGATGCAATCTGTGATAAGCATAAATTCAAATGAATCATTCAAAGTGAAACAGATCTCAAGTAATGATACACTTGTTAATGGCAAAACTTATTACCTAGAAAAACACTAATACACATCTATAGATACAATTGCTCAGGATTATTGTAACCATACACTATTCTGCAACTATGCACCTTGACTGGTGACTACACATAAATTATATGACCCTGTTTCTATCTAAGAGAGTTAAGAGATGTCATACTCATACTACACAAGCTGGAGCACGGAAGTTCGGGAAAACTATGAACGCGATCGATAAAGGAGCGATGTATATTGGAGAATTCACATCAACATGGACAGGATGTAATTCTGGGATGCCCTCATCATTTGTCAGCTGTAGTGGAATCCCATTTAGAACCATTGTCTGACTTTGGAGGTACCTGTCTTTCGGAGTTAAATGGTATTCCTCTCTGGATAAATGTTCATCTGATGCTTTGCCTCCAACCCAAGAAACCGCTCTCTTAATACCACGTGCAACTGAACTTTCTCTGTTGATGTCATTTCCTTCCACAGTCAACTTCAAAATCACACTGTTGCGAACACTGACTATGTAATCAGTCTGATTGTTTAAATTGATTAGGAGTAATGTTATTCCCTTCTGTTAAAAAAATGCAATTGTCAAGAAGCTGTAAAATAAGATCAATTTACAAGAGATAATTCGACAAAAAAAGGCCCCTCAATAGCAAAAATGTACACTGGTTTTAATTATTCAAATGTGCAGAAGGCATAGTTCAAATCTAACAAACTTTGGTCATGTTTTAATGTCAGTGCCAAAATTTGAACTGTCACAGTCCTACATTACGTTCTGCACCAATGAATAAGCTGTAGTAAAGTCAAAACAAAGGCGGCACTTACTCTTCCTTTTGAACAATGTGCATAAGATCGTAGAAACGAAGACCCATCTGTAGCAACTGATAGAACAACTTTGCCCATTAATCGATGCCACAGAAGCGCACTGTTTAGTAAACACATATCCAACAAAAGAATGAACTCTGGATTAGACCGAGGCTTCCATGAAATAATATATAAACTACTGTAATAAAAAGCTCAAGAAATGTGTTAATGATCTTGCCTGTAATAATCGGGGTTGGGGACAAATGTGGTTGTGTCGAGGAGACCATAGTTCCCACCAATTAAGGCCTGCCTGCAATATACTTTAGTATTGTACTTGGATGACATTCCAAGCTGATCTAAGTACCTGAAGAGTGAAGACAATTGATAGAATAGTATTTGCATTAATATAAACAATGCTTATATGGATAAACTGGAAGATAAACAGTAAAAGCTATTGGGAAAATCAATATTACCAAAAACTATCCACAAATGTGTTAGACACATGACGACCGCCACTGTTATATGCCCCGCCAGATTCTCCAACCCATGGAGAAGCCCAAGGTCCATGCTTGTCAATGGTTTGTTTAAGCTTGCTAAATGTTTCTGATACTTTGCTCAAGTGCTGGGGATTCAGTATCTTCTTCACAAGATTGGGATCGGCACCTGAAACAGACGGGGCTTCAATCGTAATGGATAGAAGAGCAATAAATAGCAGCAAGTTTGAGAGCATTGTTGCATCATGACAAATCTTGTGAAAGCTTATCTATACATGGGATGATGGAAAATATAGCAACCAAATTTCATGTATATTCTCAGCTATACACACAATTTTGTTTTTGCGAAAGAAGGTAATGACTTCGGTTCATTGTCCAATTGTAATCTAGGGTTCATTTCTAAGGAAATCATTCTTATATCATCTCAATATGAATGTTATGGAGACAATAAATGCCCATGACAGCTGACATGCAAACAATCCTACTTTCTCAGATCTTTTATTTTTTTTTATGAAACATAAATATTTCAGAGCAAAAGAAGATTTTACACTTCCAAAATCTACTATCTTGCATATATAATTTCTATTAAACCTGTAAAGTCCCTGGAAATGACATGGGCAAAACATTTTGTCATTGTTATTACCACCTTTATATGCGTCTATGAATTGATAGAAATGAAAATAAATATAAACCGCTACCACACTAACTGACCTGAACCCAAATTGTATATATGATGAGTCACGCCATTGACTATGTTAGAACCTGAGACCTGAAGTAACTTAGCATACCACTCCTGGTCAAAGAATCCTCCAGGTGCTAAAATTGTTGGCTTTGAGGATGATTTTTTGTATAAATCATCGATGATATTCTTAAGGTTGATCAAGTCTTTCCCATATAGTTCAACATCAACACTTGCACTAACGGAACTTCTTCCACACAACTCATTACCTAGATTGAAAGCAAGAATAGAAATGAGGCAAGGTAGAAAAGAGGGAAAAAAACCAAGTGATTGGTGTAAAACTCTAACGTTATACATACCATACTCCCATGAATCTATTTGGTGTCCCTTTGAGATAGTATATTTTATAAAATCACGGGCATTGCCAGAATCCCAAGCTCCTCCCCAAGCTTTATGCTTAAGGCGGTGCCTCCCATAAAGCGCATTCAATCCAAAGGTTACTATAGCCCTGCAAATGTAAGATTAGTGTGACAATCGCTGCAGAAGTACTGTGGTTGAAAATTCACCGTAACCCTCAAAAACAAAACTGGGATATTAGAGGGAGGAAAGAAAAGAAAAGGAAAAATACAATCCAAACGATAAAGATTTTAGGGAAACGCTTTAACACAGAATCAAATGTCTGATATGATAAAAAAAAATTGGACAACAGCGAGCATTCACTGTCCTACCCAGCACCACTTGATTGCTTGAAAGAAGTGCTTAAATAAGAAGAGATGAGAAGTTAGTTTGAATGAAGTTAAATCAGTCAAGGGAGAAAGCTTTTTAAATATAAAAGCTATCAATAAATTATCTATATATATTAGAATCAGTTACAATTTGAGATTAACAAAATGATCTTTAACTTAACGGGAGTCCCCTTCCACTTATGCTAGAACAAACCAGATATATTTGAACATTGGACTCCATCGAGATTACCGGACTGTGTAAACCACCTTGGTACATGGACATTGAAGACATGCACACAAGACAAATTGGCAGTTGATGATTAGACAAAATGACATACAACTTACCCTGTTCTGCTAAAAAATTGGTTCAGCTCATCCCACCTGTGCATGTGCAAACATCCCTTTGAAAATCCAAACAAGCCGTCTTTCATCTTTCTGAATGGACGGCACGGAGCCTTTAGATCTCCAACATCATACAACACTTGGTCTTGTAATGAACCTCCAATTCTTATCCTCAAACTCTTGAAAGCTATCATACCACCAATATTCAAAGGGTCACTGAAAAATTCTCGCATCAAAGTATTTAGCTAAGATATTAATCACATGTAACAAATATTGTCATCAAACTTTAATTATACTAGATTATCACAAGAACATCCATTTTCCCAAATGATACAACTGTACCTTGGATTGCTTTGGCGAGTGAAGGATGAGACAAGTCCTGAAAATACCAAATTGCATTGAACTATTAAATCCTAAGAAGCTGTATTCAATACGAAGAAGAGGTATGATTTTCCGAAGCCTCACCAAATTTATCACAGATGCATTACCCCAAGGACATTGATTGTAGTTACACTTATCATGAGGCCACCAATCCAAAGTAGCACATATAAAATTTTCATCATTCGTAGCAACTGTTTTAGTCCCATCCACTAAAATTGTAGCGCGTGTAACATCTTCAGCCAATATTGCAGGGAGAGAAGAAATCAGATAGATAAATAAGGAGACTAAGATTCCCATTAATAAGAAGAATGAGCTGCAAACAAATGGAAAATTTAAATTAGTGCAGTTGTTTGAAATGATCTTCTGCAACCCATATTTTACAACGAACCAGAATGACACAAATCATTTTGAAAAAAATGAGTTGAAAAAGAGCATAAAGTTTTGCAGATTGCAACATCCATTCATCCCAAGACACACAAAATTTATGCTTCACCCATTCAGCTTATCAAAAGCATAAAAATAGCCAAGAGCCAACAACAAGTTTAAATATTAAACAGTGTCTCAGATCTTTACAGAGAAGAGAAAATAAGAGCAAAGATTTCATGATATAAGCTAGAAACTGAAAATAAAATTTTATTCTATGGTTACAATAACTGCTTGTTGAGAAGGATAATAACTTTCCTGAAAATTGCTAAAGTTCAGGTTTTGAAGGAAATCCCACTTTCATTAATTTAAGAACCAAAGATTGAATCAGATTTCAGTCATTTTAGAAACACTTGAAAGCGGAAAAGGTGATATATTTGACAATGATGCAATTACCAGAAGAAAATGCATCGTAGCAAAGCAATATTGTGACAACTGGGTAGATTCAAAACTTGATCTCAAGATTGACTGAACAAAACTTGAATATATCAACACCTGATCTCATCTCAAGATTGATATATAGCATTAACTGACCAAAGAACTTAAGAGACAACTTGGTAGGTTCTTTAAACCCAGGACCTGTGTTAGGTCATGTCCTTACCAAGACATAGATTTTGACAAGTCAGTGAAGTGCATAAATCAAGGAAATGTAACCCCAAAATATACAAGAACACTAAAGTGCAAGAAAGCAAAGCTGTTAGGTCAAAATACAATTAGCTAAGATGGAATATTGCAGCCAGCTCATGAAATTATCTTATTATCTATATCTAATCGAGCATTAACTTAAAGCTACATAAATTCAATGCAAGGAAACCAAGCCAAAAAAAAAAAAAACTAATTATAAACAAACCTCAAAATGCAAAATTTGACAACTTCATACTAAAAGTACATAAGGCTCGAAACTAAAACAAGCTATTACCAATCAAATCTAAAGCTGCCCACATGTATTTTGACAAAAATAACACCAACCCAGATGAGAACTCACCTCAATTACCAAGAAGATCCAGCATGAACAGCAGTGAAGCTCAACCCCACAAGAAGTTTCCTCGAGTAAAGCAAACCAATAATGTGGCCTCTTTAGTCAAAACTAAAGGTTTCCCTCGAACAGCAGTGAAGCTCAACCCCACAAGAAGTTTCCTTAAGTTTGCAAACCAAAAATATGGTTTCTTTAGCCAAAACTAAAAGTTTCCCTCTTCTTATCTTGTTGTTAAAGCCACTTGTATAGATGAAAATATAGCCATGTTAGTTGAAATGGATCTGTCTTAGATTTGTCCGTTTTGGCTTAAAATCCACCTAAACTTGGCTACTAATCTAACCAAACCTCAAGCGTCAGCTCAAGTTTTAGTGCAGGGTTAGTTGCATGCAACAGTTAAATGTAACTTTTTATAGAAGTGTTCAAGAGAAAAAAATATTCAGTCATAAGTGGGACACTGTAATTTTAATTCCTTTCACGAGTCACTCCAGAATTACAACACTTGATTACAATTAAGATTCTCTCATAATTTTTTTTTTTAAGGTTACAAAAGATTTATTCTCTTTTAATTTGAATTTATAACCATTCACTTTTGCGGTTTGATACCTCTAGGACGGACTAATTGACCGGTGCTTACACACGCGTGAAACGCAAGCGCACGTATCGTTCAAGTAGTATAAAAATATCGATCCTTGAAAACATTGAATGTTACTTCTTGGTCTTGTACCCTCATGGTTAGTTCTCCTTTTTGTACATCAATAAGGGTTCAACCTGTAGCCAAGAATGGTCTCCCGAGGATGATTGGCACGTCTGCGTCTTCCTCCATATCAAGGACAATAAAATCTGCTGGGAAAATGAATTTGTCAACCTTGACCAGCACATCCTCAACTACGCCTCTTGGAAATACGAGCGTTCTATCAGCAAGTTGTAGTGAGACTGAAGTTGGCATTGTTTCTCCAATCTGTAATTTCCTGAAAATAGAAAAAGGCATCAAGTTAACACTCGCACCTAGATCACACAGAGCCTTACCGAAGTCATGTTCTCCTATGGTGCAAGGAACAGTGAAACTGCCAGGATCTTTCAACTTTGGGGGAAGTTTCCTCTGAATGATAGCGCTGCATTCTTCTGATAATGCTACTGTCTCGTAATCTCTCAATCTCCGCTTTCGTGAAAGAATGTCTTTCATGAATTTGGCATAGCTGGGCATTTGTTCCAACGCTTCTGCAAATGGAATGTTGATATGCAGCTTTTTGAAGATTTCCAAGAACCGAGAAAATTGCTTGTCCAATTTGTTCTTCTGAAGACGTTGAGGAAAAGGTGGAGGTGGAATGATCTGTTCTTTTTCCTCCATCTGTTGCTTTGTTTCTTTTGAAACATCCTCAGCAGCTGTTTTGGCTCCAACATCTTTGTTGATTTCAGTACCGTTTTTTAACATGATGGCATGACATTGCTCATTCCCCATGTTTCTTGGATTTGGCTCTGTGTTGCTAGGAATGGTACCTGGCGGTCTGTAACTCTGAGCATTTGCCAGTTGTCCAATTTGATTCTCCAGTGCTTTAATAGAAGCAGATTGACTTTGAATTAATACTGCTTGGGATTGAAACATAGCATCATATCTTGCTGCTTGAGATTGAAACATAGTATCATATTTTGCTGCTTGAGAGTCATGTTTTGCTTCTATCTTTTTCAAGTGGGTCAACACTTCTGTTATTCCTGGTTCATTTGCTTGTTCCTGACCTTTAACCTGTTGTTGGAATCCGGGTGGTGGATTGTTCATTTGCCCTGAATTGTTGCTCAATGCAAAATTGGGATGATTCCTCCACCCTGGGTTGTAGGTGTTGGAATATGGATTGTTCCCCTGTCTGTTGAAATTATTGACATAATTCACCGTTTCTTTATGTTGGTTGAAAGATTCTGACTCAGGTGCTCCTCCAAAAGGTGAACTTGTGGATCCACCATTAACTTTTATGTTAAGAGTTTCCAGATTTTTGCAAATCACATCCAGCTTGGAATCCAGTGCTGTGTTGGCTCCAACTTCATAAATTCATGCAATTCTTTGGATCATGCTTCTTTCTGTTGGCCATAAAGAATTGTTGTTGGCCATTTCTTCGATTAGGTCTCAGGCTTCATCTTCTCCTTTTGCCATTAAAGCTCCTCCAGCAACAGCATCGATTGTGGTTCTCATTATTTCAGAAAGTCCATTATAGAATGTTTGGACTTGAAGCCATTTTGGAATTTCATGGTGAGGACATTTCCGGAGTAAATCTTTGAATCTTTCCCAAGCTTCGCAGAGGGATTCTGAATCTTGTTGTACAAAGGATGTGATGTCATTCCTCAGCTTTCCGATTCTGGCTGGTGGAAAATACTTTGCAAGGAATTTGGTGGCTAAAGTGTTCCAAGTTGTGATAGAACCAGCTGGTAGTGAATGTAGCCAAGCTTTAGCTCTATCTTTCAGGGAATATGGAAAAACTCGCAGTCTCATTGCTTCTTCTGATGCTCTGTTGTAATTTAAAGTACCGCAAACTTCCAGGAAGTTACTGATGTGGACATTAGGATCTTCAGTTGCATTCCCCCCGAACTGAACTGACTGCTGAATAATCTGAATGCATGTTTTGATGTCACTCACACGCATTTGCTGGTAAGGGAGGAAGTACAATACAAGAAATGAGTCTGTCAACCACCTGAATGGTTCTGTCTCGAATGGGAATTGGTGGTGCAACCTCCAACAGTTCAGGTTCCATGTTGACTAAAGCTTCTTAGACTTCTCGTCTTTCCCTTCTCAACTGTCTGATGGTTCTTTCAATTTCCGGGTTAAGCGGTCGGAGTTCAAAGCTTCTGATTCGTCTCATGAAGTTTCTGAGAACCTGAAACACAAGAAAACAACAATAATAAGAAATTAGATACAAATAACGTATCTAACCCCTAAACTAATAGTAAAAGATAAATAAGTCCCCGGCAACGGCGCCAAAAACTTGACCGGTGCTTACACACGCGTGAAACGCAAGCGCACGTATCGTTCAAGTAGTATAAAAATATCGATCCCACGAGAACTTAATATCTAATCTATTAATTTTATGAGGTCAAATGATTACTAGTATCTAACAGGTTGTTGGATTGATTTGAAATGGTGACGATTCTAAATTTAAAACAAGTAAATAAAATTATTCGAAAGTAGATTTTAAGAAAAATCAATATTAAAAAATATCTAGGGTTGTGATTTCTTCCAATATCATTTTAAAGATGAAGTGATTATTTTATGTTTGTGTAATAAATCGGTTTACTAACCTGGAACACTAAATTATGCAAAAGCCTATGTCGATGGTCAGATGCAAAGACCCAGTTTAACCCAATTGAACCATATGTCTATGTCAACCAAATTATCTGGATTCATTAAGTTTAAGTTCCAATTATGGCTGCCCCCGCCCGACAGGTATATGTCTATCCTGTAAGGAAATCTATTAAATGGTTATCTATCATCAAGGAAGATCGTGGGCTATTAAGTCTAAGGCTGAAACCTAAAATTCTTTTGTCAAGTTTATTTTAGATTTACCATATCAATCTTATTAGTGGTCAATTAACAAGACGCATTAAGCTTAAGACTTAATAAGTAAACCTTTAAATTACCCAAACTATAAAATAACCCCTTATAAACTGGTGATATTGGATTTCATCACAACCCCAGATAACTGGCTTAGTTACGACACATATTTACGGGTAGTAAAAAAACTTAAATAAAATAAAAGACATAAAGTAAATTACTGAAAATTAAATACTGAAAATTAAATGCTGAAAGTAAATACTGAAAGTAATTACTGAAAAGTAAGTGCTGAAAGTAAATTGCTGAAAGTAAATTGCTGAAAAGTAAATGCTGAAAGTAAATTGCTGAAAAGTAAATGCTGAAAGTAAATTGCTGAAAATTAAAGAAAGAAAAGTATTGTGCGTAAAAGTAAATTACGTAAAGTAAAAACTGAAAAGTAAAGAAAAGAAAGTGTGAAAGCGGAAATTAATTACTGAAAGCTTTAAATAAACAAACAATATACAATCTTCTTAGTATTTTTAAGGAATTCCTTAGAAGAAAGTATGAATTTTACAAATGAAATGGCTTGGTATTTATAGGCAAAATTTTGCCTCCATCAAATCATCCACCAAATCAATTATTAATTGCTCCACTAATTGCTCCACCAAATTCATTATTAATTGGTCCACTAATCTCTTATCATGTTTGGTGATGATTTGATAATTTTTATTATTTATTTATTAATTTATTTTTTGCTTTGAAAATGATTGAAAGTGACTTTAATAATTACACACAACACACTTCTGGATGGTTCATCAATTTCGGGCATGAAATCTTCAGAATTCGAAATTATTTTGTCTTTCAAAGCTGTAGATCTTTGAGTCTTCTTTAATCTGGAACTTGAATCAGCTCAATCCGATATCGGAGTAAAACGTTATGCCCAAATTGCGACAGATGCACAAAACTGGAATTTCCAAAACTGCACTTCGTTAAAACGCCCTTTCAAGTTTCCAATCTCCAAAATTAATATGTCAAGTCCAATTTTTGCCCTTATTTGACCCACATTTCGTCCTAAATGATTTCATTGTGTCGCAATAATATTTTAACTGCAAAATAAACTAAAACACATCAAAACGTTCATCAAACCCGAGAAACTAAACAAAATATTAAGTAAAATGGGCGGTAAATATTGATATATTTTCCGCTCATTAATAATCCCGGATTCAGGCAGCAATAACAATCCGCAAAATTTTTACAAAAACTCAAGAGAATGCATGTCAGAAGAGGATCTAACTCGAATAACAGACCAATTTTATGTCTTGTTCATCTTTAAATGCTTTTGCTGAGATTCTAAGCTTAGCTTTAACTATGCCTTTTCCATATATATTTGTTTTCCTCAAATGTAAAGAATGTTGTTTATTTATTTATTTTTGTTTTCTGCAGCTAACCTTCATCATTTTTGAAGGCGATTACAGAACATACGATTCTAAAATTTAATCTAAAATTAAAATCTAAATATAATCTTTTTAGAAAACTCATTTTCAAAATTCATTTCAAATCTTATCCCGATCATTTGATTTTGACAACCACTAGCAAATTTCTGATTGGGACATTGTATGTAGTGAAATAGTTTCCTAATCACATGGTGAGTGAGACTTGTTTTGTTTTTTAGTTTGATAATGTCAAACTTTTTAGTCCCATGGATTTTTTCTTCTTTGGACTTTTTCTCAAGCAGTTAGTTTTCTTCTCTTTTGGTGGCTCAAGTTGGATTCTTATCATTAATTAAAAATAATAATAAAAATTAACTCATTGAATTCTTCTTTATTAACTATGATTCATTCAACTTGTATCTTATTTGAGGAAATGTGTAAGTAATTGTGTATTCTCTTTAATTGTCACTTGTCACAACTAGTCATATTTTTTCATTTTATTATATCCTCATCAAATCATCTTTCCAAGTTTAATTTCCATCCAATTTATATTCCATATTTGACCATGATGTATGTCACTTTAATATTTTATGCCAATATAATTTTAATTGAACAATGGGAATTATGAGAAATATTAAGTCCACAAAATATTATGGGAAACCTGAGATTCCCCTTATATATATATATATAGACCAACCTCAAGGACACCAAAGGAAGCTGGAAGGGCAATGTGGGAAACTTCACAAAAGGTGTGACCAAACCATATATAGAACATAATTAGGAACATTCTCCTAATCACTTGCACATAATTAGGAACATAATTAGCAAAACACTTGCTCATTTTACATTCATTCACTAATCTGAGTTTTTGTTGGTTTACTCAAAGTTCTCTGATAGCTATGAACTCAAAATCAGTTCAGCTCTTGAAACATATACAATTACATAATACCATGTTTAGTCACTATGCATGAAAATTTTAAAAGATGAAGCTTTTTTCCATTCCTCTCTATTGATGTAAAATTGCATATACCATATTCTAGAGGATATTTACAAGACAATTCAATGGTTCAGGATTTCCTTGCACCCAAAAAAAAAAAAAACTTGAGAACAGATTCCTTACTGTGCTTTACCTAAGCCAGGGGTTAGTAGCAGGGCTTCTTGGCCCCCTACGCCGCCTTGTTATGCTCCCCCAACCAATGCCGCCAAGGGTTAGTCTTCTCTCTTGGGTATCCTTCTCCGTAATTCTGGTTTGCTGCTTTGATGGTGAGCAGATTGTGTTATCTGTTAGATTGGAAGTAGGAATGCATGAGCGCTTCCTTCCTCTTGCCCGTGTGTTTCTGCTTATACTTCTAGTACAGACTATTCCCCTTTGGCTATTAGCAGCTTCAATTAGCCCTTCTATTGTTTGGAGATCCTCAGTCACTTCGCACCTTGAAAGTGAGGCGAGACTAGGGAGAATTTCGCTTTGAAAATCTTTTCGCTGCTGCCTTGCCCTCCTCATTCGGCCCCTCCTTTGCTGACTTGGAAAATAATTGGCAACTCTTTCTTCCTCTTTTTTGCCTTCTTGGTCATTGGTATTAAACTTGTCTGCCTCTTCTACCTTTATCTCAATCAGATTCAATGTCATGGCCTCAAAGTAGTCAAGCCCCTCATAATCACCATTGTTCTTGGAACTTAAAACTACTCCAACTTCACTATCTGGATCATCCACAACTGAAAAAACTACCTTGGCAAACCAATGTAGCTCATCACTCCTAGAAGGTTCGGATGGCTCACAAGCAGCTGTTTCTGGACAAATTGGAACCACAGACGAAGAAATGGAAACTAAAGCTGTTGCTGCATTCCTGGAAAGTTCCTCTTGCAGATCCACATCTTCCTCTCCTACCACCATATCCTCCACTGTATTTCGGGCAGGATCTTCTTGGACATCCCCATCTTCCTTTCCTGAGAGTTCAGAAGGCGTCTCAAATTCATTTTCATCTGAATCTCTCCTTGGTGGAGAACTCTCCTTATTTTCTGGACTTAATGGTTCTTCCAAACCTAAATCCTTTGGCAGAGATGGTGTTGGAGAACACTCATCATCCTCCATGCACAAGTTCATGCCAATTCCAGCTTCAAAACATGAAATCTGTTTTTCAAGACCACTCCCCACAACCAGCTTATGTGAAGCTACCAGTTCTCCGGACTCAGACACAGGATTACAATCCAAGTTAATGTTAATTACCCCGTCATTTGCATCGTTCTTATTGGCTTCATCTTCACATGGATTATGATGGATCTCCACTTGGGTTGATGGTTCACTACTTTCACCGCGTTTCCTTTTGCACAATGACCGTGTTCTAGGCCAAGGCAACCCCCTCAACAAATCTTCAAGCTTTGTAGGGCCATGGTGCTCAAATGCTAGATCATTCTCTTCATTGACGTCCTGGCCATTGGAACCGATGGACGGTGGACGAGATTCCAATGTTTTGGACTCTGCACTCGACTCAGTACAAAAGCTGCTCTGGTGGAAGCTCGCATTATCAAATTTTGGGCTAAACTTCAAACCTTTACCACAGCAAGGCCTTTTCCCAGCAACACCAGGGCCTGTAATTGATGATTTAGAATGTTTTCTTAATTGTAAAGATGAGTTAAAGCATGGGAGCCCTTGAACTATTATAGGGGTTCGTACAATGTCACATATTTGTTTCTTTGAAGACGAAACTGAGGATGGCTTAGAACTCCCTACAGCAGTCAGAGAAATAAGCTGAGAAGAAGTGCCTATGCTATTAGTAGAAACAGGTACTGGATTGCTATTGGAGGAGAGAGATTTTCCAAGAGTCTCCAAACCTTCCCCACATGATTTTCTATTCCCCTGATTCACAAAATGAGATGTTTCATGTTCATCAGTTTGCTTCAGATCAATGTTCTGTAAAGAAGCAGATACTTCTTCGCTAAGACCTGGAGTTAAAGAAGCGACATCCCTTCTGCTTTGCCCTAGAAAGAGAGGCACTAGGATATAAATCTTTTAGTAATAATAACAGTAGTTTATATGAATTATTGTCTATCATGATGAGAAAGACAATAGTGGTGCATGATATGCCAACAAAAATGTAAAATGACGAAGTTATAATTTGGTGTGAGTCGTGTGACCTGGCAACTGGATTCTCACCTGCTTCATCATCATATTTCTCCAAGTGCAAATCATTTGAGCAAGTTTCACTATCCCTTTCAGTTTGAGTATTATTATCAGTAGGAGAAACTTGAAAGCCTGAACTTGATTTTTGAGCCAGATCCTGACATGATAACTCCGCATGTCCAGCAAGAGGACTTTGAAAATCACTGGACAATGCTGCCTCCTCCTCAAACTCAATGGGTTCATTCAAGTCGACCAAAAATTTGGATGCAGCAGCTACCTCTTCTTCAATCTTGTTCGGTTCATTCAAGTCGGGCAAATATATGGATATAGTACCTAACTTTTCCTCAAGCTTGATCGGCTCATTCAAATCAGCCAAAAGATTCTTTTTAAAAGAAACCAAACTAGGATTCAAATTATGCTCCTGGAAAACCAAGTTAAAACCACCATTTCCATAGTATGGCTGCCAATCACTCTTATGCACAGCCTCAGAGATTCTGTTCAAAGGATCACCTGACACCTCAGGCACCTTTTGCAAAGATTCCTCGTCTTCACTATCAATGTACTCGATAGGTGGAAGTTCAAGATCCAAGATCCTTTTACCAAGCTTCTTGCAGGACTCCAACAATTGGCCTTTCAAAGATAATTCAGTTTGAGCAGGATCTGGACCTGAGTGCGCAAACCTTCTGTCATTAAATTGTGAAAGAGATAGGTCATTTTCAACAGTTGGAACAGAAGATCGATAGCATGCAGGATTCACCCCTGGCAAGCTGAGAACAAGAGAAGTCTTCTGGGGATGATCACACAAGTCCTGGGGTGAAAGAGGATTTGACTGTAGGGGCCCCTGCTGTCGATGATGTTTTAGTAACTCGTTCTTTTCCATTTCATCCATTAATTCCCTATGCCTCCAATAAATGCGATGAAGTTCACGGATCTGGATAGTCAAACTTTATTCAGATCCATTTGAATATCTAATAACAGCTGATACTCAATAGTAACAAGTATTGCATCAGAACTGATGAATACAAGATGTTGAATTTGAATGTAAGACAAAACCCGCAGCATATGTACACAAAAAGGTGTGATACTCAGATTATGGTTCACAGTGATGATTCCTGTAGGCCTATTAACAATTCCCCCATTTTCCCTTCCAAGAAATTTATGATAAACACAATGCTTGTATATGCATCTTTAAGAAATAGATTGGTTGCACACTCTGACTATACAAAAAAATTGTTTCTGATAAATACATAAGATCCTTTTGAAGACATCAAGAAAGGAACCACTTAGAAACCTACATATTCAAATAACAACTTAAATTATGCCAATAACCCAATTGTTCATTGGTATGTGTTGGTTTGTGCACCCTTGAATATGCATAAGAGAAATTATTTTATTTCTAGTGAAAATGAAATGAGATTAAGATAAAGAGAGATAATCAACAAAACAACTAAAAACTCAAAGTTGAGCCAGAAAAATACTTGATCCTTGAATATAGCTTCATGCTTGAGCATTGTCTGCTTCACTACTTCCTTGCTTTGAACCAAATGCTGATCCGGAGATGGCAGAAACAAGGCTCCATTGTAGTAATTTCCATTGTTAAAAAAGTTATCCACATTATTGAAGGGCCACGCACAATTATTAGCATCCACATTCCTGCTTGAGTAATGTCCTGGATCAGGAACACGAAAGTAGCCTTCCATTGTCATCTCTGCTTGTATTCCTAGCAATGCCATTAATGTTGCAAGTTAGTACTAACAAACTACAATCTAACTAGGCAACTGAAGTACCATTACGAGAGAAACCTGAAACAAAAGTAAAAAATTAGGGCAGAATATTGGCATACATTGTAAAAGACAATCATTTGTATTGCTCAAGTCCTTTTTTTCTCACTACCACAACTCTCACATTATAAAAAGAATAGCCCGGCGTAGGAGGCTTCCCACTGGGCTTTGGGGAGGATTCAATGTACGTAACATTACAACTCTCACATAATATTTGCACAAAATGTTATGTTAGTTAGTGTTATGAACACTAACATATTCAAACATCCTTTCCTCCCTTAATAAATGTACTTCTCATTGATAGTGGCTTCCTCTATTTTCAACAATGTTCTAAAAATGCTAGGCGGTAGGCATACGGTGGGGAGCACTTAGCGCCTAGAAGAATAGGTTAAGCGTACCAACCTGTCTAGGCGGTTGCCTAGAACCATCTAGATCCACAAAATTGCCTTACACCACCTAGCAACCATTTTCATGCATAATTCGGAACGGCCAGATACCGCATAGCGCCTAAGCCGTTTTTTAGAGCTGCAAAACTACAAGCCCAAGCATAATGATCATAATCAATTTTGATCCAAATTTTGCCAAATGTGAAATGTAAATATTCCATTAAGCCAGCAGAAAACATTCATCATATCTCCTATAGTAGAGAGATAAACTGGGAAACTAATCAAATAATCATCAAATATGTTGCCAATAATTTGAGAGGAAACAAAAGAAGAAGAAGCCATCTGAAAGAGAAAAATATGACTTCGATGAAGAATATACAATACAAGAAACATTGATAACATAATTTTAAAGTAATGAGTTGATCAACCACCACAAAAACATTGAACAAGAAGGCAAAAAATGGTTTCACTGAAATCATCAAACACACAAATCCAGCTCAACATAAAAGTTCAAGCAAGAGAAGCCAACCCAAAAGCCACCAAAAACTGGGAAAAATAAATAAATAAATAGAAGAAGTGATATTGCAACATCATCTTACCTTGAAACAGCATCTTTATATAACCACTTTCTTCAACACTCCAAAACCAAAAACCAACAAATAAGCACAAGGCAAAACCATCAAAGGGGGTACTTTGAAATGGCCATGGATGACCAAAAAAACACACAAGATAAAGCCTCAAAAGTGCAAAAAAAATAAAGTGGGCATTTTTAAAACAACTTAAAAAAGCTTGGGAAAATGGGGATTTGGATCTGCTCCTGTTGCTCACTGGGCCATTCTCATTCTTCTCTCTAAGAAGATATAGAGAGAGAAGCAGATACCCCACAAAAGAAAAATCCTCAAAAACAATCCAACAAATTTTTAATTTTTTTTTATCCCAAAATCTTGTCTTGTGGTACATGTAAAACTATTTAAAGCATTTGCTGAAAAGTTTAAAAAACTTCCTTATTTTGTGAAACAAAATGAAAATCAGACACACACTGCAACTCCAGCACACACCTGATTACTACAGCAACAGCAACAGCAACAGACACAGACACAGCCAAATTGCTTCTTAAAAACTACCTTGATTTTTCCAATTCTAATAGTTTGGATTTCTCAATCTTAATCTTATTGTCAACTTTGAATAAAAAATTATCTTAAATTTTATTTGGTATGTTCCAGATTTTAAATTCTTTAGATGAAAATTTAGGATTCAAGACGAAAAATTATATTAATTCTCGGTCTAATTTTTTTTATTCGGGATGAAAAATTATCTTTAATCTCATATCAAAGTCCCGAATCTAGATTGGGATTTAAGATTAACTATAATCCATAATTCTAATATTTTAATCGTAAAAATAAATAAATAATAATGTTAAATACTTTATTGGTTTTCTTACAATGACTTTAATTTTTACACTTTAGTCTTTATTTATAATTTTAATCTGAGTAAGTATCATTCCGTTAATCATATTCCGTTAATTCTAGCGGAAAATATTGATGTGGCATAACGGACTATGACTGAATTGTAAAAATAAAATAAAAATAGAAATAAAAAATAAATCCTTTCAGGACCTAATAGTAAACAACACAAAACTTATAGGATTAAAATATCACTAAAAATTTGTTGCAACTAGTGTATTTTTTGATTCACGAATTAGGATTAACGATATAATATTTATTTATTTATAAGATTAAATTATAAATAATTTTTAGGTAAAAATGCAAAACTTACCCTCTAACTTTCACGTTTTTTCATTTCAGTCCTCTAACTTTCAGTTTTGTCAATTCAGTCATCTAACTTTCAATTTTTGTCAATTCAGTCCTCCGTTACAAATCCGTTACTGCTGCCAAAACGACGCCGTTTAACGGATGACTGAATTGACAAAAATTGAAAATTATAGGACTGAATTGACAATATAATATTAGGATTAACGATATAATATTTATTTATTTATAAGATTAAATTATAAATAAAAATTATTTTATAACTGAAATCACGACGGAAGTCAGAAATCACAGTAGGGCCTATTTGCATAATTGAAGCTCATCGTAATCATTACTGATACTCAGCTTCAAGCAATGCAGCTTTCATGAATTCAGTTTATGTCCATCCGCGCGTGAGAACCACTCCTTTCACATTTATTACCATTTCACTTTCATTTTTTATAACTTGTGTTTTTTTTTTTTAATTAAAAAATACTTAAATAATTTATAATCTAATTAGTTAAAGAGTTGTTGAGTATTTATTTTTTTATTTTTTTTTTATCCCACAAATACAATCTTGTCTTGTGGTACATGTAAAACTATTTAAAGCATTTGCTGAAAAGTTTAAAAAACTTCCTTATTTTGTGAAACAAATTGAAAATCAGACACACACTGCAACTCCAGCACACACCTGATTACTACAGCAACAGACACAGACACAGCCAAATTGCTTCTTAAAAACTACCTTGATTTTTCCAATTCTAATAGTTTGGATTTCTCAATCTTAATCTTATTGTCAACTTTGAATAAAAAATTATCTTCAATTTTATTTTGTATGTTCCAATCGAGATTTTAAATTCTTTAGATGAAAATTTAGGATTCAAGACGAAAAATTATATTAATTCTCGGTCTAATTTTTTTTATTCGGGATGAAAAATTATCTTTAATCTCATATCAAAGTCCCGAATCTAGATTGGGATTTAAGATTAACTATAATCCATAATTCTAATATTTTAATCATAAAAATAAATAAATAATAATGTTAAATACTTTATTGGTTTTCTTACAATGACTTTAATTTTTACACTTTAGTCCTAAATAAATTTTTATTTATAATTTTAATCATATAAGTGAGTAAGTATCATTCCGTTAATCATATTCCGTTAATTCTAGCGGAAAATATTGATGTGGTATAACGGACTATGACTGAATTGTAAAAATAAAATAAAAATAGAAATAAAAAATAAATCCTTTCAGGACCTAATAGTAAACAACACAAAACTTATAGGATTAAAATATCACTAAAAATTTGTTGCAACTAGTGTATTTTTTGATTCACGAATTAGGATTAACGATATAATATTTATTTATTTATAAGATTAAATTATAAATAATTTTTAGGTAAAAATGCAAAACTTACCCTCTAACTTTCACGTTTTTTCATTTCAGTCCTCTAACTTTCAGTTTTGTCAATTCAGTCATCTAACTTTCAATTTTTGTCAATTCAGTCCTCCGTTACAAATCCGTTACTGCTGCCAAAACGACGCCGTTTAACGGATGACTGAATTGACAAAAATTGAAAATTATAGGACTGAATTGACAATATAATATTAGGATTAACGATATAATATTTATTTATTTATAAGATTAAATTATAAATAAAAATTATTTTATAACTGAAATCACGACGGAAGTCAGAAATCACAGTAGGGCCTATTTGCATACTTTAAGCTCACCGTTATCATTACTGATACTCAGCTTCAAGCAATGCAGCTTTCATGAATTCAGTTTATGTCCATCCGCGCGTGAGAACCACTCCTTTCACATTTATTACCATTTCACTTTCATTTTTTATAACTTGTGTTTTTTTTTTTTAATTAAAAAATACTTAAATAATTTATAATCTAATTAGTTAAAGACTTGTTGAGTTTTTATTTTTTTTATTTTTTTTAGTAAAAATAACTCTTCAAGGCTGCTTTTGGTTTTAAAAATAGTGACAAAGATTACCTCAAAATTTGATCAGATTTTTCGATCGAGATAAAAAATTATCTCGAATTATAAATCAAATGGTTCGAAATTTCAATCAAAATTCGAGATTTTGAACGATTTATTATTTGAATCTCGACGTGATTTTTTAATTGAGATGAAAATTATCATGAATTCCGACTATAATTTTATTTTGGACAAAAAATTATCTCAAATCACAATCAAGATTTTTATAAGAGACGGTTTTTCGTCCCTAATCCATACTGAATAATATATAAATCAGGATTTGAGATTCTCGGTTAACCATAATGAAGACACTTCTTAAACAATTATTATGCATATTTATTATGATAACTCGATAATATTTCATATGGGCATAATAATTATCTAACAAATTAAATAAAATAAAATGGGTGTGACTATTAATTAAAGTAATGAAACTATGGGTACAACAAACTTTTGAAGTCTTGATGTCTCTTCTCCTAAGTTTACGATGTTTAATTTGCAAGGAAGTCAAGTTTTAGTTCATTTTGAAGTTAATTTGTTAATTCCAACCAAACTACTTGAAAAGAGGAAAAATAAATTTATCATAAGTGGAAGGAGATCTATAATTATGATTAATTAAGGTTGAAAGAAGCATATAGATTTATTCATTAAAATTATTATTATTATTATTATTTTTGGAAACGATGGAAACCCCGCCACCAAACCACCCATTCTGGGCCACGGCGCAGGTAAAACCACCGGCTATCCCAGGCTCTTACAAGAAGTGCACCCCCTATATTCGAACCCAAAACCTCAAGGTGAGATCCTAGACCCTACACCACTAAGCCACACCCCTTGGGATATTCATTAAAATTATTCCCAAATCAAATTCATATATTACAACTGTAAAAATTTTGGGAAAAAATTAATATTGCAAATCAATTAATTAAAGTAAATAAACATACAATATTTATATGTATGTAGGTACTAGTTAGTTTTACTAGTAAAATTTCTTGGGTTATATAAGAGATATCAGATTTGAGTCCTACTCACATGAGTTACGTCTATGAAGAGGATACTAAGTTACCATTCTATTATAGTAAAAGTTTGTGCATCATATCGCTACTAAATTACCTGAAACAAAATTATATAATATATATACATAATTATAATTATGGAATTAATATATGTTTTAAAATTAGTTTTATAAGATGCTAAAATAAATAAATAAAATATTTCATTATGCCAGTGATAACGCTAGCTTATATTCTAACCTTTGATTTATAACTTATAAGTTAGCTCTTATTTTCAATGTAACATATAATGAGAGGAGAGGTATTATAAATTTGTAATCAACATGGTAATGAAAATACTTATAAGAAAGTTTGAAAATAACATAAAATAACATTGATATTTGGAATTACCTAAAACAAAATTATATATATATGTAATTTGTTTAATATATATTTTAAAATTGATTTTATTTGTGTAATTTAAGATGCTAAAATTAAAAAAAAATGTTAAATAATTATCATTAAAATACTATCAAGTTGGTATATAATGGCTGTAAAAAACTTAATTGAATTGATTTTTAAAAAATTAACACTAGAATTGAATTTCAAATACCTTAATTAAATATTATTTACCACTCAGAATTTCAGCATTGAGAAAAGTACCTTTGGCTTTGGGTGGGTAAGGAGAATAATTGAAAAAGTGACTGAAAGAAGAAAAAGGAATCTACAAGATAATGAAGAGGAATCAATGAAAGATATAAAGAGACTAAGAGAGGAGTTACTAATTAGTTGGTGCCCACTTAAGGATCCACATTGACTCAAGTTTCCATGGAAATAAATTCTCTTTTCTTCAATCCATCTAAAATTTTATTTGACCCCTTGTAAAATGTTAGTTAACCCAACTAACCATTTTTGTTTCTAAACATTTAAGTTTAATAAATTATCGTTGGGTGTGGAATTTGATGAGTTTAAAAGTTATCATACAAACTAATGTTTAAATATTACTTCAAACACATAGATAATATTAGTTTATATTCTCATAAAATTAAACAGCACGAATACGAGATTATTTTTCTATGTTATTTTATATTCTAACGTTTGTTCCATAATTTATAAACTAACTTATATTCTCAATATAGTAATCCCTACCAGACTCAACATAAGAGTTTGTTTGAGATAATTTCTTTTTTTTTTTTTTTTTTGAAATTTCTTTCTTTATTTTAACTCGCAATCACTCATGTATGATGTATCCTTTAAAGTTGAACTCACCACCTCTTACTTTCATTATAAGAGTTAATTACCACATTTCCTCGTTAAAAACGTATAATTTCATAATTACTCATTGATAATTATAAAATTAAAGAAGAAATAATCAATATTTTTTTAGTTTTTAAAAAACATAGTTCTAATATATATATGTTTATGTTTGTATTATTTTGGTTTTATATTATTATTGAAAGAGCGAAAAGTGGTGAGATTACATACCTTCAAAAGTCATGACCCTAATTCTCCAAAGTCCAGTTCAGATTTGGGTTGAGAATTTATTGTTTGATGAGCATGACTTTGTTTAGCTTTGTGACTAATAATAGGCTCCTGCAAGATTAGCACTTCGAAACTTAGAATCTTCCTATTTTCTTTGCAATTAATACTAATAAATCCTATGAATTTTCTGTAAAGGTTTATATATATATATATATATATATTTAAGAGATTTCTCAAAATACATCTTTTAGAATTCTTTGTTGGTTTATATAACCTCATATTTTCCATATGAATGAAGGCTTCATTCCTCCAACTGACACTTGTCTATTGCTAAACTTCCGTGGAATGCATGTTGAACATTTGTCACATACAATACTGACATGTGAGATTAGGTGTAATATAATTATTATTTTCAATTACATATGTTATTATACATGTTAAGTTAAGTGAATTGTTATTAAAGTCCACTAATTTAATATATGGCTCGTGGTATCATGTGTTCTGAGTGTTGATTTGGGATTGAAGTATTTTCATTTCATACCCTTATTGATTTGTGAATTCTAAAATAAATCCTCTTCGGAGTGGATTGCCTACTCTAGGTCATTGTCAATCCACTTCTGAGTTTTTTTGGGGTTTGAGGGTTCCAGAGATTATCCTGATTTATGTCGTTTAATGATACTATACTTCTACTAATAGTATGACAAGTGTCATGATTATATTGAGTATTTCTCTGTTAAGCGCAGTTCCATTAAATAAAACTTACTAACGAAAATTATTTGGTAACGCGACACGTGACTTATAGAGTATAGCTGAAATCATGCAACTACAATTATTTTTGTGACTTATAGTCATTATCGCCTACATCCTCATTTTATAAAATATGAATGATTGTTAAAAGATTAAAAAAAATTACATTAAAAATTATGTTTTCCTTTTTTTTTTCTTTTAATAGGGAATGTTCATTTTATATAAGGACTATGAAGATATATTGATTAACTTTAAATTCATATAATACATTAAGTAGCTCTTTAAATAAATAAAGAAAGAAATGTTTGGATTTGTGTGGTTAATGAAAAAATACAAGCTAATTAATAATAATTTACATTGTATGCAAGTCTATTTGTCTTTGTAGATAGTGTCTACAATCCGAGGCGTGCTCAGAACATTAATTTTGCAACGGTAAATTTTTATCTCCATAAAAAAGTGTTAGCTATTTCTCATTTTATCGGGATTAAAATAATATTTTATCATTAAATTTATAATACATATTTTAACAAATTTTCAAATTGAACGGATGCAACTATCCTGTTTATCTCTATGTGGTTCCGTCACTATCTGCATTATTATGTTTGGCTCATCATTCTTTTAAAAAACGAAAGAAAAATCAAATGATCCAAAAATAACTATATAGACCAATTTTTATAGAAAACAAAACACTTTTTTCAAATCAAACTGAATCAAATCTAATAAATTTATTATTTTATTTTTGTTGATTTTAATTCAAATTAAATTTTTTTCTTATTTAATTTGCAAGCGAACCGAAACTCAAACCAAACCTTGTTCCTAAAGCATAGAATAATTTTTTTTAAAAAAATCGAATCGAATCGAATCAATTGTTAATTTTTGAAAACGAATAGAAGAAAAATGGCCTAAACTCCTCCCTTTCTTTTTTGTTTTCAAAATTAACCGTTTCTCTCCTCATAAAAAAAAAAACAAATTATCATTTAATATAGGATCCATTATGTTAGAAAAAAAAAAGTCGTTAGTTTTGTTCTTAATTGAGTATTTTAATGCATAATCCATGTTTAAAAAACATTAATGCATAAACTATGTTTCAAAGTATATCAAATTAACATGTTATGTGACTTTAATTATATATATTTATATGCACAACAATCATATATCATTGGCTTGGCAAATATACTTTTGCTTTCCATATATAGCTTCATTCCAAAGAAGAATCATTACTTTTTTTTTTTTTTTTAAATCATTGGAAACTTCCTACCCAAATCACATCTTTCGGACTGAGTCTTCTGGTTGTCTCGGGTTCTTATAAGAAACGCACTTACTGAATTCGAATCTATGATCTTAAGGTGAAATCCTGAATCCTACACCACCAAATCACGCCTATTCGGAACGAATAATCATTACTCACTCACCATGAAAACACACTTTAACAACCTCATAATTGTTCCTTTGCCATTGAATCATTAAAATTTTATTTTCTTACTCTTACATTGTTAATAAATTTATGTCAACTATCAATTAATTTTTATTTTTATTTTTATTTTTTGTATTTTTTTTTAATTATTTTTTACTTAATTTGGCTCATCATCTACAACATTAATTACTTTAGTTTATTCCTTCTATTTTTTGTTATCTAGTTTACTTGGTATAGTTTGAAAGTGTAACTCACATGGAAGAACATTATAGTAAGTTAAAAACTAATTAATTTTTTAAAAATTATTTAATTTGTTATAAAATGGGAAATTCTCTTTACCTCCCTGATTTTTTGCCCCATATTCATTGAAATTAAATGGTTAGAA
This sequence comes from Zanthoxylum bungeanum, assembly GCA_019454045.1. Classification (NCBI taxonomy): domain Eukaryota; kingdom Viridiplantae; phylum Streptophyta; class Magnoliopsida; order Sapindales; family Rutaceae; genus Zanthoxylum; species Zanthoxylum bungeanum. The sequence goes on along the minus strand of SKCR01021782.1, from coordinate 315,120 downwards.
ATATTATTTTATAATCGTTTGAACTTACCCACATCATGAATATTAATTAATTTGATATAAATGAACAAAAAAGATATTATTTTCACTCTAAAAATACTTGGAACAATCTTATTATAAGAATTTCTATATTACTAATCTATCCATTAAGTCATCCACTAAATACACAATTATTTTCGTTAATAAATTAGTCTCCACCTCAATTTTTTTTTTTTTTGAAAAAAATACAAAAAATAAATACATAAAAAGATTTAATAACCCGATTCAAGTGGATGATAAAAGATTTAATGCGTTTTTACGCTTTCAATAATATCATGCTTGCATAATTTAAATACATAATTTATATTTCAAGTGATATCGTTTTTTTATTTTTTTTATTTTTTGGAGCTATTTTTAATAATTGCCCTTTTGAAGAGGACAAAAAATATGAAATCTTTATCAAGCAAATAATGTTGCAAACCGACAGAGGAAAAATCCTCAGCTACAAAATTGATCAATGGATTATTAAATGTGCTTTTCAAGTAACCACCAACCCGTCAAACACGTTTGTTTGTTTTTTTTATAGAAAATTATTAAAAAAAATCTTTCCATCATGAATTATTTTAATTTAGGATAATTACTTAATTATTTTTAATTTTTTTAGTTAATTCAAATATTAATTTATATTTATATTTATATTTTACTCATTTTTATTACAAAATTATTTTTTTTAAACACAATTTTTTTTAAAAAAATTGTTCATGTGTGAACAGTGAAAAATTCATCGTTCAAAAATTATTTATTTTGTAATGGTTTAATATTTTTTATAATGACAGTCACATTTTTTAAGGATAGTCACAAATTTTTGTACGAACAGTCATATTCTTTATTATAAAGACAATCACATTTTTGTAACGGCAATCACATTTTTTTTTTGTAAGGATAACTACTGTTTTTGTTAAGAGAATTATACTTTTTAATAAGGACAGAACAATCATATTTTTATAAAGATAATCACTTTTTCTAAGTTTGTATTATGTGTGATGAAGTAATTTTTGGGTTATTTTTTATCTTTGAAATCCTAATTTGAGAGTGGTTCATTAATAAAAGTTGTATGTTTTGGAGTCTGGATAAATGAGATATGAATGTTTACAAATAGTTTATTAGTAACTTATAAATATAATGATAATTTTTTATCCATCTTTTTGTAAAAATATATCGACCATGATGTTTGTTTTAAAGCTTTTGATTTGTATATCAATAATATGTAAAAAAAATTTAAAAAAAAACACTTTATATTTGGGGAAATATTTAGTTTTTAAATTTAAAATTGGATTAAAAATCCCCCATTTTCGCTCACATTTATGCGCCACTTTTGTTTTTGTTTTTTTGTTTTTGTTTTTGTTTTTTTTTTTTTGTGAACTTGAACCCAACTTAAGGATAGAATATTCACACAACTATATTTTTTGTGACCACAGACACGTTTTCCAGGTTTTTAAATTTTAATTGAAAATAAAATATAATTTAATATAAAAAAATCAAATAAAAAATAAAATAAAATGTAATTATTAACCGACTATTCAGTCGGTAATTATATTACAATGTGTAAATTTTACCGACGATACTATACGGTCGGTAAATTCAAGAAATTACCGACCGAATCGGTCGGTAATATTTTGAGTTATTATTGACCGAAATTCATTTATTTAACGACAAATTATTTCCCATTTTCCATCGATAATATTTACCGATAATGAATTTATTTGGTCGATAATTGGTCGGTAAATCACCGACGGAAATATATTCGGTCAATATTTTAGTATCGACAAGACATTTACCAACATAATATTATGGTCGATAATTGATGGATAATATATCATTCCGACCGAATTATCGGTCGGTAAATAGTTGTTTTCTTGTAGTGAGAGTCTTAAAAACATGCTCACTACCTAATTTGCGGCCGAACTTTCAAATTTGTGAAAGTTTCTCACATATCTTATTATACTACATGACAACCCGCGCGATGTAGGGGGTTTGTATTGAATTGATAATTGTCACTTGAAATAAATATTGTACAAAATTTTAATTAAAATTCTTATAACACTATTTAGTTTAAATTCACAAATATTGTCCTCAAAGTATTGCATTACTCATTTCTAGTGATCAATATATCTCATTCATATATACTTAACACTTCTAACAACAAACAAATATAGTAAAATAAGAAAACAATGAAAGTGTAAAGAAATCATTGAATTATTTTCCGGTATTAATGTATTGGATCCAAAATAGAGTATCATGTAAGTGAATCGGAACCGATGGATAGAGAACCCTATTTAATATGATAGATTATGGTTCTAAAAGTTTATGAACCGAATTTTTTAAGGAAGGTTTTGGTTCCACCTAACCAGGGTCCCTTTCTATCTTAGCTTAATTAACTGACATGAGTTTCAGCATTTGAATAGATTAGAAGATTAACCGTTTATAAACACAGCAACAAAAAAGCTTGAACCTCTACATCTCTTTAATATCATTCAATGGATCTCTTTGTTTTATGATTGATTTTGAAACAGATGGTAACATGAACCCAAAAGATCTGAGTATTGTATTCATTTAATTGAAGAATTTAAAGTCATAAACTATCATGCGAAATTCTAATTAAGACTCATAAATCCATTAATTAAGATGAGAAGGGTATCAATAGAGCTTTGTTGGCTTCCAAATTTTAAATGCGGTTTTAAATTTGAAGCAATCAAAAAGAAAAATGAATTCAGTTATTTACTAATATCACAAACTTTTGATACCAGGGGAAACAAATAAAAAAAATTAAAATATATTGAACAAATAATTTGCTAAACAACTTTTTATTAGAAAAAATGACAAAAAAAATGTCTGATTTAAAGCATATAATTAATAATTCTGTGGAATTTTGTGTTATTATAATAGTCTCTGCGAGATAGTCCAACGAAGTTCCTGCAAATTCTTGGTGTGTACTTGTAGTAAAGCTGTGGTTTTGAGTTTTAAAATTATTAAATAAATAATAATTAAACACTAAAAATACATCCAAAATTAGTTTTTTTTTTTTTTTTTTTTTTTTTTTTTTTTTCAAAAAGAAGAAAAAAAAATTAAAGAGGAAAAAAAAGTATCTCGACAGTGTAAGAGGTCATGGAAGTTTCTATGGTGGCCTTAGGCATACCGTCAGCGTTTATGGAACAACCCAAAAATCTTTCCAAAGTGATTGATTATTTACTACCTTGATTTCAATTTTGATTCAGCTTAAAATCAATATTAGAAAAAAAAAAAAAAAACATAGAGAATGAGTGTTTGAACATTGAGCTTTGCTTTTAATTTTGATTCTGTTTTAACAAAAACACATATAATGTTTCAATCTTGTGAAAAGATAATTCAGATAATACAAAATAAAATAATTGAAAGGGATGAATATAATGAAAATAATTACTGTTGATTCTAAGTAATTAACTAAGAGAGCTTCACAAATACCGACGGGAGATAATGAGTTTCAGTATTTGAGAGATAGAGTTATGAATGTAGTAGCTGAACGATTGGCGAGATGAGTGAGTCATTAAAACATTTAATAAATTTAATTTTCACCTGGATATATCATCTTTTATATATAATATTAGATTAAATTTGGGAGTCTTCTTCATGAACATCATCACCACATAGAATTTTCTTGGAAACTCTATGAATCCTGGAAAATGCGATTCCAAAATCTGGACAATTTGCCGTCAAATCTATGAGGTCAGGGAATGCATCAACAAGCATTCATATGCAAATCTGGATGTTTCTAGAGCATTCTTGGGCGTTTAAGTCCAAGGAAACAATTTATAAACCCAGCTATTTTCTTTTTTGTTGAGTGTCTTCGCAATCTGTTCTTCTGCCTGACCCAAGAAGGACAAGCAAGGTGATCTACTTTCATGTCTCATAAATTTCTTTAAAAAATCCCTTAGGACCCGTTGCGTAAAATTTGATTTTCACAAAAAAAGTGTTAAATACTTTTCATGTTAGTGGGAACAAATCAAAATTATATTATTAATAAATCAAATTTTCATTAATTTTGTAAGACACTTCAATAATTTTTCAAATTCAGTAGGGATGATTGCCCTCAACTCACCTTTATGTGGCTCCGCCATCAAGAAACGGTTTTATAGAAGTAGTCAGCATCATTGTTAGGAACCCAAATTACATATTGATTAAATAGAACAATATAAAGTATATAAACACATGGACATCCTCGCCTTGAAAAAATTATAAATCTTATTAAAGGGTTTGAATTGCTTAAATTATATCCAGACAAATGATATTTATTAAGAAAAATTCACATTTTGTAACTGAATCAAATAGAACCACCATTATGCTCAAAGGGTCTTAAAACAAGACATTTAAACACAACCAATCTCATCTCACTCCACAAAACAACATTAAAACACAAATCTGTTCCTAAAATTTCATATTGAGGACCTTGCAAAGTGGCTGATATGTTTCAGGAATCTTCTCATATGTAGGAAAATTAAGTGGTTTAGGCTCTGCGGAAGCCTCCATGAGTGTAACTAAATCAGCCTTTTTCTTCTGTCTGTACTTCTGATATCTCCTTATTTGATCCTCAAGTCCTGCTTTCGCTTTCTCAGCTGCATCAGCTCTCGTCGCGGCCTGTTCTGCTCGGTTCCTTAACTCTCCGATTTTCGCCGTTGCTACTTCCAAATTCTTCTTCAGAATTTCCAATTCATGCTTATTTTCAGGCTCAACATGATATTTCACTAGTTCCATAGAAACTTCATCTGCCTTAGCAGCTTTCTTGGTCAACAAGTCATATTCCTCAGCAGAAATTATTACATATGCATCATTCTGATTATCTTCCATCTCTTTAGTTCCTTTTCCTGACTCGTTAGCTCGTCGAATTTCAACATCCTGTGAAGGGTTTTCAACTTCAGTGTTATTCAATACAGATTCGGCTATCTCAGACTGCGCTTCATTTTCTCTATTTTTTACCTCATCCATCTCAGTTTTTGCCCTTTGTAAGAACACATCAGTAAGCATTTCAGCATTAGATTTCAAACTGTCCATCTCTTCATTTGCATTCTTTACTTCTAATTTTAACTGACTCAATTCCATCTCCAAGGATTCAATACGAAACGCTTGATCTGAGTTTTCCCTTTCCTTGACTTCCATTACTTCTTTTACTTTTATCAATTCATTCATCACATCAGAAGCTGACTTATCCGATGAACTAAGCGTCTTAATCGATTGCTCAAGTTCCATTTGTAACAAATCACTAAATAAGCGCTTCTCCAGGAGCTGAATCTCCAGTTCCTGCATCATTTCCAATTGCCTTTTCAGATCATCAACCTGCTCTTCTGCTCGAGCAGCTCTCGCTTTAGCTACCTCTATCTCAGCATCTTTCTCAGTCAGAATTTTACACTTCTCATTATGTTCTTCAATGGCAACCAACTTTGACATAAAAACAGCATCATTCAGCTCGGACACCTGCCTTGAAAGCATATCTGACTTGTCCCACTCCATGCCGGCAGCACTCTCCATCAGCTCAGCTCGTGTCATTGCCTTGAGCTGCAAGTCTCTTGCTGCTGCAAGTTCTGTTTCCATACTAAGCAACTCCACTTGTGCAGCCTTCAACTCATTCAAAACATGCAGAAGTTGCTCGCGGATCCTTGCAGTTTCCGCAAGCTGATCTGCCATCTCCTTAACCTTAGATTCAAGCTCATCTATACGAGTTCTAGCCTCCGTACATTCTTCTACGAATTTCTCTCTTTCATCCTCAGATTGCTTAAGCAATATAGAAAGTTCATCAGCTATTTTCTGATAGTGGTCAAACTTGAGAACTGCTTGCCTGTAGGCAGCCTCCTTTGCTTCCAATTGCAGCTTGCAGATTGCTAAATCCTTCAGTAGGCCTTCAACATCCATCTCTTTTTCGTCATCCGACTGCAAAAAAAAAATGAAAAAAAAAACAAATTTACAACAATCTATCTCGGCAAAATTCCTATCAAGATCAAATTATAACTTGGTATGAAGTTCCATTCATGTCAATTTATCCCACTCAATATGTTGCCATGTCCTACACAAAATATGGTAGGAGATCGTGGGCTGAAGCTGACACGCAAGTGAAGTGAAATTGAGAATAATTATTAATTCATGAGGTTTTGTCTACCATATAACAATACGATAATAATTAGGAGGCTTAACCTACCATAAATATTAATAATAAAATAAAACAATGAGATGCAGAGTTAACGTGACAAAACCTTCAACGTGAGGGAAACATTCACGGGCAAATGTAGAAAGATTTCACTATAGTGGAAATAATTTTACAACTTCTCTTTAAACACAATGAGTGAATAATCTTTCTCTCTTAGAATAAGAGAATTACAACTCTATCATAATAAGAAAATTACAACTCTCTTACAAACTCTTAAGAAAAAATAATATTTTTCTCTCTTAGAATATAGAGAATTTGGTTGAGAATGAAATGAAGAAAATAATGAAATAAAGCTTCTATTTATAGGCATGCGATTCACTGTGCAAATAATGAATTTTTTTTTATTTTCTTTTGTTACATGTGGGACCCACCCACGTACATAAATAATTTATAATTAATATTATTATATATGCACCTTTCAGTGCCTTTTTGACTGAAGTACCCAAATGTGCTTAATAATTTTCCCACTTGGAAACTTGATTGAAAACCAATCAGTTTCCACACTATCCGTTCTACTTAGCCGTTTTCAAGCTGTTTATATTTCTGCTAAGCCATAAGAGGATCTTCACCATACAAACTTGTCTGTATTTATAGGTTTGGTCATTACGTCTGTAAGGTTCTCATTGGTGTGTACTTTCAACAAGTTTACACTACATTCTTCCACTACTTCACGAACAAAATGGTATTGTACCATTATATGCTTTGTTCTTGAATGAAATGCTGGATTCTTTGCAATATACAAAGGGCTCTGACTGTCACAAAATAATGGAATCTTCTATTGTTTATGCCCGAGCTCCTCCAATAACCTTTGAAACCAAATAGCTTCCTTACAAGCTTGTGTAGCTGCCATGTATTCAGCTTCTGTTGTAGACAAAGCCACAACATTTTGTAACTTGGATGCTCAACTCACTGCTCCTCCTGCAAGTACAAACACATAACTTGTGGTGGATTTTTTTTGTTAAGATCTCCTGCAAAATATGAATCCACGTAGCCCCTGACAACTAATTCTGATCCTCCATAACATAATGTAGCATCTGAGGTTCCTTTGATATATCTAAGAATCCTCTTAATAGCATTCCAATGCTCTATACCAGGATTCGCGATAAAATAACTAATTGCTCACTCTGCTTGTGCAATATCCGACCTTGTACAAATCATGGCGTACATTAAGCTTCACACTGCTGATGCATACGGTACTCGAGACATCTCATTCCTCTCAACTTCATTGCTATGACACATAAAAGATGATAACTTGAAATTAACAGGAAGTAGGGTATAAATTGGCTTACAATCTTTCATATCGAATCACCGTAATATTTTTTTCAAGTAATTTTTCTGAGAAAGCCAAATCTTCCTGTTATTTTTATCTCAGTGTATTTGCATCCCTATAATCTTGTGTGCTGGTCCCAGATCCTTTATATCAAACTCCTTAGCTAATTGTGTTTTTAATTCTTGAACGCGATTTTTGTTAGGGCCTGCTACTAACATGTCGTCCACATACAACATCAAAATAATAAAGTCATTATTTCCAAACCTCTTGTAATATGTACAATGGTCTGAATTGAGTCTGTTGTACTCAAGGCAAATAATGAAGGAATCAAATCTCTTAGGCGTCTGTTTGAGACCGTACATAATTTTTTTCAACCTGCAAACCAAGTTCTCATTTCCTATTTAGCAAAACCTTCCGGTTGGAACATTTAAATTTATTCTTCAAGTTTTTCATGAAGAAATGCAGTTTTTACATCCAACTATTCCAGATGTAGGTCAAAATTAGCACACATAACCATGAGTACTCTGACTGTTGTAAGTCGAACCACCAGAGAAAATATTTCATTGAAATCAATTCATTCTTTCTGAACATATCTTTTTACCACCAATCGTGCACGATATCACTCTAATTGATCATTTCTATCTCGCTTGATATTGTAGACCCATTTATTACCAATGGCTTTTCTTTTACGCGGTAATGGTACTAGCTCTTATGTATTATTCATGTGCAAAGCTTATATTTCTTCTTGCATTGCTGCCATCCACAAAGATGCATTCACGCCATTTGTAGCTTAATGGAAAGTTTATGACTCTCCATCCTCTGTTAGAATATAGTATGTAATGTTACTTTTTGTAATATACTCTGAGTGCCAACCTGGAGGTATTTTCTCGCGTGATCGACGAACTTCAGAAGCTTCAAACTCCTTGCTGTAATATTCTCCTCCATTGTCTATCCTTAAACACTTGATTCTCTTTCCAGTTTCTACTTCAATTTATGTTTGAAGTTTTTGAAAACTGACAGCACATCTGACTTGTTTTTGATCGGGTACACCCAATATTTTCTAGAAAAGTCATCAATAAATGATACAAAATATTTTGCTTTCCTTAGAGATTGAACTGTTGCTTTCCAAATGAATCAATTCTAAAATGGTTTACTCTAAGCACTTGACCTGCTGAATTTTAATCTGTTTTGCTTACTCGTAACACAATGCTCACAAAACGGTAGACTAACTGCTTTCAAGTCAGTGAATAATAACTTTTGATTGACGAGAATCTTCATTCTCTATTCTGACATGTGGCATAGTTTCTGATGCCATAACATAGCAGTTTCCTCTCCAGAATTCAGTAATGCCACTGATGCAGTTGCTTCATAAATCGAGTCTCCCAAGAGCATATACAAGTTTGCTGAGATTTTTTTAGCTTTCAAAACTGTAAATGCTCCTTTCACCATCTTTAATACCCCATTTTCAACAACGATCTTGTATCTGAGGTCATCTAACCGTCCAACTGACAGACGATTTTTCTTCATTCCCACAACATGTCGAACATCTTGTAAAGTGCGGATAATACCATCGTACATCTTTATTTTGATGGCTCTAATTCCAACAATTTTCAAGGCATGATCATTGCCTAGAAAAACAGATCCTCCAGAAACAGGTTCACAATGGCAGAACCATTTTCTCCTAGAGGTCATGTGTCATGTTGCTACATAATCAACCAATCATGCATCACTTAGTTGTTTTCTGCTATCATTGGACATCATTTCTACTTCACTGTAAAGTGTGTCACCTTCATTAGAAGTACTTGCAACATATCCCTGAGCTTTTGTTGCAACATGAGCTTTTTCTACACCATTCTTCATATTCCAACAATCTTTCTTGACGTGCCCTTTCTTGCCACAATTGTAGCATTTATCATTTTTCTTACTTTTTGATTTCGATCTACCATGGTTTTAACTCACACTTGAGCCACGTTCCTTTGATCTCTCTCTTGTCATCGATAATGCTTCTGCTTGTTATGAACCAGATGATCTGTCTTCTGTATTTTTGTGCCTAGACTCATCTTCCAGAGCAGCAGCTGCAACATCGTCAAATACTAGATTACCAGTGACAACATTACTTGTCAAGTTGATGATAAGTTGATCATACAAATCATGTAGACTTTGAAGTAGAATCTCCCATCGTTCATTTGTAGATATACTATAATCCAACACGATAAGTTGGGAAAATAGTGTATTCAAGTTGTTGATGTGATTCGTCATGTATGTGGACTCACTCATACAAAGAGTGTAAAGTCTCATCTTCAAGAAGATCTTGTTGCGTAGTGACTTGACCTCGTACAATTTGGTAAGTGCATCACAAATCTCATTTTTCGTCCTCTTCACTGCAACGTTGGATAACACATAATCTGCTGAGGCTAGATACAAGTTTCCTATAGCGTTATCATCCATACCCTTCCATTTTTCATCAGTCATTCCATCTGGTCACTCACCAATTGCTGCTAAGCAATTGTCTTTTCTCAAGATTGCATTTATTTTAAGTTTCCATAGGGAAAAGTTACTCCCGTTGAACTTCTCAATTTCGAACTTTCCTGTCATATTTCTAATGACGATTAGTTTCTCACTTGAACCGGCTTTTAATATTTCACAATGAATAATACCATATATGTGAATAGTACTGTATACGTGAATAATATATATATGTGAATAATACTATATAGTATATGTGAATAGTCTCCGTGCAGTAACCCTGAACCTAAAGCGCTGATACCACTTGTTAGTTCCAGTTTTATTGGCTTATATCCGTGACAAAACAAGTTCAATTGAGTTGTAATCTTTCATGAAGATCTTTGTGCAATTGGACTGGTTTCTGGCTGCTGTGCATCAGACATGCGTTCGTGGTGCGTTCGTTGCAGGGTTCGAACGATTGGCGTTAGTGCTGCGTTCGTTTGTGGGTTCGAACGTGTGGCATTAGTGGCACGTTCTTTATTGGGTTCGAACGGGAGCATTCCAGAGAGCAAACGTTCAAGGCACGTTCTTGTGGGGTTCGAACGGGAGCATTCCAGAGAGCTCATGTTCGTTGTACGTTCGATTGACGTTCGAACGAGTCTTCACAGAAAGGGCACGTTCGTGTAGCGTTCTAGTAAGCGTTCGAACGCGACTGCGATCTGAACGCGTTTTTGGCCTGCAAAACCCTAGGTTTTCACACTACCTATAAATTTAACCCTTAGCCGCCATTCTCATCAGTTGAAGCATATTTCCCTTGAGCCAAATACTCTCAAAGCTTTCAACTCTCTTTGATTTCACCTTGAAGACTCTTTGAATCTTATGTCTTCTTTGTTAATGGTGAAATCCATTCTTTGATAAACCTTCAACACAACTTAACCCAAATTCCCTAATCCTTTAGAGTTCTTTAGGAGGAAGTTTGGTAGTCGAAGTTCCGGCGTCATTGGTGATATAATCTACTCAGAGACTTCAGAGGTTCTGAAGAAAACCGTGGGTCGCGGGCTTGAGGAGTTGCCTTGAGTTCTTGCAGTATAGAGGTACTTGAGTCGGTGGAGTTGCCACCATAGGTCTTGACCATCGCTGTAAGTTTTTCTCGATATAGTGGATTTAGGTGGTAGCCTATACCCGGAGTGGTTTTTTACTCGGAAGAGTTTTCCACTTCGTCACCAAAATCATTGTGTTGAATTTTGTGTGATTGATTTTATTTGCTCCTTAATTATTGTTATTGTTTTTACATTTGCAGCTTATTATTTTTAGTTAGTTGATTTGTTAAATTGCCTGTTGCAATTCCATAGTAGCAGTAACAGGACTTGTCCTGCTTATTGTCTGTAATTCCGCATAGGGTCAGAACTTAAGATAACCCCGAATTTTCAATTGGTATCAGAGCCTAAACTCGATCCTTGACCCATTAGCTATGGAGCGTAGTCAACCCTTAAATTGTCCGCCATTTTTTGATATCACGGAATATTTGCATTGGAAGGTTCGCATGAGAGCGTTCCTTAAGTCCTTAGATGAGAGGGTCTGGATGACTGTTGAACACGGGTGGAAACCTCCCATTGTTATTGTTGATGGGGTATCTTCCCCTAAAGATAAATTGACCTGGACCAAGGACGAATTTGATGCTAGCAATAGGAACAGCAAGGCTGTTAATGCCATACATGGTGCTGTTTGTTCTGCTGAATTTAGGAGAATCTCTATGTGTGAGATAACCAAGGATGCTTGGGACATCCTGCAGACTGTGCATGAGGGCACATTGTCTGTTAAAAATAGTAGACTCCAGGATCTTGCTACTAGGTTTGAGGTCGCTAGAATGAAGGATGATGAGACCTTTGATGAGTTTTATGCTGAGATTAACGATATTGTTAACTCTAGTTTTAACCTAGGTGAGACTATTCCTACCAGTAGGATAGTTAGGAAAATCTGAGATCCATACCTGATAAGTTCCTACCCAAAATCACCGCCATCGAGGAAAGTAATGACCTCGATCAGCTTAATTTAGATGAACTCGTAGGAAAACTGTAGGTTTATGAGAAAAAGCTTCCTGGTTATAGAGAGCCAAAAACATTTGCGATGAAAATCGCTAAGGAAGTTATGCATGATCCGTCTGGTGATGATGATACCTTCAAGGATCATGATTTGGCCTTGTTTGCAAAGAAGTTTAAAAAATTTCTTAAACTTAAGAAGAGTGGCCATATCAGTAACAGGGATAGGGAGGTTATGCCTAGAGAAAAGAGGTATAGCAGGAGAGGAAAGAGTCTAGAGAGGATATGGGTAGTAGATCCCGTGATGTCCAATGCCATGAGTGTGAAGGATATGGGCACATTAGATCTGAATGTCCCACATATCTGAAGGCTAAAGGTAAGAAAGCCATGGCAGCCTCTCCCAGTGATTCAGAAGGTGGATATACTCTGATGAGTCTCCTAAAGACAAGAACAATTTTATGGCATTTACTGCTAGTGTGACTGATGATAGAGAGATTATTGTTAATGATGCTGATTTGAAGTCTCTCTTGATGAGTCTGTTGATGAGGATAGTCTTCAGGTAGCTTTTGCTGAACTGTTTAATGAGAGTTTAGCTATTAAGAAGACTAATATAAAGGTCAGTAAAAGGCTGAAAATTGTAGAGCTAGAAAAGAATGAAGCTCAAGCTAAATTTGAGCAAAGCCTTTTGATTGTTGATGACCTAGAGAGGGAGGAACAGAGGCCTAGTTAATAGAGTCCAAATATTAGAGACCGAACTTGAAAATGCTAGAACCCAGTTGTCCGTATTTTCTAGTGGAAATAAAAAGGTGGACCGTATGTTAGGAATTATTTCTGAGCCTAACTGTGATAAGGCTTCTTCTTCCACAGCTGTGCCTGTAGCAGCTAAACGTGACTTAGGTAAGAAACCTGTTGTGTGTAGTCATGTTTCTCCTCATGTTGTTCCTCGTCCTATTTCCCAACCTCAATCTAGAGGTGTTGTGGGTAAACCTCGCTCTCATCCGAGGTTTGTGCCTGTGTGCCACCACTGTGGCAAGGCTGGACATATTAGGCCTAAGTGTTTCATATTGCACAAGCAAAAGAGAAGGCCTAAGAGTGTGTCTCCTAGATTTGATTCATCAAATCTAATGTCTCAAGTTTCTGCACTAACCAAACAAGCTCAATTCTTGAGTGAGAAACTTGCTTTGTTGTCTGGGAATTCTCATGTGCATGAGGCTCCTAGAAAGGTTTGGGTGGGGAAGCAAGATGATTTCCATCTACTTCTGCATGTCCTGATGGATATGATGAGAGTGCACTTCGGTGTAACTCTGCTTGAAAGATGCATTTTATTTTCCCATTGCATGGTGTGTGCGTGTTTTTATGTTTTTTTTCACGTTTGTTTTATTTTCACAGCATATGGGTGTGTGTGTGTGTCTTGTTTTTTGTTATATTGTCCCTTGGTATATAGGATGGAAACCCGGACATAAATTTCATAGCCGATTCCGAATGGACGGTAGTATGATCTGCACTCGGGATACAACTCCACGTACCATTGGATGTTTTACAAGCCTGTTTGTGTCTTTATTTTTATTTGTTGAAATCTGAAAAATTAAAAAAAAAAATAGAATGAAAAAGACAAAAATTTATTTTATTTTATGGCTTGTTAGAGCATGAAAAGCTTATGCATGTGATCCTGGTATGTAGGATATATGATTATGCATGTATGATATGCTTTTATTTTTCTTGATGCTCTATATACATGAGTGTGTGTGATAAAAACCTTTGGTATATCATGTGCTTGCACCTCACATACACGTTTTAATTATCCAAGCTTGGTCGCATGTATGAGTTTTGGAATAGCAATCTAATTTCTATCTTATCCTGTTTGCTAAATAGTGTGACTTTTGACTAGATGACCATTGCTATCCCCTTGTGCAAAAGTAAAAAGAAATAAATTCAAAAAAAAAAAAATGAGACTCAAGTGAAAAAGAGCCAAAATGGCCAAATTCAAAAGATAAGGGCAAAAGCCCTTCACTCGAAAGAGTTATTAAAAATGAGCTTATGATATTTCTGGGGTAAATATTATAGCATGCAACCAATGTTGCTTATTTTCAGGTCCTAGTGGTGCTGGGTTTGAACACCTATTTTGTGGACTTGGTTTGTTTAGAGATGGATTTCTTTGGCTGTGTCCGGCTCATAAAATAAGGTCTTAAGCCTTGATTCGTTATGCACTTTATTTTTCCACGCAAGTGCTTTATATGATTTGGTGTTTATGTCATATGCATAAGTGTTGTATTTAGCCACTTTTAAAATGATGCATATTGTTTCATGTCATAAACAGTTGAATACTGACTGGGTATCATTGTATCAGCTTGAAATGCTGTTTCAGTCAGTTTTTGACAGAATTTTTTATTATCTCAGTATGTGCTTGTGTGTGCTTCATGTTACTGTGCATACCATTTTTTTCTTCCTGTGCACTTTTCTGAGTTTTGATTTACTTCCCTGTGTTTATTTTGCTAACTGTATGTGTCTGTTAGTGAGGGGGGAGTAATTCCTGGTTGTTTATGCTCTTGCATGTGTTGTCTCATGTTCTCCTGTTATGTTTCTGGTTATTTTACCCTTTGTCATTTCGTGACAAAAAGGGGGAGAGTAATATATTAAGGGGGAGAGCCTTAATATATAGGAGGGAGTCGTAGAATATCCTTTAGATATCTCCGTTTTAAGGGGAGTTAAGATTAATGGGGAGAAGGATTTCTACTTGTACATGTATGAGATTTTTACATGCTTTATGGTTTACTTGATTATCCCAATGCTTTTCACGGTATATTGTTGTTTGTGGATGTTTCAGGTAACAGGTATGTTGCTGCGGTGGCATTAATCTCAAGACTACTTTGTTAGGTGTTAGATCGAGTCCATTTGTAATAAGTCATTGTTTTGATGGTTGACAGTTGACTATTTGCTTTTTGGGTCTATTACCGTAGTCTTTGTATTAGGTAGTGTTTTGTCACGGAATGCCAAAGGGGGAGATTGTTAGTTCCAGTTTTATTGGCTTATATCCGTGACAAAACAAGTTCAATTGAGTTGTAATCTTTCATGAAGATCTTTGTGCAATTGGACTGGTTTCTGGCTGCTGTGCATCAGACATGCGTTCGTGGTGCATTCGTTGCAGGGTTCGAACGATTGGCGTTAGTGCTGCGTTCGTTTGTGGGTTCGAACATGTGGCGTTAGTGGCACGTTCTTTATTGGGTTCGAACGGGAGCATTCCAGAGAGCAAACGTTCGATGCACGTTCTTGTGGGGTTCGAACGGGAGCATTCCAGAGAGCTCACGTTCGTTGTGCGTTCGATTGACGTTCGAACGAGTCTTCACAGAAAGGGCGCGTTCGTGTAGCGTTCTAGTAAGCGTTCGAACGCGACTGCGATCTGAACGCGTTTTTGGCCTGCAAAACCCTAGGTTTTCACACTACCTATAAATTTAACCCTTAGCCGCCATTCTCATCAGTTGAAGCATATTCCCTTGAGCCAAATACTCTCAAAGCTTTCAACTCTCTTTGATTTCACTTTGAAGACTCTTTGAATCTTATGTCTTCTTTGTTAATGGTGAAATCCATTCTTTGATAAACCTTCAACACAACTTAACCCAAATTCCCTAATCCTTTAGAGTTCTTTAGGAGGAAGTTTGGTAGTCGGAGTTCGGCGTCATTGGTGATATAATCTACTCAGAGACTTCAGAGGTTCTGAAGAAAACCGTGGGTCGCGGGCTTGAGGAGTTGCCTTGAGTTCTTGCAGTATAGAGGTACTTGAGTCGGTGGAGTTGCCACCATAGGTCTTGACCATCGCTGTAAGTTTTTCTCGATTAGCGGATTCGGGTGGTAGCCTATACCCGGAGTGGTTTTTACTCGGAAGAGTTTTCCACTTCGTCACCAAAATCATTGTGTTGAATTTTGTGTGATTGATTTTATTTGCTCCTTAATTATTGTTATTGTTTTTACATTTGCAGCTTATTTTTTAGTTGGTTGATTTGTTAAATTGCCTGTTGCAATTCCATCGTAGCAGTAACATGACTTGTCCTGTTTATTGTCTGTAATTCCGCATAGGGTCAGAACTTAGGATAACCCCGATTTTCACCACTGTTAGGGGATCGTTGGCTGAAGCTGACACGCAAGTAAAGTGAAATTAAGAACAATCGTTACTTCAGGAGGCTTTGCTTACCATATAACAATACAATAATAATTAGGAGACTTAGCTTACCATAAATATTAACAATAAAATAAAGTAAAGAGACACAAATTTAATGTGGTAAAATCCTCAATGTGAGGGAAACATCCACGGACAAATGTAGAATGATTTCATTATAGTGGAAAGAATTTTACAACTTCTCTCTAAATAAAAGGAGTGAACAATCTCACACTCACTTAGAATATGAGAATTTCAACTCTCTCACAAACTCTTAACAATAAACAATATTTTTCTCTTTTAGAATACATAGGATTTGGTTGAGAATGGAATAAAGAAAATAATGAAATGAAACTTATATTTATAGGCACGAGATTTACTGTTCAAATAATGGATTTTAATTTTTTTTAATGTGGGACTCACCCACATAAATAATTTATATTTAATATTATTATATATGTATTTTCCAGTTACCTTTTTGACTAAAGCACCAAAATGTGCTTAACAAAATATACATACAGTCCCCAAGGGGTGTGGCTTGGTGGTGTAGGGTCCAGGATCTCACCTTCAGGTTCTGGGTTCGAATTCAGGGGATGCACTTCTTGTAAGAGTCTGGGACAGCCGGTGGTTTTACCTACGCCGCGACCCAGAATGGGTGGTTTGGTGGCGGAGTTTCCATCGTTTCCAAAAAAAAAAATATATATATACATACATACATATAAAATAAAAAAATTAACACACTGTTTTTAATCGACAATAATGTGTGTGTTTACAGAGGCACAAGAATTTTCTGAGTCTTGGAAACTTTTATCAATGAAAATAGGGATATTATCATTTTTCCAATTAAAGATTAACTTATATATAGAATTATCAGAAAACTTTAAATATGTTCAATTTGATACTCAAAGTTTCAATCGTTACATTAATTTATATATTTTTAGATTCAATTTTAAAACCAAAATTTCATAATTTACATTTAAAAATTTCAATCAATATACTAATTTATATTTTTCGTATAATTCCATACATATGTCAATCTTCCGGTGTATAGAAATATTAAAATTCCAACAAAGCTTACATCGCTTGTGGGGGACTTTTGTTTTCTCTGATCACTTTTCTCCCCAAAAAAAGACAAAGCAACTTGAACAGGTTCAATTGGCTTGTCATCAATCTCACCCATTTTCTCTAAGTCAAAATAAACAACATCAATAAAATCTCCAATGAAAACATTCAACAATTCAAATCTGCAACATGTTTATGTTTCCCCCACATTTTCTCATCAATCAAACACACACATAAAAAAAAAATTAATAATAAAAAAATAAAAAATCCCAAAGTAAAAATTATTAAATAAAGAAAGAAAGGTACCTGAAGCAAGTCGACAGACAATTTGAGACCAAAAGAAGAAACAATGTCAATGGGGGAATTGAGAAAGGTTAGAATTAAGAAGATCCATAGAACCCAATTACATTGTGTTTCTTGGAACAAACAAGGTTCTTAGTTTTGTCTGAATTTGAGAGCCAACATTTTTTTTTTAATTAACTTGAACTTGAACTCATCGATGAATTTATTTCCATAAAACAGTTTTGTCTGTTTTGGAGAAAAACTTACCTAGGCCGGCAAGCTGCGGCTCAATGACATATGGGGCATTAAATAAATTTTTTTATAAGGTCTTGCTACATTTAGGAATATATTTTCTAATTGATATTGTTGGACCATAGGATGAAGTCGCCCTAGGACGAAAGGAAGAACGAAGAGAAAAAGGACAATGGGTCGAAGAGCGACGAAGAGCTTGGGGCGACCGGACCAATGGTTAGGGCGAAAAAACCCATGATGCGGTTACTCCCACGATCGTAGCAGTTGGACGGTTTTCCCTCCATAACCAAGCAGTTGAGACACGCAGCTCAGCGGTTACATGCACGATCTTGCAGCTGCAGGGAGATACTGGAACCGCCTAAAACGGTTGACAAGCTTCACTATAAAAGCCTACCTACACTAAGAGAACAACCCCGATCAGATGAAGAATCAAATGAACATATTTTTATTTTTCATTTCTTAGATTGTAATCTTAGGACTGTAACTTGTGTGCTTGCGCCCCTTGGAGGCTTATTCACTTAATCAAACACCCCTTGCTGAGACATTGTCTCAGGAGGTTTGAACCTTACACGCTCTTCTTTCTTCACGCATAAAAATTGCGAAAACAGTTTTTGGCGACCACGTGGGAGATTGGTGTAAAGAGTGGAGATGCCTCCGAAAAGAAACGCTCAAAATGGCTCAACTGCGGAGGAATGAGGACTGGAGCAAACCAACCAGCCCAACATTCCAGCCATAGTGGGTCAATTTGAGGGTCTGGCAGATGCTAGTCGGTACGAACCTATGAGAGAACTCAGCCCTAACGCGGTGCACGCATTGTTCGGTGAATTCACACATGATGTTGTCGAACAGGTTAGGCTTCAAAATGCGCATGTCATAGATAAATTCGTATCAACTACCAATTCGCATATGAAAACATGGCTAAACATCTAAGCTCGATGAATGAATTAATGGCCAAATGTGTAAACGGCGGGACAGTGCTGCCGCGGACTACGTCTCCCCCTGCGGCAAGCAGTCAGGTGGCTGGTCCTAGTAATGTTCCTGCTCAGGGAACTGACATCCATGCGGTTCTCAGGGGAGGAACAAGTCATGGAGGCAATGGCCCACAATTAGGACCAAATATACACCAAGGGCCAAATATGGCACAAAATGAAGTGGTGTTGCCTCAGGGTGTCCAGAACCCTAATTATGTCTCACTTTTGAGAGGACCGCAACCACCGCCCATAGCTGCGTCATTTAATGGCAATGATATGCTAAAGGAACAAATGACAGAGATCCTTCAAAACCAATTCGGTCTAGGCATACGGTCGATTCGGCCAAGATATCGGAAGCCGTATCCTGATTGGATCGATGTGGCTTATCCATGGCCCAGAAACTACAAGATACCAGATTTTACCCTCTTTACAGGGTCTGTGGAAGTTTCTACCATGGAACATATATGGCGATTTACTCTTCAGTGTGGGGAAATCAATGATTTCCACAAACTGAGGTTGTTTCACGGCTCATTGTCAGGGGTAGCTTTCTCCTGGTATGTCAGTCTGCCGGCCAATTCGGTAGAAAATTGGCAGCAAATGGAACAATTGTTTCATGGGCAATTTTTACAAAGCCGAGTCTGAAGTAGCCTTAGCTGATTTGGTGAACCTAAGACAGTTGCCAGGAGAATGGGCCGAAACATTTTTACAACGGTTTAAAGTAGCTCGGGGCCGATGTTACGTGCCTTTGCCCGAAAAGGAATTTGTGAGGATCGCTCAAGGTTGCTTAAATCTCGATCTGAAAAAGAAGTTTCAGGATCGTGAGTTTTGGGACCTTCCCCAACTCACCACCAGTGTGGTACGTTATGAGCGATTACTACGAGAAGATGAGCAAATGAAGAATTCGAGCAAATGGACATATTACAGGAATATTGACTATGAAATGGGCGAAATAGATACCGAGTCAGACGATTTATGTCTGGCCAAGTTGGTTAAAAGGGAACCTTACGTTTGCAAAACGTGGGAAAAACTTCAAGCCAGTGAAAAAAATGATAGAAAGGGCATAAACTTTTCCTTTGATATTACTAAAGTCGATGCCATATTTGACCAGTTATATAAGGATAAGCAAATTAGCTTGAGCGAACGACATACATTGCCAACAGTCGAGCAGAACGGTAGTAAAAAATATTGTAAGTGGCACAATGCATGGTCTCACACAACTAACAATTGCCTTGTTTTTCGTAATGTCTCACATGATGCCATAGAATCCGGACGAATCACGTTCGAGAAAAAGATGGCCGTGGATAGCGACCCTTTTCCAAAATCGGTTGGGGTGAACATGATCAATCCAGACCTTGCCAAGGTGAACCTGCCGAAAGTCAAATTAGTGCTAGACGAAGGACAACACCTTCGTCGTCCAAACGCTCTGGAAAGGATTAAGGAGCCTTCAGGGCAAGAAGACCAGCAGAACATTTGTATTCGATGCAAGAACAACATGGAATGGATGAAAGAGTTAGAAGACACTTGCGAAAGGCCTGCAAAGAGAAAGCCATCATCGTGGTAGCCCCGGACCTTCGCCCCAAGGTTCTATATGGAGAATTCAAATTTCGTCCAGAATGTAAGGACGTTCAGACCGAAGATTAATCGGCCCAATGTTTGGCATTCATACCAAAAGCCACACTTGGGCCAGCAGCAGGTAGGAACTATCGCCCTGTAGACGAAATGACAAGGACGCAGTTGAGGCGGCACCAAAGGAATTATGGTTGTTTGATGCGTCGACAAGGTGAAACGAAGTCCACCACAGGCCGTAGCCCTCGCACCACAAAGAAAACAGAAGTAAAAAAAGGGGTGACAACAAAGAAGGAACGGTGGTAAGTTCCGACGAATGCACTAAATTCGACAGACGGAAACCGGACGAAACAGACGACGAAGAGCCGCCAATTGTCATTCAGTTCGGCAGTATGCCGCCAGTGGTGGCTAATCATTACCTATTGCCTGGGAAATTCAGGAGAGAGAACAATTGGGAAGCTGGAACAAGCGAGGACGTTTATAAGGGTGGCGAAACCGAATTTGCAGCGCTCTCAATCACAGACCGGGAGGCTGAAGAGGAAGAGATGACTGATGTAGAAAAAGAAATAGACATCAAGACCGAATCAAGGAGAAAGGGAATTTCACAGAATCGGCTTCTCAGAGAATTATATGAAGCCGAAAACCCTGTAGTCGGGACATTGTGAGAAGATTTGGGATGATACCCGTTCCTTGTTTTGTATGGGACACCTAAGATAAAGCGGGCCATCACCAGAGCCGAAAAACGGAGATTGACTGTCAATCATGTCTCCCAGGATGCGCCAGCCACGTTGCCACTTTTTGTATGAGACATAAAAGAGGAATGGCCTCAAGTTAACAACGAGGCCGATCAGGCAATGAAAATAGGGCTATCAGGTAAAATGGTTTTCCCGAAGCCATCAACACATATGACGAAGCATCTGCGGCCGCTGTATGTGAAATCAAAGGCTAATGGGATACCTGTCACCAAAGTACTAATTGATAACGGGGCGGCCATTAATACAATACCCGTTAGGATGCTAGGACGTTTGGCCAAGTCCGAAGAAGACCTTCTCCCTACGGAAGTGATGCTTACTGGCTTTAATGAGGGGCGACGACAGCAAAAGGAGTTATTCTATTGGACCTGCAAGTGGGAAGTACTACAAGGACAGTGGTATTTTTCGTCATAGATGGACCAACTACATACAATATGCTACTGGGACGAGACTGGATTCACGGCAGCCGATGCATCCCCCCATCCCTTCATCAATGCCTGGTTTTCTGGAACCAGAGGGACGAAGTAGAGATAGTGCATGCCGACAATAAGCCATTCGCTGCGGAGACACACTCGGCCGAGTACTTCATGTACGAAATGAACTATGGGCCGGCCAGAGTTTTGAATAAAGGGGAAAACCCTACCATTGTGGCTCAAAATGACGAGTTTTACCCCTCTGGGTTGCTGGACGATTTGTTCGCACAGACGAGACCAACCATAGTGGTCTTTGGAGAACCGACACACATCGATTTGAATGAAGTACGGCCAGAATAAGGAGCAAGCCGCTCTTGCGGCCTCCAAGGCCAATTTATTGGCCTATGTGATGGAGCGAAGAAGTGAGGACGAAACACATGACGCTATTTCGGCCTTAAGAGGCAAATTACTGGCATACCAGACGGAGGAAAAAATAAAAGAACTATGTGGAGTGGACTACTTGATAGAAGAAGGAGAATCAAAGGAAGAAGAGTTCGCCCTGAATGGACGACGCAAGACAAATATCTCAAGAGGACAAGATGCTCTGGACGAGGTAAATCTGGGGAATGAGCACGATAGGCGAATAACTTACGTCAGCAAGGAATTGGAGCCCCAGGTACGTGAAAAGTTAGTTAGTTTGTTGCAAAGATACAAAGATTGTTTTGCATGGGACTACCATGAGATGTCTGGTTTAGATAGGACGTTGGTAGAGCATAAACTGCCAATCATGCCAAGTCATAGGCCTCATAGGCATCTTTCCGGAGGTTTGCGCCTAATGTCATGCCTGATATTAAGAAAGAAGTTGAACGACTGTTAGAGGCAAAATTTATTAGGACGACCAGATATGTAGAATGGTTGTCAAATATTGTCCCAGTTAGGAAAAATAATGGAAAGATAAGGATTTGTATAGATTTCAGAAATTTAAACCTGGCAACACCAAAGGAGCAATACCCAATGCCGACAGTAGATTCCCTAGTGGATTCCACGGCAGGGTATCAGGTATACTCGTTTATGGATGGGTATGCGGGCTATAATCAGATTTACATCGCCGAAGACGATGTACATAAGACGACCTTTAGGTGCCCAGGTTCTCTAGGGTGTTATGAATGGGCGGTTATGCCATTCGGCCTGAAAAATACTGGTGCCACTTATCAACGGGCTATGAACTTGATCTTTCATAACATGATTGGCGAATTCGTAGAAGTCTATGTGGACGATATAGTGGCTAAATCCGTGACTATGGACGAACATTTTGGCCACTTAGCAGCGGCCTTCGAACGAATGAGGAAGTTCAAACTAAGAATGAACCATGCCAAATGTGCTTTCGGGGTGTGAGTAGGAAATTTCCTAGGGTTTCTAGTGCACTAACGGGGAATTGAGATCGACACCAATAAGTCTCAGGCAATCACTGAAGCTATGCCACCCCAAAATAAAAAAGAGTTGCAGAGGTTTTTAGGGAAAATTAAAATTTTAAGGCGATTCATCTCCAACTGTGTAGGAAAAACAAAAGTGTTCTCCTCCTTATTAAAGCTAAAGGCCGAGGACGAATACGTCTGGACCGAGGAACATCAACAATCATTTGACAGCCTGAAGAAATACTTGTCACAGACGCCGGTGATGGTACCTCCAGTGCCAGGAAAGCTAATAAAGTTATACATAGCGGCTGAAGAGCGGTCTATAGCTGGGATGATCGCGCAAGATGACGACATGAACATCGAGAGAGCCATTTACTATATTAGCATACAATTGCTGAATTATGAATGTAATTATTCTCCAATGAAGAAATTATGTTTGGCTTTATACTTCGCATGTACTAAATTACGAGCCTACCTTAGGCCGAATATAGTGTACTTGATTACAGGAATTAATATAATAAAGTACATGTTTTCTCATCCCATCTTGCATCAAAGAGTCGGTTTTTGGTCACTATCACTTTCAGAATTTGATATACAACATGAACCCCAAAGGGCCGTTAAAAATCAAGCCTTGGCCGATTTTTTAGTCGACCATCCATGTCTTAGCACGATAAAGGAAATAGGAATGGATCTGGACGAATGTAGTCTGAAACCATGGACGATGTATTTCGACGGATCCAGCACAATGAAGGGAGCTGGAATAGGATTAGTCCTGGTCAGCCCCTTGGGAGAATCTTTCCGATTCTTAGTCAAGTTGACCGAATACTGCACTAATAACCAGGTCGAATACGAAGCCTTGATACTTGGGCTAGAGATGCTCCTCAATATGGGAGTAACCCATGTGTCCATCAAGGGATATTCGCAGCTGGTAATTCAACAAGTGATAGGAGCTTTCAAATGTCAAAGCCCATCAGTAACGACATTATTAGACGTGGCCAAAGAATTAGTAGAACGATTTGATCACGCTGAATTGGAGTACATTCCGAGGGCGAAGAACGAATTGGCCAATAGCTTAGCCCAAGCAGCCTCCGGATATAAACAGACAAACACAGGTAAGGTATGCAGGAGCGAAGAGGTTGAGCCAATCCTCATGAGGTGAGCTAAAGATACAGACACTGTGGTTATCGAAGCCGAAAAAGGGGACGATTGGAGAAGCGAAATCAAGACATTCCTAAAGCAGCCCGAAGCAGTGAAGGATCAAAAGCTAAAACCTAAAGCTTTGAACTATGTAGTATCAGGAGATGTGCTATATAAGAAACGACAAGATGGTTTGTTGTTGAAATGTGTAGGGCCATCCGAATCCAAAACTATCATGGCCGAAATGCATGAAGGCATTTGTGGGGCTCACCAAGCCGGGGTAAAGATGATATGGTTGATTATACGAAGCGGCTATTATTGGCCAAAGATGGGAGAATCGTGCACCTCATATGCCAAATGATGCATTGCTTGTCAGAAGCACAGACCTATTCAGAGGGCTCCAGCAACTGAAATGGTCCCAGTCATTAAACTGTGGTTGTTTATGGGATGGGCGATAGACTTGATAGGGAAGATTTATCCTGCATCAAGTAAGAGGCATACTTTCATCGTCGTTGCCACTGACTTCTTCACTAAATGGGTGGAGGCCATCCCAGTTGTAAAAATCTCCCAAGAGCAGATCATCAAGTTCATAAAGGAACATATAATTCACCGATTTGGTATACCACAGACAATAATGGTAGATCATGGTACTTCATTAAACGGTGAAAAGGTAAAAGACTTCCTGGGTGAATACGGAGTCCGATTAGTGAACACTACTCCATACTACCCTCAGTCAAATGGTCAAGCAGAATCAACCAACAAGACCCTTAAAGGATTAATTCGGAAAATGGTGACGGATAATGCCAGACGGTAGGATGAATATTTGAGTCAAGCGTTATGGGCCTATAGAATGTCTCCGCGAACAAGTACTTCAGTGACACTGTTCTAATTAGTGTATGGTCAAGAGGCTGTGCTTCCAGTAGAAATGAATATTGAGTCTACCAGGGTAATGCTGCAAGACAAAATGACCTGGGAAGACTACGACGAGGCAATGATCCATAACTTTTTGGAATTGGACGACATCAGATGTGATGCGCTTAATCGTCTAAAAGCACAAAAGAAAAAGATAGCCAAAGAATACAACCTCAGAGTAATGGCTAAATCGTTCAGGGAAGGAGAATTAGTGTTGAAGACTGTGTTGCCACTTGGTTCTAAGGACCCAGCGTATGGCAAATGGTCGCTCAATTGGGAAGGCCCCTTCATGGTAAAAAACGTGTTGCCAAATGGATCCTATCATCTACAAGACTTAAACGGAAGAGTGTATACAAGAGCAATAAATGACAAATACTTAAAGAAATATGTGCCCTCATTATGGGAGCATGAAACAAAAAAGGCACTAAGTTCTCATTAAATATGGACGAAAACGTCCTAAGAATACAAGGATAGACGATATAACGTCTTAAAAAATATTACTTTTGGCCCGAAGAGTGCCGAAATTCCCCAAGCAGCCCCTTAATGGCTGAAAGCGTCTCCCTCCTCAGGCGCCATTCGTCCTGTATTCCTATACCCACTACGTCTAAGTCGGCCAGGCTTTTCTCGAAATTGATGCGGGCTAATCCCTCGTACTCTGCCATAGACTCGTCCATCTCCTCCACTCGAGTAACGAGGGTCCTCCTTTTAGCCTCTTTCCTCATGCGGCTTTCCTCAAGAAGACGCTGAATCTCTTTTAGTTGTCGCTCCAAGTCCAGGAAGACCAATTCTTCGGTCACAATTTCTTCTGTTGTCTCCCTCAAGGCCTGATGCCGTGCTTCGAGAGAATCACGAAGTGTTTCTTTCCTCATCACAGAAGAATGAAGCCTGATCTTCTGGCTGTGCACATTGCGATACCGAGAGAGGAGGTTTGCTATGTCATTTTGTATTTCTTGGAGAAAAAGCCGATCGTCCACAGATATTGGCAAAGTAGGGAGGGCCAATATTCGGTTCAACTCAGAGGAGCTTTTGTCCAATTGAAGGACGTTCTCCGGCCGCACGACTTGATTAATTTCTAGTGCAGCGAAGGAAGCATATTGGCCAAAAACCTTCTGAAGGGCCTCCATGTCTGTGCTGGTGCTAACCAAAGGCGAAGGAGGCCGAAAAGAAGCATAAGACAGACATCCAAAGCGATCCAAAATGTCCTGGATTGTTTGCAACAATGGGTCGGATACCTGTACACAGAAGAAATTAGCAAGTATAAGCCAGGATAAGGACGAACTAGAGAAGAAGAAAAGACTCACCATCACAGAACCAGAACCAGAGGGCTGACCCACCATTGCCTCGAATGCCTCAGCCGCGGGTGCGCTAACTCTTGTTGAAATGAAGGCTCTGGGGATGATGGATGCTGGGGGACAAGAGTCGACTGTGGTGTGGCCTGAGGAGAAGACGGCCGAGTAGGAGAACATATTGGCAAAATAGGAGACTCAGCCCAATTGGGTGACGGCTGCTCAGGAGCAACCAGTACTTGGACTATCTGAGCAGGAGCTGTGGAAGAAACAACCATGAGAGCTGAAGATGACGTCCGCTCAAGCTCAAGAAACTCCACTTGAGGAGAAGAAGTCAGATGAGCCAAAGACGACGGCTGTACTGAGACTGAAGTCTGATGCGCAGAAGTTCTGGGAGATACCGCTTCTGGCATCGAATGTTGTGATGCAGTAGTCGGCCGAACATCTGCAAGAGAATCAGAGTCGGACGAATCAAAAATATAAGTGATTTCATCTTCTTCATAAATGTGACGAAGTACGTCGTCTTTATACATAGACCGAGCCTCCTCTAATGACTCCATTTCGGCCAAATTATAGAGGTCGTCAACGTCCCTATAACTCCCTCTGAGTCCTGAGGTAGACATCCTGCGTACTATAGGGTAGAATTGCCTAAGGTAATGCCACAGAGCCCCAGTCGGCCAGATAGGCTCTGGCACTTCATCCTCATCATTCGGATCATGCACGATTGGTACAGAACCGTCCGAAGGGAAGCGCTCAAATGGGGAATGATCACCAGGAATCTCCTCAACTCTTAGACGCGAATAGCCAAATTCAACAGATGGCTCCGTACCTTGGGGGTCGGCTCCAATTGTATCTCCCTCTCCTGGGAATTGTGTCACGACGGGACCGTCGACAGCGTCATCCTCATCAGAGGGAAATTAAACAATCGGCATCCCTGCATGTCCCGCTCCCTCATTTCCGCCCACAAGAGCTTCGGCCTCCGGAATTCGCGCCGTTTCAGGAATTGCTGAAGGCGGATCAATCTTAAGGGCCTGTACTAAATGCACAGTCATGATATCAAGATACCTCAAACCCGTATGAATGTAAAAGAAAGCAGGTCTCAAGCTCATACCTTAGAGCGACGGGCGAGCGGAACGTCCGAATCAGAACTTCGGCTGGGAGAAGGCTGCTTCCTTTTAGCATGCTTTATGCTCTTGAGTTTAGACGCCTCAACTACCTTCTTTGACCCCGATGGCTCAGAAGATTTGTGGGACAAAGGAATAAAAGAAAACACCATCGCGAGAGGCGAAAAAAATATCGCGCACGGGGTGATTGGCAGAAACGGTCAAAGCAACGATGAATCGATATACAAGGAGCGAAAGGAGCTATGACAAAAGAAAACAGCAAGGAACGAGTCTCCACTAAGGAGTCCTTAAATTTAGAAATAGAAAAGAATTTAAAACGGTCTGACGACGCAGAATACGAATGAAAGAGAGCAAGAGGCCACCCTTGGACGAGGCCAAATTGACGGGCGACGAAGTTGGGCGAATATGCCTCCACTCCAGCCTTGCCATTGGCCCCGATCAAGATGTCATGAACCATGTCATGGCTGCATAAAAACTTGCGCCAAACGAAGACATGATTCATCCTCTTCCGAAAGGGGAAGGTCATGAACAAAAGACGGACTGTTCGACACAGTGAAAAGGGAAAAAAGAAGGAACCCGAGGAAAAGTAAAAAAATCAAAGGTAGCACGAGGAAGGAAAGAAGACGGCCTAAGCTGAGCGAATAGAAGGCCGACATAAGAGTAAGGGTGAGTCGAATCAATTGTGCCAAAAATATGAAAATAGGCTCTTAACCAAAGTTGGACAATCCACAAGGGGCCAGAGGCAAGATGTGATGACCCCGATCGAAGTTTCTTTTGAAGGACGGCCAGCCCCCGATACATGACG
This sequence comes from Zanthoxylum bungeanum, assembly GCA_019454045.1. Classification (NCBI taxonomy): domain Eukaryota; kingdom Viridiplantae; phylum Streptophyta; class Magnoliopsida; order Sapindales; family Rutaceae; genus Zanthoxylum; species Zanthoxylum bungeanum. The sequence continues at coordinate 287,031 of SKCR01021782.1, read as the reverse complement.
GCAAGAAGAAAAGAGGCCAATTCTAAATGACGGCCATGGGCGAGATCAGAAGAAATGGGGAGGTAACCCGCCATAGGTTTTTGGCTGGGTGTACAAACGATATATTTGCACAACCAATAATGAAGGAAGGATGTACGTTCTAGCATTGAAATCGTACCAGCCGTTTTCGAATATGTGCGGAGAAGAGAAGAATAAGACGAAAAAGAGGAATGACTCATTGAATGAGGGGGAAAACAAACGGTATGAAGGCCAAAATGGTCGCTCCGAGAGAGGTCAAACCGGTAAGAGCACCAACATCACGAAGGGTGATAGTAAAGGGCCCGACCGGAAAAATGAATACATTGTACTCGGAAGACCAAAAGAGTAAGGAAATGGGAAACAAGTTGCGATCAAAAGCTGGCAGAGACAAAGAAAGCTCAATAAGAGGAAGAAGATGGTGTTTGTCTAAAAAGGCACGGGTATCCGCATGTAACAACATACGTGTATACCAGGCTTCGAAAGCTGTATGAGGCTTGGGCCAGGTGCGAATTAGACTGGACTGAGCAAGGATAGAAATGTTAAGTGGTTCAGAAAACGAAGGGCTAGAGGGAAATTGATGAGCCAACGGGGCCGTTGCGATAGCGTTATCATCAATGAAGATGGGGCCAATAACGCTCTGGCCGAAATCATCATCAAGAGTGTGAAGGCCAAACACGCCCACAGAAGAGTCTTCTAATGCCAACTTGTAATCAGCGAAAGTTGAGTCGTTAGTTTTGGGAAAATAGGAAGAAGAAGCCATTGATGACAAAAGATCAAAAGAGAAGTACAAACGAGTTTGCAGAAAATGTAGAGGTATAACGATAGACAGAGAGGGGTGAAGCCTTATGGACAGACGAATGGTTTAACTTGGGACAGCTGTCACAACATGAATCGTCGAGGAGTAAGAGCAGCGAGAAAACAGAAAAGGATAGAAAGTTGCCCTAGACAGGTGTTCAAATGCAACTCGCTGCACAAGTGACGTACGACGGAAGGAATGGGCCACACATTTATTGTAGATATGATGGTTTTGCGTAGAACTTTAAGGGACGGCCCGACAAACTATAGGGCGAAGAATCTAACCCCGAATCTACTTCACTCAACCCCGCTACTTCGGCCTCCAACAGATCGGCCGAGTCTCAAAATCTTACATCAGCCTTCAGAATCGGCCAAGAACTTGTGTCAACACTACACTTTCCAAAGTCTTCGTCCAAGCCTTCTCCATTATTAACGCAAAGACTGATATGACAAGACCATCAGGTCACGGGTTTACTCTGACAAAGGACCAGACTTTGGGCAGGGAGCCCCTCTAATCGATCAGACAGCACGTGAAAAAACCATTCACGTGACAACAGTACCAAGGAAAACCCTTCACCACCTATTTAAAGGACAACCTTACTAACCAAACTCTTCATAGTCAAACAGAGTCCAGAAAATGAGAAGGACAAGATCAGAAAAGGCAAAGCAGAGTTGGGAAAAGGAAAAGCTCTGCATGAAACATAGGCCACCAGAGATGGAAGCCTCTCTTTAGTAAGGTGTGAAATGGAATTTAAAAAGACTCGCTAACGGCCATCCACACGGTGTAAGGTGTGAAATGAAATATAAGGTTGTGGATGGGCTGCGTCCGTTAGCGACAGATTGTCCAGGGTTCTTTGTATGGAAGGTACTGCACATCCCGAGTTGCGACTGGGTTAAGCTCGTTAACAACAGCTTGTCTGAGCTTCTCTACGCGGAGCATGCTACTTACATGGGACCTCGGATTTTAAGGGGCCGGCCAAAGGCGGAAATGGGTGATCAAATAAGTTTCCATCACTCCAATCTATACGCCGTTTCGTATTCTTCGATCGAAAATTCGCTCCCCGTACTCTATGGACTAGAGGATCGACCGAATAGTGGGCCGATCGAAGGCAGAAAGGAATGGTCTTAAGTTTCTCTCATTCCAATCTATACGCCTTTTTTTCTTCGACCAGAAATCCATCCTACAGGTTCTCTGGACTGAGGGATTGGCCGGGTACCATCCCTCGATTGGAGTAGCGGTCTTCCCTGAAGTGAGGAAACAACGAACCGGGATGGAAGACTAAAAAGAAAATTCACCTCGATCTTTACACTCCCCGTGCAATCAAGGTAAATTTAGGGGACAATTGTTGGACCAAAGGATGAAGTCGCCCTAGGACGAAAGAAAGAATGAAGAGAAGAAGGACGATGGGCCGAAGAGCGACGAAGAGCTTGGGGCGACCGGACCAATGGTTAGGGCGAAAACCCATGATGCGGTTACTCCTACGATCGTAGCAGTTGGACGGTTTTCCCTCCATAACCAAGCAGTTGAGACACGCAGCTCAGCGGTTACAGGCACGATCTTGCAGCTGCAGGGAGATACTGAAACCGCCTAAAATGGTTGACAAGCTTCACTATAAAAGCCTACCTACACTAAGAGAACAACTCCGATCAAATGAAGACTCAAATGAGCATATTTTTATTTTTCATTTCTTAGATTGTAATCTTAGGACTGTAACTTGTGTGCTTGCGCCCCTTGGAGGCTTATTCACTTAATCAAACACCCCTTGCTGAGACATTGTCTTAGGAGGTTTGAATCTTACACGCTCTTCTTTCTTCACGCATAAAAATTGCGCAAACAGATATATTTTTAAATTTTAAATAAAATTGAAATGTTCCTACAATATGTAAACAATAAAAATTTTAGAATAATTCTTTATTAAAGTATTATTAAGTAGATGTCTAAAAAACATGTTATTCTAAGTAAATTATGTTCAGCGATTTGATAGAGCAGATGATCTTAGAGATGGGACCAATAATAATTACATGATTATTTTATTCTATGACCATTCAATTTAAATTTAAAAAAAAAAAAAATTACCTGCCATTGGAACCCTCTGTTTTCCGATTAAGGGTGGCAACGGGCCGGGTCGGGATCGGGTCCAGACCAAATCCAGCCCGAAATTTTCCAAAAAAAAAAATTAAATACAATTTATATTATATAAATACATCATCAAAAGTAAAAACATACAAAAAAAATACATTCACACTATATGCAAAGACAATTTACAATTTAAATGCCACAAACAAATAAAAATGTTATAAACATATTAAAAAATATATATATATATAATTTTTTTTTTAGTTTTGGCCCGGGCTTTGATCAAAGGGCTCGGCTCGGGATTTGTTTACTCCGGGCCGGGCTCGGGCTTTTCTGCCACCCTTATTTCCGATAATCGGCTCTTCACTACATCTATGTATGAGTTATGGATGGTAATCGAGACATTTCATCTGAATTTCGATTAGTTTTTAGATTTGGGAAGAAAAAACTTCTTGAATCTTGTACCAAATAATTTAGGATCTCGAATCCTAATCAAGATTCTGGATTATTAGGTTAAAGTTTGGGATTCAATCCGGCTCGATTTTTTATGAAGGATGAAAAATTGCCTTGGATCTCGACTTGAATTTTTATTTAAAGTAATTTTAGTCTCGAATCCCGAACCATTCGGTACGAGATTTAAAATTTTCTCCCAACAAAATATCAACATTGTCATTATTAGTTCACACATATAAGATATATGAAGAATCAAAGTTTTAGGAGCAGTCTCTGTAGGGTTCAGGATCTCATCTTAAGGTCCTGAGTTTGAATTCAGAGAATGTGTTTTTTGTAAAAAGTCTGAGACAATCGGGGATTTTACTTGCTTTGCTTAAGCCCGAAATGAGTGTGTTGACGGTGGATTTTGGTCTCAGGGCAATATGAGAATATCACTCCCGAGGAAATCCTCCTTCAATAGTGAATTTGTTTGATTATGGGGGACCAAAGGCAAATTTAGCAGAAAACAGATAAATTCACCAATCAACAAGGGGATATAACGTGGTTCGGTGGATTTGGATCCGACCTACGTCCACTGACACAAACATGATGATATTTTTATTACTCAAACAGGCTTTTCCGATCTCTTTTTTGTTTTTATAAGTCAGAGCTTGATGATTTTGATCCTGATATTGGTTCCCTTTTTTATTCTCCTCCCCTTAAGCATACTCTACCCTCCTATTTATAATAGTGCAGAAATCAGATTCCTTCTTTTACAAAGGTTTCCTAGTTGAAACAATTTCCCTTTCCCATAAGGATTCCTAGTCAAAAACTACATTTACTTCCTTTATCATACTAGGACATTGACTTACTAGTTTACCCCATGAAAGTAGGATAACTTGTCATCTTATCTGTAAAAACATGATGCCTTATCTTCCTGAGCACGTCTCGCCATGTGCTCGGTCTTCATGAGGTCGGTCACAATGGTATTATGAACTAAGAATGCTGCTACCGATCTAATAATTGCCCGGTCATCTGAACCCAAGTGCTCGGTTACCGATCATAAAGTGCTCGGTCACTTACTGTTTGGCTCTTAGTGGTCGGGTCGGCATTAATGATCTTGACTGAGAAGTGAATTACCTTTTTTACCCCTGTCGTGCTGCTTAAATAACATAGTGCCTGAAAACACCATCAACATCTATCCCCTAGTTCTCGGTTCCGACGAGTATGCGAGTTGGTGCCGGGAACTATATAAAGATGGTGTGCTGATCGCCTTGCTGGTGGCCGCTCCAAAAATCACAGAGAAATTGCCTTCGCCATCAATTAAGTCTTCTGTTTCTATCTTCATATCCTCGGTTATTTGGAGATGCTGACCCTATTCAGAATGATTCTCCATTCCATAAGGAGATGAAGTTCCTCTTGTTGTCCAAACTAAAAATGACTCATCCTCTGTAATATCTAGAGGTCTTGACCCCTGACTGATCCAATCTTGATTGTGAGGAGAAAATTTTGCCTCTGAGCTAACTATGATGTGCTCGGTGGCATGTGATCATGTCTCGAGCTGTGAGAGATGCTCGGACCTGGGGGAATGTTACGTCCCCAGTCCGAAGGACTGACTCGGTGGGACGCAACCCGACCCCGAATGAAGAGAGGCACTTGGACCTGGGGGAATGTTACGTCCCCAGTCCGAATGGCTGACTCGGTGGGACGTACCCCGACCCCGAGCTGAGAAAGGCACTTGGACCTGTGGGAATGTTACGTCCCCAATCCGAAGGGCTGACTCGGTGGGACGTACCTCGACCCCGAGCTGAGAAGGCACTTGGACCTGGGGGAATGTTACGTCCCCAGTCCGAAGGACTGACTCGGTGGGACGTACCTCGACCCCGAGCTGAGAAAGGCACTTGGACCTGAGGGAATGTTACGTCCCCAGTCCGAAGGGCTGACTCGGTGGGACGCAACTCGACCCTGAATGAAGAGAGGCACTTTGGACCTGGGGGAATGTTACGTCCCCAGTTCGAAGGGCTGACTCGGTGGGACGTACCCGACCCCGAGCTGAGAAATGCACTTGGACCTGAGGGAATGTTACGTCCTCAGTCCGAAGGGCTGACTCGGTGGGACGTACCTCGACCCCGAGCTGAGAAAGGCACTTGGACTTGAGGGAATGTTACGTCCCCAGTCCGAAGGGCTGACTCAGTGGGACGTACCTCGACCCCGAGCTGAGAAAGGCATTTGGACCTGATGGAATGTTACGTCCCCAGTCAGAAGGGCTGACTCGGTGGGACGCAACTCGACCCTGAATGAAGAGAGGCACTTTGGACTTGGGGGAATGTTAAGACCCCAGTCCGAAGGGCTGACTCGGTGGGACGTACCCGACCCCGAGCTGAGAAAGGCACTTGGACCTGGGGGAATGTTACGTCCCTAGTCCGAAGGGCTGACTCGGTGGGACGTACCTCGACCCCGAGCTGAGAAAGACACTTGGACCTGAGGGAATGTTACGTCCCCAGTCCGAAGGGCTGACTCGGTGGGACGTACCTCGACCCCGAGCTGAGAAATGTACTTGGACCTGTGGGATTGTTATGTCCCCAGTCCGAAGGGCTGACTCGGTGGGACGTACCCCAACCCCGAGCTGAAACAAACATCGATCTCGGCGGTACAAGAGCAGACCCGAGCCGGAAAGAAAACATCTGACCTCAGCGGAACGAATCCAGCCTTGAGTCGATTAACCAAGCGGCCTCGGCGGAATGAATCAAGCCCCGAGCCGATTAATCAAGTGGCCTCGGCGGAAAGAATCCATCCCCGAGCCGATTAATCAAGTGGCCTCGGCGGAACGAATCCAGCCTCGAACAGATTAATCAGGTTGGACTTATTCAGAAGGGAAATGAATCAACCTTTTGAAGCCCTACTGAGTCCGGAACTGGCGTCCCCATACCAGACCAGTGGAAAACGAAAACAAATCTCTGGAAAATAAAATTAAAAGGTGGGGGTGACTTAGCACTTGTCCCAAAGCAAAACTTTTCACAAGTGTAAACAACAGCACGGATGCCTCAAAACAGCGTTCTGCCCGAGGTCTCCAAAACACAATTCTGAATCTTTCAATTCAGTGTCCCGTCGAACCATGATTTGGATCAGTAGAGCGTTTAAAATGGTAAGGGCACATCCTCTATAAGTCAGGTCACTGTGGAGTCTGTGTATTTGTGTGGGGGCTCCTCCTTACCGCGCTGGAGCAGGCACACGCCACAGGGGCACAACGCCTCCCCGTGCTGCGCCTCTCTTGGATCCAAATGATGAATGGATCAAAGAGTGTCCGAGATACTAAGGGCACATTCCTCATTAGGTCCGACATCACTGGAGCTAGCAATCGTCACGGGGGCATCATCTCTCCCCGTGCTATGCTTTCTCACGGATCCATTACATCGGGTAAGTGAGGATCAAAGAGTGTTTCGAAACATTAAGGGCATATTCCTCCTTATGTTGGTAACACTGGAGCAAGCAATCGCCACGGGGGTATCATCCATCCCTGTGTTATGCTTCTCACGGATCCTATGCATCGAGTATGTCCCTGAATATTCTGAGGACCCCGAGCTAAAGAGACATTTGGTCCTGGGGGAATGTTCCGTCCCCAGGCCGATAAGCACGACTCGGTGGGACGTAACCCGACCCCGAGCTGAAAGAAAGACTTGGCTCTGGGGGAATGTTACGTCCCCAGTCCAAAGAAGCCGACTCGGTGGGACGTAACCCGACCCCGAGCCGAAACAAACATCGATCTCGGCGGTACAAGAGCAGACCCGAGCCGGAAAGAGACATTGGTCTCGGTGGTACAAGAGCAGACCCGAGCTGGAAAGAAACATCGGTCTCGGCGGTACAAGAGCAGACCCGAGCCGGAAAGAAACATCGGTCTCGGTGATACAAGAGCAGACCCGAGCCGGAAAGAAACATCGGTCTCAGCGGTACCAGAGCAGACCCGAGCCGGAAAGAGACATCAGTCTCGGCGGTACAAGAGTAGACCCGAGCCGGAAAGAAACATCGGTCTCAGCGGTACAAGAGCAGACCCGAGCCAGAAAGAGACATCGGTCTCGGCGTCTAGGAGGGCTTTGCTGATGTAGTAAACATGTTTCTGGACCTTGTCGGTTTCTTGTATCAGTACCGAACTTACTGCTCGCTCCGAAACGGCCAGGTATAAGTATAATGTTTCCCCCGGGAGTGGTTTTGCCAGGAGTGAGGGCTGTACTAGATACTGCTTCAGCTGCTGGAAGGCTTCCTCGCACTCTGGTGTCCAGTCGATATCCCTCTTTGCTTTTTGGATCACTTTGAAGAAGGGGTGGCATTTGTCAGTTGCTCGTGATATGAACCGATTGAGCGCAACCACTCTACCGGTCAGACTTTGTACTTTTTTCACTGTCTTGGGGGATTTTAGGCCCAGTATTGCCTGGATCTTCTGTGGGTTTGCTTCGATGCCTCGGGCACTTACCATGTAACCTAAAAACTTTCCTGAGGCTACCCCGAAGGTACATTTCTCTGGATTGAGTTTCAAGTTGTATCTCCTTAATAGCTCGAAGGTCTTTTTTAGGTCGGCCATTGAAAGCTTGGTTCTTTCGACATTGTTATCATGTCATCGACGTAAACTAGCATTGTCGTGCCGATGAGTGGTTTAAAAACTTTGTTTACCAACCTTTGGAAGGTTGCCCCAGCATTTTTTAGCCCGGAGGGCATCACTATGTAGCAGTAAAGTCCTTGATCGGTAATGAAAGTGGTATTCTCTTCGTCTGCAGGGCACATTTTGACTTGGTTGTATCCGGAGAAAGCATCCATAAAGCTCAGTAATCCCTGAGAAGCTGTGGCGTCCACTAGCTGGTCTATGTTCGGCAAAGGGAAGCTGTCCTTTGGGCATACCTTGTTTAGGTCGGTGAAATCGACACACATTCGCCACTTGCCATTGTTCTTTCTGACCAGTACTACGTTTGATACCCAATCTGGGTACCTTGCCTCCCTGATGAGACCTGCCTTTAGTAACTTCTCGACCTCGGCTGCTATTGCTTTACTCCTTTCTTGATTGAAGTTCCTTCTCTTTTGCCTGACCGGCTTGCGTGATGGGTCTACTGCTAGGCGGTGATTGACGAATCTTGGGTCGATCCCAGGCATGTCATCGTATCCCCAGGCAAAGACGTCCGGGTATTCTTTCAGGCATTCTAGCAGATCTTGTTGTAGAGACTTGCTCAGGCCTCCCCATATCTTTATGCTTTTTCCTGGCCCGTAAAGTTCTATTTCTTTTTTCTCCTCAGCTGCGGCGAGTCGGGCATTTTTGTTTGGCCGAGGCCTAAGGTTTCCGTTTTCTTCTTCTTCACCCAGGCTTCTTTGTCGTTTTCGGGTATCTTCTTTGATGCAGAGAGTCTCTCGTGAGAGAGTTGCGAAGCAGTTGCGAGCTATTTTCTGGCTTCCGCATACGATTCCGATCCCCTCCCGGGTGGGGAATTTCAGTTTTAGGTGGTAGCAGGACATTGCGGCTTTTGTTTTCATCATGAAAGGTCGTCCGATGATGGCCTGGTAGCTGCTCATGCAGTCCACTACGGTGAAATCTGTCATGATCGTCCGGGTCCGGGGATATGTCCCGACTGTCATTGCCAACTGTATCCTTCCCAGTGGGATGACGTCTGATCCTCCGAAGCCGTATAGGGGAGTGCTATCGTCGGTCAGGACAACATACTCTACCCCTAGGTCATCCAGTGCTTCTCTGGAAATTATGTCAACTGCGCTTCCGGGGTCCACTAGGATTTTGTCTACTTCCGACCCGCTAATTACTGCTTTGATTATTAACGCGTCGTCATGAGGGAAACTTACCCCTCGGGTGTCCTCATCGGTAAACATTATCGGTACCGACCGATTTCCCTGGAGCCCTGTGACCTGCTCTGTTTCTAGGACGTCCGGTCCTCGGGTTCTGCTGTAGTCTTTCGTTGACCGGTTAGAGTTTCCAGCCAGTGTTCTCCCTCCTGCGATGATATTGATTTGGCGGCCACGTGCTCTTTGTCTGGTCGTCATAACTTCGTGGTCAATGTATTTGTTCAGGTATCTGTTTCGTGCTAGGTCTTCCATCTGTTCCCGCAGATCTTTACACCCGTCCGTTGCATGTCCTCTGGAGTTGTGATGTATGCAGTGAGCCTTTTGGTTCCTCTTGTCCGGGGGAAATCTTCTTTGGTCGGGTTCTACTAAGAGGACTTTCCCATGAATCTCCATGACAATTTGTCCCAGTGGTTTCTTTAGGGGTATGTATGCATTTTCCCCGACCACATGGTTTACTTGGATCAGCGCCCTTCTCTCTTGGTTGTCTCGGTGCAGTGGTTTGAACTCATTGTGTTTTGGGGGTGGTCTTCTGGATTCTCTTTCTACGCGGCGGGGGGCGCCCTCCCTTGTGGTCCTTTCTCTGATGGTGTTCCTTTTTCGGGATATTTTCTCATCGTTTTCTAATAAAATGAATTTTCGGGCCACCTCCAGGGTGGTCGCGTAGTCCGGGGTGTCTTGGATCATTGGGTGGGTCCATAGCCTCCCGACTTTCAAGGCTCCCTTCAAGCTTTCCAGGGCCTCGGGGGATTCATACCCTCCGACTTCGAGTACCATATTGTGGTATCTTTCAATAAATATTTTTCAAAGGTTCATCGTCTCCTTGTTTCATAAGTCTTAGTTCTCCAATTGTCTTTCTGGGGACACAAGCCCCCTTGAAGTGTCGTATGAATGACTTTCTGAGTTGTGTGAAGCTGCTGATGCTTCTTGGGGATAGGCTTCTATACCATAGGATGGCCGGTCCGGCTAGAGTTAAGGGGAACACTTTGCAAATGGCGTCCTCTGTTACCCCTTGTACCTCCATTAGTAGGACGAAGCCTTCGATGTGGGTTTTAGGATCGGTATGGCCTTTGTATGGCGCCATGGTTGGCATGCTGAATCTTTTTGGGAATTTTTCTGACCTTATTTCTTCTGCGATGGGGGACTCATCTTTACCGTCCCGGGCATCTCCTATGTCTGTATTGGGGAATACTCCCCATCTGGCTAGCTCCTCCCGTAACCAAGATTTCATGCTGCTGTCTTTGGTTCCATGCCGCCTTTTGCGGTTTCCTCTCTTTCTGTTATCTTGGGCGTGGTACTTCTCAGGTCTGGTATCTTCCCGCGCTCTTTCGTCATATTCTTTCCCTCTTCTCCTGGTGTTGTGAGGGCTATCATAGGAGGAGTCTGGTGACGATTTCTCATCCTCTTCCTCCCACATGTCCTCAGTTCGGGAATCTTTCTGCACCACCACAGATCTTACCCCGTAGGGGCCCCTCCTCCGGGGTCTGTCGTCCTCACTTGTGTCAACAATTCTTTTTCCCTCTGCTATTTCGTTCCTTTGTCGGCTAGTCCCGGTCTCGAATTTCCAGTGGTGCGCTCCTTCTATTTTTTCCAAGCGGTCTACTATGGTTTTTAGCAGGGTTTGATTTTCCTCCCTTTCTTTCCTTAGGTTCTCTTCGATCTTCTCCATCCAATCTGCAGCCGAGCTCCCTGATGATTGGTGGTTTCCGCCTTCCGCCATTGTCTCACTACGCGAGTTGCTTTTTGTTGATTCCCCACAGACGACGCCAACTGTTGACGGTGGATTTTGGTCTCAGGGCAATATGGGAATATCACTCCCGAGGAAATCCTCCTTCAATAGTGAATTTGTTTGGTTATGGGGACCAAAGGCAAATTTAGCAGAAAACAGATAAATTCACCAATCAACAAGGGGATATAACGTGGTTCGGTGGATTTGGATCCGACCTACGTCCACGGACACAAACATGATGATATTTTTATTACTCAAACAGGCTTTTCCGATCTCTTTTTTGTTTTTACAAGTTAGAGCTTGATGATTCTGATCCTGATATTGGTTCCCTTTTTTATTCTCCTCCCCTTAAGCATACTCTACCCTCATATTTATAATAGTGCAGAAATCAGATTCCTTCTTTTACAAGGGTTTCCTAGTTGAAACAATTTCCCTTTCCCATAAGGATTCCTAGTCAAAAACTACCTTTACTTCCTTTATCATACTAGGACATTGACTTACTAGTTTACCCCATGAAAGTAGGATAACTTGTCATCTTATCCGTAAAAACATGATGCCTTATCTTCCTGAGCACGCCTCGCCATGTGCTCGGTCTTCATGAGGTCGGTCACAATGGTATTCTGAACTAAGAATGCTGCTACCGATCTAATAATTGACCGGTCATCTGAACCCAAGTGCTCGGTTACCGATCATAAAGTGCTCGGTCACTTACTGTTTGGCTCTTAGTGGTCGGGTCGGCATTAATGATCTTGACTGAGAAGTGAATTACCTTTTTTACCCATGTCGTGCTGCTTAAATAACATAGTGCCTGAAAACACCATCAACAGAGTGGTTTGACGGCGAGATTTCCAACGATTCTAACAAACAAACAAAAAGTTAGGAGCACCTAAAATTTTTCCCTAATTCACATATATCATAATGTAAAATAAAAATGTCCCGACTTAAATCTGTGACCCATGCAAAATTATCGTATGTTATTTATTATTTTTTTTATAAATAATTTTTTTTAACATGATCGAAATTGATATTACTTGCATGGGTAAATATCTGTTTAGTCTTTATATTGTGGATTAAATATCCATTCAGTCTCTATATTTTTGAAAAATGTCTAACACACCCTTGCAGTTAATTTTATTACAATTAAAAGTTATTTTTCGGAGCTTTTACAGTAAAAATAAGATATCATGTATCTTCTATCAGTCAATATTCAAATGACATTATTATATATAAAATTTCAAAAAAAAAAAAAACTGTAACAAAACTAATTATAGGGTATTTTGGGGTTTTTTTTAAAATATATTGACCAATTCGACATTTAACTCAAAATACGAAACGGACGGTTACTCTCACTCTTAATGCATGTTTGGTATGACTTCTAATAGAGGTAAAAAAAAAAATTAATCCAAATTTTTTTTTTCAAATTTTTTGATGGTATTTTGTTGTATTTTAAGTAGAGTTTTTCACGATTAAAAAAGCAAAAATTTAAAATTTGGACTTTTGATAGTAATTTTTTTTAAATGTTAAATTATATCTAATGCCCTTATTTAATTTAATAACATTATTTTATATTTTTCATAACACAACTTTAAAAAAAAAAACTTGTCTAATAAAATAATTTTACATTTTTTAATAAAAACTCGTACTCATAACTAAACACCTATTTTTTTAAATCAAAAACTCTACTTAAAGAAGCTTTATTTGAAAAATTATATCAAACAAATTCCTCTTTTTCTAAACTTAATGGCTCGAATAGTATCTTCTAACTTTCTCATATTCTTCTCTAGCTCAGCTTGATTCTTTCATTAAAAAGATTTGTGTGGAGACAAAATTGCAGAAATAGAGAAAGCTTTAACAAAAGTTGATATTTCACTGGCAAGATCTTTTAAAAATTGAAGTGCAACTGATGAGGTGATATTGTTTTGCTAATTGGTACCTAAATCTGGTTCTAAACAAGCTCAAAAATGTATATATGTGTAGGAGCGAAACATGGTATACCGTTATGTATATGACGTCAGTGACCACTATACTGTTGGACTTGTAGCCCGTAAAGAGTATGGATAATCCCACGGGGAACTAATCGAAGAATAAGGGAGTCGCCACCCATTATGAAATACTAGAAATGATTTAAGGCCGCACTACACCCCTCGCAAGGTTCGACCTCAAACCTGTTTGGATTCAGAATGGTCTCTTACTGATGTCAGTATAATATTTACGCTCAAAGGAGGTATCTCATGTCTTATAATGCAAGAACACACGAAAATCAGTTTAAAGGCATACAAGGCACAAACATGAATTATAACAACAATACATAAAGTAAATGTCCATAAATTATTACAACATTGATAAAATAATAGATCTGGGCAAGTATCACATGAGCCTAGCCTCATAGAAGCCGGCCGGACATGGCCATAGTAGGCCGAATATATTGTTCAAATTTCGATCGGAATTACTGGAAGTCTGGCCGGACATAATGCGTAACTCAGAAACACAGAATCAAAATAACAACAGGTAAAATAGTATAAGGAACAATAAATAAAAGCAATTCCAACAATGAGAAAGTAATGATTTCAATAATGATTAAATAGACTGAAACATGCATTCGATAGGCCTGACCTTAGAGAGGCCTGATCGGATATAGTTGTGCATGTCCGGCCAGACTTGAATAAAGTCAAGTCGGATATACTACGTAGTCTAGAAACGCAGAAATATTCATACACAAATACATGCATTTTGGATACATTCACAACGAAATGGCCATCCATGAGTAGTACGTGGTATTGTATTCCGAGTGCGATCCCTATTACCGTCCATTCAGAATCGGCTATGGAACTTATGTTCGGGTTTCCATCCTACATATCGTAGGGTCATATAGCTAGATATAAATCATGTCCGGGCGAATTTGTAATATGTAAGGCTGGATATGAATTGCAGATAAGAACATATGGAATACAGAATCATGCGTAAAATAACATTAAACAAAAGATGACAATAACATGCATACTAATATTTACAAGATAAACAAATTGGATCCCCAAAGCATAGTCATATAAGATTGAATTACATAAACATGCATTACAGAAAGCAATAGACACGGCCCGACATGCTTATGGGAGGCCAGAGGTGTGTGCATGTCCATGTCAAGACAGAATCTCAACTATGAAGAAATATTAAATATGGTGCCCTCAGGTCGTATCTTAGAGTTTGTAATGGCTTTGAAGATCTTCCTGAGTGTTGGGTCACTGCTGGATTCGCACCAAAAGGTATGGAACTCCAAGGGAAGGTAGTTGTTTTTCTTCACTTGCAAGATTGTCGTTTTGAGGGTTCTTTTAGGGTTGCTCTCTTTTGCCAGCCTCCAAAAATCTAACCTATAAGTCCTTTAAAACCAACCTCATTTTATAGTGAAACGGTCGGGTCTCAAGATGGAAGAGGAGACGAAATACCCTCACTTCCTCTAGTCTGTCTCGCGTGATTGCCAATCAAAACGTCATCCATAGCTCGATCTATGTCCGATTAGATTTACATTTTGAGACATACCTTCGAACGAACGTAATTATGCCTGTGATTCCAGCTATTTGAATTTTGCACGTATGCTAACAGCTCGATGCATGTTCGGTCGGTCATTAAATTTGAATTATATGTCCGGCCGGACATAATCAAGTCTCTTAACTTCAGTAACTGACAATTTGCTCGTTCAATGACATATATTTTATGTCCGTCCGAATTTTGAATTTTTCAAGGAATATCTGGCCAAATTTACTTGCTAGATAGAAGGTAAGTCGGACATAGGTGATGTTCAACTGATTTTTTGGCTATATTTTCTGGGTTCCTTGGAGTTCCTCTCCTTCATGGCATCCATCATTGTAATTTTTTCAACTTTCAGAGGGTGTCATCGTAAGGGATTCATCATCGGGATATGCATAAAATACAATGTCTATAATGTGAAATTTTGTCTCAATGCAACTCAACAAGAAACCAACCAAATAAACACACTTGACCCATTTTTCAATTTTGTTCAATAAGTAAGCCTCATATCTTCTTCTACTGAAGTGAGCTTCAAGGACTCATCAATTATAATGACATTATCAAGGAATGTAGACTAAGATACTTGTTAGGGGTTAAAGTCACCAATGCCGGAGACATTAGGGGAGTGTTTGTGCAAGAGTTCTCTATTATTTCTCAATTAACAAGAGATCAATCCATTTCTATGAGGATTCTCCTATTATTTATAGCCTCACAAGGAAATTATCCCTGACTTCCCTTATGTTCCCATGTACGTTCTCTATTAACTAACCCAATCGCTAGAATATCATAATTCCCTTATTCTATGCAGTTGTCTAGCTTCAAGAAATGAAAGGTATTTACTTGATTGTATGATTTCTTATTTCGAAGATTTATGTAATTAATGAGCATATATCATGGGCTAACTCCTCGAGTGATCCCTTTTTGTCTTTCCTGAAAGTGCGTCTGAAGCAGACCCTGCTGGGAGGCTTCTGGGTCAGACTCTGATGAGAGACTTTGAAATCAAACTCTGACGAGAATCCCCTTCATAGTGCGTTTGACCACGTGTCAAGTGCTTGATTTTCCTCCAAATATTTCCTCAATTTGTTTGCGTTATTTTGATGGAAACAAACGGCCTCTTCGGGGTAATTCAAAATTTCAAAGGTCAATTGCCTTGTTTATATTTTACATACTCTAAAGCGGGGCCCTTATTAGGCTTCCAGGTGTTTTAGGCTGCCTCTCTGTTTTCTTGGGAATCCGACTGTCATGTCCCATAAATATTAATTTGATTGTCCTCATTAACTTCACCAGTTCAAAGTTTCAAAATTCAAAACCTTTCATCTTATGTTCTGCGAAATTTAGTGCTCTTCAATATTATCACTTTTGCTATCTTACCTATGTTTTTATGACGTTCTCATCTTCCTTGATAACAAGATCCAGTGCCTGAGAAAGGAGATTAACACTCCTGAAGATGTCTACTTGTCGTTGTCCCTCTGGGAAACTGATCTTATCGTTGTCCCTCCTGGTGGCACTGTCATGAGGGAATTCCACCTTCGAATCTTCTGGTCCCCTCTTCACCATTTAATTCATTATATTTGTGTGTTGTGTAACTTGCACCTGATGCAACTGACTCCAAATTGTCTCAGGTGCAACGTGGGTTTCATAATCTTCTCGATGGTTAATGACTCGCGTCTGACGATTCGCGGCTTCTTCTTCTTCTTTTCCTTGACGATGGTTGGCTCTACTGGCAGTGTGGATATGCACACCTTCTGTTAGGGTTGGTGCTCTGAGCGCCAATTTCCTATGTATTTCCTTGTAAATACTTTGTATATATTTTATTAATGAATAAAATATACAGTTTCTGTAATATAAATTCTTTTATTATATGGTAAAGACGTAAATGACCATAGAATAATTGGTTATGATACAGTTGCAAAAGCGTCGCAACTGACATTGAGTAGTATCATAACAATGTCATTCTTTAACTGTTCCTGATCAAAGTTTACAATTACTTGGTCAGTAAGTAAACCCGTTGAGACTGGTACGTGTCGTATATTAGAATGTTGGATTCTAATGGTTTCTCAATGAACCATGAGTCTTGGGAGACTCGTATAGACATGTAGGTGTTTATATCGGATAAACACTGAACGACTCACTGAAGATTCTTAATAGATGGTACACCAACGTCAATAAGAATCTTCTCGGGTTGAGTGAGCATAGTGATCCTCAGACTTGAGGTACCACTGTGGATATATGAGGTATCCTCCACACTTTGATGGCAGTCACGTCACCGATCTATTTAGATCAGACCTCCGCATGTTCGTTGGGTGTGGACTGATCCTCATGATATCATGTGTGTATCAAGAAAGGATCTGTCAGTTCTGTGTACAGAGCATAGGTATCCAAATTAGCAATTTGTTAAAACCCATGGGCCTGTGGTACACTGTTGAAATTAGTTTTAAGTGTTATTTTAAAAGATTGCTAATAGTTTCATCGACGGGATTATACCTAAAGAGATTTGACGTTTATATCTATATCTCTGGGATAATCCGGATACCTGTGACGGAAGGATTATATGTATGCGGTGACCTCGACCTGTATGGTTCAGGATTTTATCCGTGTTCGTCATAATTTACGGGTGGGTAAATTATGGACACGAAATTGGATTTCGTGACGGATATGTCTAAACCTAGAGAGTCTCACTAATGAGATATACTCGTTGGGCACTATGGCAACTTTTATAAATAATATTGATTATTATAAATCGTTTAACGGTTAAACGAAAATACATGCTTTTGGCCATATTAAATATTGAATTATGACATTTGATATTTATAATTAATATATGTATTTTGATTATTTAATATGTAAATATAATACATATATTTTGAAATATTTAATTTTAATTATTCAATTGTTGGATAATTAAATAAATTAAATATTAAATACTCTTTTACTTATAAAGATAAGACAAATGGCATTTTTTTTTTATTGGAAAATTTGGCCACTTTAAATTGGTTATTTTGGCATTGTTTAATTGGTTATTATGAGATAAGTATTGACTTGTTTTTGGTATTTGATACCACAAATATTAATTAATATTTTCCAATTAATTAAAACAAAAATTGAAATTTGTGGATATTATTTATTCTTCAATTTTCGGCAATTGAAGGGAAATATATAAACCTTTTTTCTTTTTGTTTTTCACAACAACAAACCCTAAAACTCAAATACAAAAAGCAGAGAGAAGAGGAAAAGAAGAGAAAAGAAGAAGAAACTTTGAAAATCTAGCATTTTAGTAAGCTTTTCTTCACCTTTTCTTTTATGAAAAATGTTTCTACAATACTAGGCTTTAATATGATTAGCTTAGTTTGTTCTCTACTCTTTCATGGATGATATTTGATGTTTTGGGAACTTGAATGAAGATGAAAGCATGTATAATTAATTAGATTACTTAAATTAGCTTATTAAGTAATCTTATGCCATATTGATGGATTGTTGCCATTCTAGAGTTTAGTAGCCACTCATGGTAAACCTAGAATTGTTCTTAGTATATTTCATGATGATGAGACTCAATTGGTGTTGGAAAATTTGAATTAAAGCATTGAATTTAATTAATTTGGTGGTAATTGATTAATTTGTGTGAAATTATTAAATTAGGGTTTCAAACCTTCACCAAAATTGGGGCTTTTCATATATGTGATGATTTTAGATGTATATATGATGTATCTAAAATTTGGGAATTTTTGGAATTGATTTGGACATGTTTTGAACATAAAGGACCAAATTGAAAATTCTTGAAAATTGAGGGACCTTTCTGCAATTTCAGTAAAACTGAATTTTTATGTTTCAGACATAAATAAATCATTTTAGAATTGATTTAAAATCAATTAAAATTGTTATGAATAATTTTGGAGTAAAATGATTAAAATTCAAAATTTGGGGCAAATTGGTAATTAATAAAAAAATCTGTTTTTGGGGGGTAAAATTTCAGTTATTGAACATTGTGTAATTGAAATAAATTAGTTTATTTTAATTACCCAAAAGAAAAATAATTGAAATCGGAAAATTTTGATTTTCCACGATCCGCTGCGTTTACCCGAATTACCACCCGAAACCCCAACACCTTCACACCCAGGAAATCGATGATTATGTTCACTGGACTGCCTACCTCGGATAAATATTGATCATCTAAGTGCATGCTAATAGTGACTGGCAATTGGTAGGCTGTTAGCATCGATCTTGCTATCTTCCCATTGCGAATGACTTTGAACCAATGTATTTTGTTAGGTCTTGTTTCTGAGTGTAATGTTTATGTCTTTTGGGTTGGTTCAGGGTCTAACATGTTTTTTTCTGATAATTTCTCGTTTTAGCTCATGGCACCGTATATTCTCCTCATTGTCCTGAGTTGTGCGACAAGAGGGCCAAGTACTTGTTTCGATTCATGGTCCCGATGGGAACTGAAGCAATCCACATTCATATAGTGGTGAATAAGAATGACCTTCAGGCTCTGATGCGCTACAATCCTTATTTCTCCCCTTTGAGTGCTGGCAACCATTCATTTTTTTTCTAGGAGAATGATCAAATATGGTTCTCCCAGCACAAGACTCACTTCGATCGGAGGTTCGCGGGTAACCTGATATCAGCCAGGGGTTTAGATCTCTCTATTCTTGAATTTATTGCAGCCTCAAAGGTGATCCCACTTGATGACATTGACTGGACCAATTTGAAGAAACTTCAGGGGAAGCGAAAAAATATTGAATGAAGTCGGGACCCTTACGTGAAAAGAGCCAGTCTGAAACTGCCCTACAAGGTGGAGAATCCGGGCTTCGAGATGTTGGCCATCGTTAAGGAGGGTGCCCTTGATAAACCAATTTTTTCCTCAAAGATGAAGTCTGATGCCGCTGCAGTCCAGACCATACAACAACCCAACCTTCTATTTCTTCCACCGCTCAATATTTCACTAGCGCCACGTCTTCTTATAGCGAGGCTAAGTCCAAAAAAATGACCTCCGAGCCTTTTTTGGGACTATCAGGCTTCCCGTTCCCCTTTGTTCTAGATCTCTGACCCCTCTAGATTATGAGATAAAGAGTCATCTTTAGCTTTGCAAAAAAAAAAAAAAAACAGAGGGTAGAAAGTGAATAGATACGCCCTTTAGAGGCTGAGACGGTGCCAAGCTCTACATGTGTTATCTTTGGGCGCTGCCGCACATTTGCATATTGATTCAGACCTCCCCCTGGCCCACCCAAGAGCTGCTTTTACTTTGTACATTCACGCATCAGCCTTTCAGGAGGTTGGTTCTGCCTCAGGCTGGTCTCCTTCAAAGGGTTCCCTCTTTAATGCTCCAAGCTTCCCCTGCTCCTCTGGGTCTGCCAAGCTCTGTTGTGGAGTCTTCCTCAATTGTTTTCCCAACTGTTATACCATCTTCAGAGGGCGCAAATACTTCTTTGGCAGGTCCTGATTTTGTCACAGATATCGAAAATCCATGAATTATGAAAGTATTTGGCTCTTGGGCCACTCATTTTTTTTCTTTTTTTTTTGTTATGTAAGCTGCACTTTTTACGTATCAATAAAAGAAGTATTTCTCTTTCAAATACTTCTAGCTTTGAAATTTCTTTAAGTAAGAAATCAGGTTCTAGTATCAGATCCTTGAGAAGGTTGGCTCACACTCTAATTAGCCACCCTGAGAAGATTCGATTGGGGGATCATGACACTCATACCTATAAGTTCGTCTTCAGTAGCAGGATGTTAGAGTATATGGCTCGGATGGGCCGTCAGCCTCATGAGACTGGTGGGTTGGGCCACCATCACATTGAAGGCCTTGGTCAATGTGGGGGCTAAATTCAAGAAATGCCCTATTTATTTTGTTCCAGAGTCATTTGTGGACTTATGTGCCTCATGGCATGTGAGGTTTTACCCTTCTGAATCTTCTGACGGCACTTCGTTCTATCCTGAATGTTACACGAATTTCGAGAAGTTTCTTCCCTTAGTGTACACTGAATGTTTTGGACCCATCGGAGGCTCTCCCAGTTGTATATCCTTCGGGGGACTCCAGTTTTTATCCTGAGTCTGACTGGGGTCCTGGGGGAGTGGTAAGGGCTGATACTCTTGGGGATATTGGGACTATGAGGCAGAGGCTAGGACTCGCCAAATGAGGCATTCTTCTGCTGCTGAATTTTGGTGGGGAAAGTCTCGTGCCATTGCCAAAGAGTTTTCAAAAGAAAAGCTCTGAAGCCACATTTCTCTTGAGGATTTTGTGGAGGCCCAGCGCAAGATTCCTAGGAAATGAAGATGAATCTTCCTTTTTTTTTAATTTTATGTCGTGACAGACTTGTATTTTGTAAAGAACGGATGAATCCATATCCGAAAGGCTTTATGTAATATTTTATTTTTATGAATTTTGAATCTTTGTCGTATTTCATACTTGTGTATTTAGATGTTTCCTCTTTTTTTTTTTTAGACCATTACCTGTTAAGTTTTGACTTTCTAGGCTGATGGGTTCTTCCGCCCTTCATCAGGTTTTTCCCGTAGCTACCTCTTATTGTCAGACTTGGTGAGGTTATTTTCTGCCATTTATTAGAGTCATATCCTCCGCAAACCATGGATTGTCGCTCATCTTCGGGTCTGACGTTCTGGATTTTCATACTCTGATGGGCTTTTTTACAATACATGAGTATTCTCAGATCTTTCTTTTCTTGTTAGGCACTGAAAGGGTTTTCCTCTTTGGGTTTTACACTTTGAATCATGTTCTGATGGGTTTTTCTTCAATACATCGGAGTCTTCTCAAATCTTTTCTTTTCTCGTCAGATCCTGACATGTTTTCTTCTTTGGGTCTGACATTTTGGTTTTTTATACTCTGATGGGCTTTTCTACCATACATCAGATTTTCAGGATTTGACGAGTGTCTCTGTCATTTTTCATATTGCCCCTTAGGTACTGGCCGGTTTTTTTACCATGCATCTGATCATTCATATTACAGATATATTTATCTCAAAAGTGCATTCTATAGTAAAAATTGGCTAACCAACTAGTAAAAATGTTTCATTTAAATTGATAGAATATGTAGAAGTACAATATTCTTACATATAATACTTTTTAAGCATATGTGCATTCCATATTCTGGGCACTGTTAGGGTTGGTGCTCAGAGCGCCAATTCCATGCTGTATTTCCTTGTAAATACTATTGTAATCGTTTTATTATGAATAAAATAAACAGTTTCTATAATATAATATATCTCTTCATATGGTAAAGACGTAATTGACCTTAGAATGTTTACACTACTTAGTCAGTAAAGTAAACCCATTGAGACTGGTACATGTCGTATACTGGAATATATTATTCCAATGGTTTCTCAATGAACCATGAGTCTTGGAGACTCGTATAGACGTGTAGGTGTTTATAGCAGATAAGCACTGAACGACTCACCAAAGATTCTTAATGGATGATACACCAACGTCAATAAGAATCTTCTCGGGTTGAGTAGCATAAGTGATTCTTCGACTTGAGATGCCACTGTGGGCACATGAGACATCTTCCATAATTAGATGGCAGTCACGTCACCGATCTATTTAGATCAGACCTCCGTCTGTTCGTTGGGTGTGGACAGATCCTTAGGGTGTCCTGTGTGTGTCAAGATAAGATCCGTCAGTACTGTGTACAGAGCATAGGTACTCCATATATGATTAGTAATCAGATAAAAACCATGGTCCCGTGGTACACTTTAGAAGCAAGTTCTAAGTGTTCTTTTAGAGATTGCTAATAGAGACGTCGACGAGATTGTCCATATAGAGATTTGACATTTACATATATATATCTGTAGGATATATCCATATACCTATGACAGAGGAATTAAACATATGCCATGACCTCGACTTGTATGATTCAGCGAGTTTATCTGTGGTCGTCATAATTTACGGGTAGGTAAATTATGGACACGAAATTAGATTTCGTGACGGATATGCATGAATCTAAAGAATCTCACTAGTGAAATATACTCGTAGAGCATTAGGGCAACTATTATGAATAATACTGATTATTTATAAGTCATTTAATGATTAAACGAAAAATACATGCAAATGGACCTAATGGTCATTTCTTAATTAATGTATATTTGTATTTAATGCATGATTTTGTTAAATACACATTAATTAAATATCATATTGTGATATTTGACATATATCATAAATATATATATTTGAATATTTAAAGTAAATATAATACATATACTTAAAATATTTATATTTAAATAATTATTTAATTGTTTAATTATTAAATAATTAAAGTAATTAAAATATAAATATCTTAAGTTATGATTACTTTAGGTAATGACTTTAGTTGTTTTATTTGACTTGTTGTAAATCATTAAATGTTGTAATGATCAAATACACAAGTTGATTAATGAATTAAATTAAACAAAAAAATATCTAGATATTTTATTTTGCTCTAAAATTCTGCCAAGGGCATTTTTGGAGAGTATAAATTGTTTTGTTTATAAAGTGAGTTGAGAGCAAAGTTGAAGAAAAACAAAGAAACTTTCACCAAAACTTGTTTTTGTAAGTTTTTCTTACTTTCTTCAACTTAGAAATTGTTTCTATCATGCTTAGCTTCAACATGTATTACTAGTATGTTGTCTCTACTCTTTTAGTTTTTAATTAAATGGTTGTGAACTTGTTTGAAAGATAAAAGCATGTATGTTAATAAAATAAGCTTGAAATGGTTTCAAAAGCTTACTTTGATTATTTGTTAATCATGTTGCCATTCTAGAATTACTTAGCCACTCATTGATGACCTAGAATTGTTTTTGAGTTGTTTCATGATGGTGAGACTTGTTTGGTGTAGCAAAGATTGAATTAAAGTATTGAATTTGTTTAATTTCGTGTAATTTATCAATTTGAAGAAATTGTAAAATTAGGGTTCATAACCCTTTTCCAATTTGGGGTTTTTCATATATGTGATGTATTATGGTGTGTATATGATGCATATTAAATTTTGGATTGATTGGATTTGATCTTGACATGTTTTGAACAAAAATGGACCAAATTGCTAAAACTGAAAATTTGTGGGCTGTTCGGCAATTTAAGAAATTTTAGGGATTTTGTTGCATTTTTTTTGATGTGTTGGACATATTGGAAATCATTTTAGAATTGATTTGGAATCATCCAAAATTATATTTGACAATTTAAGGACTAAAATGAACAAAATGTAAAGTTTATTGGTCAAACGGTAATTTTCAAGAAATATGATTTCTTGAGTTAAATTTCAGTTTTTAATTATGAGGTAATTAAATAAATATGTTTATTTAATTGATTCGAGACAAATTATTAAAATCAGAAAATTTTGATTTTCCGCGTTCCGCTGCGTTACCGGATATTCCCTATAAAACCCAACAAAATAGTATCAGAGCGAATCTGATTCTGAACACTCGATATGATTATGCCTTTAAAATCAATGTTTAATTTAATCTTTACTTATGCATGCATGTGTTTATTTGATTTGATTAAATAAAATAAAAGCATCTTTTACGGAAAATCCCTAATTAATAAGGTTTTTGTTAATTATGTATTTGATGCATGTTACATGGTCTGTCTTGTCAATACGGTTTATGGATATCTTTTTTATGATTACATCCAAGAATGTGCCAAAGCTGTGAGGGTGTAGCCGATAGAAATTTATTAATGCCGGATGTAAATTTGATACTAGATAAATTCAAGTAAAAGCGAAATCCTGAATGTGCCAAAACTGTCAGGGCTACGCAAGTAGCTTGAGTTTATCATTGACGAGTTTAACATTGGTACGCCTAATTGTGAACGTGCCAAAGCTGTCACAATGAGAAACGACCAGAACCGGCAACCTAAGAGTCACTATTGAGTGATTGACAATGAGTTGTCTACCTGATGAATATACGTAGGCGAGAACGTGCCAAAGCTATGAGCTGAAATATATTCATGGGATCCACCTTTCACTATTTGTATTTAATTTATTTATTAAATCTTTTTATTCCGTTTGGGGATTACAGTATTGCATGATTTAGTGGGAGGGGCATTTTTAGATTAAAAATTCCATGATCTAGTTAATGCTTTCGATATTATTTAAAACTATTTAATTCTGCTAACCGTTTTTCGTAATATATATTATAGATTTGCGATGGCGGCACAATCGACTAATCCGTTTGCGCGTATGTTGGATACGAACAAACTAAAAGGCGCTGAAAATTTTATCGATTGGGATTTGGATTTAAGGATTGTCCTTGAATCTGAAAAGTTGGGATATGTACTTGAAGATCCGCTGCCTCTTGCTGTGTCTGAGGACTCAACACTGGAGGAACTACAAGTTTTCCAAGCTTGGAAAGACGATGATTTAAAAGTTAAATCATACATCTTAAGTTCACTGGCATCGGAACTCAAGAGGAAATATTATGGCATGTCAGATGCATATAATAGAATGGGATTATCTATTCCTACCATGAACTGCATAAGATGTTGATCACAGCAGAAGAGAACTTAAGGAAGGGAGTACCAACTCGCCCTCCGAAACCTACTTCATTCTCTGCTTCTTCCCAGGTCAGGCCAAAGGGAAAGAAGACGAAAGCGAATAATAAGAAGAGTTTCGATCCTCCACCGCAAGGAAAGATAATTAAGCCCAATAGGGCGTCTGAAGACAAATGCCATCATTACAGCAAAGTCGGGCACTGGAAAAGGAACTGTCCTGACTACATTGCCCAGATAAGGAAAGAGAGAGCATCTACATCAGATATATATTTATTTTTCCAGTTATTGATATCTCACTAGCTTGTGAAGCTGTTACATCCAGCTGGATTTTAGATCCTGCTTGTCCTGTTCACATTTGCAATTCATTGCAGGTGCTGAAGGAAACTAATAAACTGAAGCCCGGAGAGATGCAATTGCGTTTTGGGAGTGGAGACTTTCTAGATGCAGTTGCAGTGGGAGTACGCGAGATCCCTTTGCCGAGTGGGAGCCTTTTGTTATATGATTGTTATGTTGTATCAGAATATGTAGCAAATATTATATCTTTTTTTGTATTAGATAAAAAAGGTTATCATGTCAATATTAAGAACTGTTCTTTATATTTATATGATAAACGTAATATTCAGATCATTTGTTGTCCAAATGAGCAAAGTCATTACACATTGCATACTTCTAGAGATATTTTGAATACTAGTATTAATAAACGTAGTTTACCTGTAGTTAATAATACTGAACTTTGGCATGTGAGGCTAGGTCATATAGGCGTGAAACGCCTTACCCAATTAGTTAGGAATGGTTTGATACCAGATCTCACCATTGAACCCTATCCAACTTGTGAATCATGTATTCAGGGCAAGATGACCAAGTCCCCCATTTTCTGGTGTTGGACACCGTGCCACTAACTTACTGGAACTGGTACATTCTGATGTGTGAGGTCCACTAAGTCAGACTGCTCACCGTGGTTATTCACACTTCATTACCTTTACCTATGATCTGTCACGGTAAGGTTATGTCTATCTGATGAGACATAAATCAGAACCTTTGAAAAGTTCAAAGAGTTCCATGATGAAGTAGAAAAACAGACTGATCAATATATTAAATGCCTTCGATTTGATCGAGGCGGCGAATATATGAGCAGTGAGTTCATGGATTATATGAAGGAGAATGACATTCTCGCTCAATATACTCCTCCAGGTACTCCACAGCACAATGAAGTGTCTGAGAGGAGAAATCAGACTTTATTGGATATGGTCCGATCTATGTTGAGTTTTACAGATTTGTCATATTATTTATGGGGCTACTCTCTTTTAACAGTTGCACATCTTTTAAATAAGATTTCTTTAAAAGTTGTTCCTATGACTCCATATGAGATATGGACCAGTATAAACATAACTCTGCTTACGAAGGCCATACCTCCGAAGTTATTTGATAAACATGTGGAGTCTATGGGTATTAGATATAATCGATATTAACACTAGAGAAAGTGGGAGATTTTGTTAGGATTGGTGCTCAGAGCGCCAATTTTCTGTTGTATTTCATTGTAAATACTCTTGTAAACGTTTTATTATGAATAAAATAAGCAGTTTCTATAATATAATATATCTCTTCATATGGTAAAGACGTAATTGACCTTAGAATGATTAGTCATGATGCAGTTGCAAAACGTCACAACTGACATTGAGTTGTATCATGGTTGTCATTCTTAGACTGTTCCTGGTCGAGGTTTACACTACTTGGTCAGTAAAGTAATCCCGTTGAGACTGGTACATACCGTATACTGGAATATATGATTCCAATGGTTTCTCAATGAACCATGAGTCTTGAAGACTCGTATATACGTGTAGATGTTTATAGCGGATAAACACTGAAAGACTCACCGAAGATTCTTAATGGATGGTACTCCAACAATAATAAGAATCTTCTCGGGTTGAGTAGCATAAGTGATTCTTCGACTTGAGATGCCACTGTGGACACATGAGACATCTTCCACACTTAGATGAAAGTCACGTCACTGATCTATTTAGATCAGACTCCGCCTATTCGTTGGGTGTGGACAGATCCTCATGGTGTCCTGTGTGTGTCAAGATAGGATCCGTCAGTTCTGTGTACAGAGCATATGTAGTCCATATATGATTAGTAATCAGATAAAAACCATGGGCTCGTGGTACACTTTAGAAGTAAGTTCTAAGTGTTCTTTTAGAGATTGCTAATAGAGACGTCAACATGATTATCCCTATAGAGATTTGACGTTTACATCTATATCTCTGGGATTGTTGTGATATATTATATCGTACCGCAAGTGTACGGTGTCAAGTTTTAGTACAAATCAGTGAAAGAGTGTCGAACCCATAAGGATTGTGTTCAACTCACACTAAGTACTATAATTAATAATCTTAACTTTATTTAGACAATGATTAAATTAAGAATAATCTGAATTTAAAACTAAAAACTAAATAGGCAAGATATTTAGACGTTAAATAAGATAAACCAAGATGAGAGGGATTCTAGAGTCTGATTTCACCTAGTTATACCCTATGTATTTGTTATGCCAATCAATCATTATTCTGTTGCATTGTTTATAAGTCAAGAATCCTACAGTATTCTACTCCCTCTCTCGAGTAATAGTGAAAGTATTATCAATTACAGACTTCAATATCCCTATAAAAATCTAGTAATTAATAAATCATTATGTTATGTGATTTTATGTTAACGACTTCAAAGGAACTATAGATTCTCCCAAACTCTATAAAATTCCTAGGTTATATTCTCTAGATCCTATTCAAAATCTCTCTCTCCCGAGTGGTAGATTCTAAACATTCATCATCTTTAATTGTGGCCAACAATCAAGAAGCTTTAAACGCAAGAGAGTATAAATAAACTGAATCATAATTTCATAAAACTCAAATTGGCAATCAATACACAGGTTCAAACATTGACTACATCATCCTCTAGAATTATAAATTTAGTTCATGACAAAAGATAATAACTATGATAACATAGTCATGGATCTAATAGAAATCATTAGAATTAAAGATAAAAACTAGAAGATTAAACCCGAATTGAATCCCTTCGTCTTCGGACGTCACCGCCTTCGTCTCCTATCGTCGTTCTTCAATCCTCCTCATTGGATCTCTCTAAAAATATATGTTTTTTGTTTTGTGCTGTGTATTAGCCTCCTCTTTAATTCTTGGACGAACTTATGTATTTATAATAGAGCATTGGGGTCCTTGTGCATGAAAAAACCCTAAAATTAGTGTTTCTGGTTGCAGCGGGGCACCGCGGTACCGAAACCTCTGGAAATTGTATGTGTAACACTGATGAGGCGCCGCGGCTCCAGTCACTTTTCCTATATTGCGGATTATGTGTTTCCGCTCTTCCCGTATGCTTCCAGTGCGTCCGTATGGTCCCAAAATACGTATAAATTCCCCAAGATTCATGCATCAATGCTTCCTACAAATAAAACATAAAAGAACTATAAAAATACATTAAATAATACAGAATCTAACAAAATAGTAAAGCTGAAGATGCGAGAATAAGTGTATATAATTCACACTTATCAAAACCCTCCAAACTTAAGATTTTGCTAGTCCCGAGCAAAATACAAAATAAAAACTAAATAAATAAACAAACAATAAGTAACAAAATTAACTAGGCCACTTTCGTAGGGATCACGATTGCATTTAACGTATGCAACAAGCCTTTAAACCCCTAGGCGACCCTAGTGGACGAGTTATAGTCTCGTGAGGGCTTACAGCGACGATACCCACAAACGTCATTTACAAACATGCAATCATGCAAAAATATAAAATAAATAAAATAATCTCGTTAGTTACGCATAAAATCGTCCTGAAAGAATGCTTGTAAATGAAATCAGAGAACCTTCAAAGTACGCAATTGCGATTCAAATCCAAGCTCTTGAATAAATCATCTAAGCCAGACTCACAGTGTGTGTGTGTGTAAAGGTTTATTCATAGCTCGACTCATAAGTAAGCCAACTCGATGATTTCGTTTCAAAAATTGAGATATGACGGGTCAAACCAACCTAGATATCTCAAATTAACTATGTAATTTCTTTTCTTTGCCCGGTATGGTATGATTTTTCATCTCTTTTTTGTTTTCATATTTTTTTTCATTTCAAACTTTTTTCTTCAACACACATATCCTTTAAGGTAGCATTTCTCTTCATGATGGTCCTAACACTCGCCCATGGGTAGTTTCACGCTTAACGGTTATAAGTGGTTTCTTTTTCTTATCATACCATACATCGTAATAATAGCATATTGAGATAAACATCTAAGCAATCGGTCATTCATCGGCGAATAATTTTTTCAACTAGTCACTTTGCCAACTACCTAGGTTCTTACTGCTAAAAACATATTATTAACTGCTTACGAGTCTAACCTAGATCATCTATTCAAGGCATCAGATAAAAATCAATTGGGACTTATCGTTTCTAAGATTTCATCAACAGCAAACAAATTCATCATTAGACTTAATATTTTACTATCAATGATTAAAAATAATTTTTTTTAAATAATATCAGGAACTATCACTACATACACATACCTCCAAACTTAAAACTTGCATTATCCTCAATGAAAGATAAACATAAAGAAACAAAATTAAGGAACAACACTACCGTGCATTGAGTTGATAAGACCTCTACTGGTCAGAATTGAAATTCCCTACAAGCAATAGCGACAAGAAATCTCTATACCCAAGAGGGGGGTGAATTGGGTTATCGCTATAAATGCGGAATTATAAAATCTTTGCCGATTTTAAGCTCTTACTACCAAATAGGCTTTAAGGTAATTTTCTCTATTCTAATTAATAGCCTATATGCAAGTTTTCTACTCAATACATAAATATAAATAAACTTGCAAATAGTAAAAGTATAGGGAAAGAGAAATACGACACCGTGATTTATAGTGGTTCGGCCAAACGTGCCTACGTCCACTCCCCCAAGCCTCGCTTGAAATTTCCACTAAAATCGAGTTTCCGTGGTTCACTCGCGACCAAGAGTTTTCCGCAAAGGCACACTCCAAACCTTTTACACTTTTGAGTTTTTTTTCGTAGGTGCACTCACAACCTTTACACTTTACCCAAATGATGAGATTTCACAACCACAAGTGTTTTTGTTTAAAGAAGATTTGAAACACACTTAAGTACTCACAAATATAATGAAGATTGTGTGAGATGCAAAACCCAAGTGTTCTAAGCTCACTACTAAATGTATGGAGGTGTAGTGTGTGTGAGCTTGTATGAGTGTTTAAGTAAATGAAGGTTTAAGACACTCTTGTATTTGCCTTGGTAAAATATGTATGAAGGTTTTCTAAGTCTCTAACCAAATTCAAATGAGTTGGGGTTCTATTTATAATAAAATGCAAAGCTTTCCCCAACTTACAGCGCGACCGGTATGGAAACCGGTATGGAGACCGGTATGCCGGTCTAGGTTTCCAATGGATACTGACGGCTATATTACCGTTGCACAAGTGTCCGTTAGACTGGTATGGAAACCGATATGAGGACCGGTTTGGTCCGTGCCGGTTCCAGTATGATTGCACAATGAAGAGTCTGACCGCTATGGTCACCGGTATGGATACCGGTTTATGTCTTGCTGGTTCCAGTGTGTGCACAAAGAATAGCCTGACCGGTATGGTAACCGGTATGGTGACCGGTTTAGGGCTTGCCGGTTCCAGTAAGGGAACTAGCCGTTGGATCACTGGTATGGTGACCGGTAAGGTCCATGCCGGTTATAGTGAGCTTGCGAAACAAAGCATGACACCAGTATGGATACCGGTAAGGGACCGGTATGCCGGCCTCAGACCAAAATTCACAGTAATGAAGGTTTTAAAGCATTTTGTCATGATCATAATGCATCTAAGTGAATGTGCATGATCCCTATGAGCTTAGGCACTTGAATATTACAATTCACATTACAATTTAAATCCTAAGCTAAGACTTCACAATATATTCTTCAATTTGCCGCAAGTCTTCACATTCTCGCTCTTCACCCCATATACTTCGACACTTTTTGTATTACTTCGTGTTTGTGCGTCGAAGTCTTCTTTCTCGTTGACGTCATCAAAATCCATTACAACCGATTATGCGACCAAGTCGCTAACAAGAATTTGGTTGCGTGGGCTTTGTGTGTTTCGTGCTACCTGCATAAATAGCATGCAAACTAATGAATAGATAAATAGCACACAATAAAATAAAAATAAAAATAAACAAATGCAAGGGTTGCCTCTCCGCTAACGCTAAATTTAACGTCTTCAGCTAGACGCAACCACCCAAATGGTCATGGTGGCTTCTTCTTTTGTATCCACCGGCTGTTGTGACATGAAAAGATGGCTTGATAGGCTGTGGCAATTTCCCTATTGAAGGTTGAAATTTGGGGTTGCACATGTGGTAAAATTGACTTGACCACTGTTTGAGCTTCCCATGGATCATTTTCAAGTGAACACTGACTTTTCGTTTCCTCTTTTTGCGTCGCTTTGGAATCTGTTTCAGGATCGGCTGCGAAGAATCTTCTTTTATGCACGGTTGTACTCTGCTCGTAGGTTGCTAAAGTACTGATTTACCCTGCGTGTTTGCAACTCTTTTCTCTATTATCTCTACCATGTGACATTCTGCATCATATTGAGGACTCGGCATGGCATTAAAAATGCTGGATGTGACTTCTTCATCTTGAACTCTTATTTTCAGTTCACCTTTCTGCACATCAATGATTGTTCTACCGGTTGCCAAGAAAGGCCTCCCAAGAATGATTGGGATGTCACGATCCTCTTCCATATCAAGCACAAGAAAGTCTGCAGGAAAGTAAAACTTATCCATTTTTCCAATACATCCTCTACTATTTCTCTCGGGTAGGTGAGGGATCTATCTGCTAGCTGCAATGTCACTGTGGTTGGCTTTGCCTCACCTATGCCCAACTGTTTGTAGATAGATAACGGCATGAGATTAATACTTGCCCTCAAATCACTTAGTGCCTTACCAAAGTATCAATTTCCAATAATGCATGGAATGGTAAAGTTGCCCAGATCCTTCAGTTTTGGAGGAAGCTTCTTCTGTATAATGGCACTGCACTCCTCTGTAAGTGCTACTGTTTTAAAATTTCCCAGCTTCTTCTTCTTTGACATCATCTTTTTCATAAACTTCACATAATTAGGCATCTGTTCCAATGCATCTGCGAATGGGATGTTGATATGGATCTTCTTGAAAATGTCAAGAAACCTAGCAAACTGAGTATCCAACTTCTTCTTTTGAAAGCGCTGACGGTATAGCAAAGGTGTCTTCAGGATAGGTGGTGGCTCATATGAAGGAGCTGTTGTATTGTTCTTTATTTTTGTTACTGTTTCCTCTTGAATTGTTGCTTCTTTGCCTTGAATGTCTTGGTCATAAGAAGTGTATTTAGTCTTATTTCGCTCTTGAGGGTTATTGCTTGACACTGCTCCTTGGGGTTGACTTCAGTATTACTAGGAAATGCCATTTTCTGTTGATTAGTAATGGAAGAAGCAATCTGCCCAATCTGCACTTCTAAAGACTTCATCGTTGACCCTATATTGCCCACATGTGTTTCAATGTCATTCAGCCTTGACTCATTCTTCTCAAACCTCTCTAAAGTTTTAACAATAAATGTGCTCATGAGGTCTTCCAGGGAAGGTTTATGCTCAGCTCTTTGTTTATTGTAGCTAGTAGAAGGTTGTAAGACATTCTCTATATTGGCATATGACAAGTTCAGATGATAATAGTTTGGCACATGATTGCCTCTATAGTTGTTGAAGTTTCGATTGTTCACATACTAGACTTGCTCATATCCTCCATCAGGTAAAATCCTTCTGTTAGCTGCAGCAGCTTCAATAGATGGTTGGCCATGTTGGTTGGTCAATGCTGCTAGATGAGTTGTTATGGACGATATTTGAGCTATAAGTGCAACAATATGATCCACCTCGTATATACTCGCCACCTTAGGCATAGTAGTTTGTTCACTTGGCCATTGGAAGTGGTTAATGGCCATTTCTTCTAACAAATTATAGGCATCCTCAGCTGACTTCTTGGATAGAGCTCCCCCGGCTGCTGCATCAACCACAGTCCGATTCGAACCATTCGGCCCATTATAGAACAATTGAATCTGTACCCAGCCTGCATAATCGTGTTGTGGGCATCTTCGGAGTAGATCCTTAAAGCGCTCTCATGCTTCATACAGAGTCTCAGTTTCCAGCTACTTGAATATATTAATTTCTGCCATCAGTTGAGCTGATTTAGCTGGTGGAAAGAACCTCTCAAGAAATTTTATGGTCCATATCCTGCCATGTCATGATACTCCCCATCTGTATTGATTGAAGTCAATCTCACGCTTTATCTCTTAAAGAAAATGAGAACAAGCGTAGCCTGATAGCCTCTTTAGTCACGCCATTCATCTTTATGGTGTCTGCTATCTCCAGGAACATCCTTAAATGCATGTTGGGATCATCTACAACGGAAACCCCAAACTGATTCTTTTGCACCATGTTGATCAATAAAGGTTTTAACTCAAAGTTGTTAGCATTGATTGGCGGATGTGCAATCCCAGAGTAATTATCCTCTATGACCGGCTTTAAGTGATCTCTGATTGCCACCTGGCGTGGGTTGTTCTCTCTGTTTTCAGCCGTCATTGCTTCTTTTTCAATTTTTCTTTCTCGTCTTAGTCTCCTCGCTGTTCTTTCTATTTCAGGATCAAACAAGAGCGAGTCGAGACTTGTGGATCTTCGCATTCACTGAAGCACCAAAAGACAAAAATCAATAAACAAAATAAAAACATAACAAAAATTAAATACAAACAAAAGTAAACTAAAAATAAAAAATAAAAATCTAAATTAAAGCTAAGATTACTTGGTAATAGTATTAATGTGAATTAAACAAACAATCCTCGGCAACGGCGCCAAAAACTTGTTGCGATATTTTATATCGTACCGCAAGTGTACGGTGTCAAATTTTAGTATAAATCAGTGAAAGAGTGTCGAACCCACAGGGATTGTGTTCAACTCACACTAAGTAGTATAATTAATAATCATAACTTTATTTAGACAATAATTAAATTATGAATAATATGAATTTAAAACTAAAAACTAAATATGCAAGATATTTAAACGTTAAATAAGATAAACCAAGATGAGAGAGATTCTAGAGTCTGATTTCACCTAGTTATCCCTTATGTATTTGTTATGCCAATCAATCATTATTTCATTGCATTGTTTATAAGTCAAGAATCCTACAGTATTCAACTCCCTCTCTCGAGTAATAGTGAAAGTATTATCAATTACAGACTTCGATATCCCTATAAAAATCTAGTAATTAACAAATCATTATGTTCTGTGATTCTATGTTAACGACTTATAAAATTCCTATAAAATTCCTAGGTTATATTCTCTAGATCCTATTCAAAATCACACTCTCCCGAGTGATAGATTCTAAACATTCATCATCTTCAATTGTGGCCAACAATCAAGAAGCTTTAAACGCAAGAGAGTATAAATAAACTGAATCATAATTTCATAAAACTCAAATTGGCAATCAATACGTAGGTTCAAACATTGGCTACATCATCCTCTAGAATTATAAATTTAGTTCATGACAAAAGATAATAACAATGAAAATATGGTCATGAATCTAATAGAAATCATTAGAGTTAAAGATAAAAACTAGAAGATTAAACCCGAATTAAATCCCTTCGTCTTCGGACGTCACCGCATTCGTCTCCTCTTGTCGCTCTTCAATCATTCTCCTTGGATCTCTCTAAAAATATGTGTTTTGTGTTTTGTGTTGTGTATTAGCCTCCTTTTTAATTCTTGACGAACTTATGTATTTATAATAGAGCTTGGGGTCATTGTGCATGAAAAAACAATAAAATTAGTGTTTCTGGTCGCTGCGGGGCGCCGCGGCGCTGGAAAGTTGGCGTCGCAAGCGCCGAAACCTCTGGAAATTATATGTGTGACACTGATGAGGCGCCGCGACGCCAGTCACTTTTCCTATATTTCCGATTCTGCATTTTCGCTATTCCTGTGTGCTTCCAGTGCGTCCGTATCATCCCAAAACACATATAAATGCCCCAAGATCCATGCATCAATGCTTCCTACAAATAAAACATGAAAGAACTACAAAAATACATTAAATGATACAGAATCTAACAAAATAGTAAGATAAAGATGCGAGAATACGTGTATATAATTCACACTTATCAGGGATATATCCGGATACCTGTGACGGAGGAATTAAACATATGTCATGACCTCGACCTGTATGATTCAGCGAGTTTATCTGTGGTCGTCATAATTTACGGGTGGGTAAATTATGGACACGAAATTGGATTTTGTGACGGATATGCATTAATCTAGAGAGTCTCACTAGTGAAATATACTCGTAGAGTACTAGGCGACTATTATGAATAATACTGATTATTTATAAGTCGTTTAACGGTAAAACGAAAAATGCATGTAAAAGGACCTAATGGTCATTTCCTAATTAATGTGTATTTGTATTTAATTCATGATTTTGTTAAATACACATTAATTAAATGTCAAATTGTGATATTTGACATATATCATAAATATATATGTATTTGAATATTTAAAGTAAATATAATACATATATTTAAAATATTTGTATTTAAATAATTATTTAATTGTTACATAATTAAAGTAATTAAAATATAAATATCTTAAGTTATGATTACTTTAGGTAATGACTTTAGTTGTTTTATTTGACTTGTTGTAAATCATTAAATGTTGTAATGATCAAATACACAAGTTGATTAATGAATTAAATGAAATAAAAAAAAAATCTAGATATTTTATTTTGCTCTCAAATTCGGCCAAGGGCATTTTTGGAGAGTATAAATTATTTTGTTTCATTTTTCATTCATTAGGTTAAGCATCCAAATTATTACAAAGTGAGTTGAGAGCAAAGTTGAAGAAAAACAAAGAAACCTTCACCAAAACTTATTTTTGTAAGTTTTTTCTTACTTTCTTCAACTTAGAAATTGTTTCTATCATGCTTAGCTTCAATATGTGTTGCTAGGATGTTGTCTCTACTCTTTTAGTTTGTAATTAAATGGTTGTGAACTTGTTTGAAAGATGAAAGCATGTATGTTAATAAAGTAAGCTTGAAATGGTTTCAAAAGCTTACTTTTGATTATTTGATAATCATGTTGTCATTCTAGAGTTGCTTAGCCACTCATTGATGACCTATAATTGTTCTTGAGTTTTTTCATGGTGGTGAGACTTGTTTGGTGTAGCAAAATTGAATTAAAGTATTGAATTTGTTTAATTTGGTGTAATTTATCAATTTGAAGAAATTGTAAAACTAGGGTTCATAACCCTTTCCAAATTTGGGGATTTTCATATATGTGATGTATTATGGTGTGTATATGATGCATATTAAATTTTGGATTGATTAGAATTGATCTTGACATGTTTTGAACAAAAATGGACCAAATTGCAAAAACTGAAAATTTATGGGCTGTTCGGCAATTTAAGAAATTTTGGAGATTTTGTTGTAATTGTTTTTTGATGTGTTGGACATGTTGGAAATCATTTTAGAATTGATTTGGAATCATCCAAAATTGTATTTGACAATTTAAGGACTAAAATGAACAAATTGCAAAGTTTAGAGGTCAAATGATAATTTTCAAGAAATGTGATTTCTTGAGTTAAATTTCAGTTTTTAAGTATTGGATAATTAAATAAATAAGTTTATTTAATTGATCCAAGAAAAATTATTGAAATCGGAAAATTTTGATTTTCCCTGTTCCGCTGCGTTACCGGATATTCCCTATAAAACCCAACAGACACTGCCTTTCTATTTCTTGCAATAAGAAGCTTGAAGGTTTCTTTCCCTAGTTCCATATTGATCTCGAATAGGTCTTCCCATTGCTCTCATAACTTCCCCTCTAACTTGACCTCTGGGATTCTTCTGAGCTCTCATTCCCCCACCGTGAGTCTTTCGACTTTCACTTTCTTGTTGAAATATGATTTGGTCTTATGTTGTCATGTTGCTCTTATGATCTGTGCACACTCTCTGACCTCCTTTAGTAGGTCCAAGTTCCTCACTAATTGTCCATGGTTTTCCCTCTCGTGTTCTGCGATCATGGTCCTCAACGTAGGCAACCCAGCCTCTATTGGTATCGCTGCTTTTAACCCATACATATGGAGAATGATGTTTCCTCTATGGCTTCCTTTCAGGTGTTCATTTGCGCCCATAACACTTTGGGAAATTCCTCCAACCAACTGCCCTTCTTGTCATTCAGGTTGCTTTTGATGTTGTTGACAATAACCTTATATGTACTATTTCCTATCACATTAGCTTGTGGGTAGTATACTGGTGAGAAGTGGACCCTGATCTCATACTGCTCACAGAAGTCGGTGCACTGAGGTTGTTGAGTTGAGTATTGTTATCCATTTTCAAGGCTCTAGGGATGCCAAATCTGCAAATTATATGTTTCCAGATGAAAACGATTACGTGGTTCTGAGTGATGTTGGTGTATGATGGATGCACCGCCCTATGGCGGCTGATAAAAGATACTTCCAATGAGAACCGTTGTTTTTCCCATAATCATCACAAGTCTTCCGGAAGCTCATCATGTCTACTAAGGCATACGTCACATATTCTCGAGCAGAGACTGATATGTGATTCCAGCCATGCTTCCCGAGTCGGCATACCAAGGTGAATGATGTTTGGCCAAACTTTCTCTAACTTCCTCAATTTGGTCAGGTCAGTATCATAGACCATCTCTAGTTGACTTCCACAGACACTTGAATACTGTCAAATTTAACTCTTCATTTCTGGGTCGAGTCGGTATCTCAACTTGCTTCATCATTAGCAGGTTCTGCCCTAGGGAAAACTCCTCTGTATAGTGGTGTCAGGCTCATCTGTCTGACTTCAGCCTTTCCAGGCCCTTGGACCCTTCTCATTCTCTTTTGGCCACGTAAACCTCATTCTGCCCCTCCCCGACATTTGAACTTCCTTAGGGTGAAAAACCACCATCAACAAGTCCCATTGATATATTTTTTTTTGTAAGGAGAAACTCATTCGTCTTTCTTCCTTCTACCCAAATGATTTTTCTTTCATTGAGTGTTTTGCACTTAGTGATGAGTTTGATGCATGCATGTGTGTGTGTATATATATATGACTTGCACAGCAGTGATGAATTCTTAGAGTTAAAATATCTGGGTGAGTTGGCTCAAATTTTGGTTTGCAAGATGAGAAGTGGAGTATATCTTTCTGTATATCGACTTCTGAAACTTGCATTATTTCTACCAGTTGTCACAACTATCGTAGAAATGACATTTTCGAGTATAAAGATTGGAAAGAATCGTCTGCACAATCGAA
The DNA here is from genome assembly GCA_019454045.1 of Zanthoxylum bungeanum. Lineage (NCBI taxonomy): Eukaryota > Viridiplantae > Streptophyta > Magnoliopsida > Sapindales > Rutaceae > Zanthoxylum > Zanthoxylum bungeanum. The sequence goes on along the minus strand of SKCR01021782.1, from coordinate 248,797 downwards.
TGATAGATCAAATTTTAAATGATAATTTGATTGTGTATATTGAGAGAAATAAGTTAGACGAAATTAATAATGAAACCGTTATTTAACGTTTTTAGAAAATGAATGCGTCGTAAATTATTGTAAAATATAACTAAATGAAATATTTATCAAATCTCTGACTTTTTATTATAATTTTTTAATAATAATTATTTCATATTAAGGCGTCCTCAGTTAAAACTCTGGCTGATCTAACTTCACTCAATTAGAAGAAAAAAAATACTTAGTATAATATTTTGATACATATACGAAATTGACTTATTATACTGGAGAAAGGAAAATACATGAAAAACAATTTGTTAATAAGAGTACTTACGTAGTCATGCAAGTATGTCTAACAAATCTATATACAAAAAAATTTAAAAATTAAATCTCTATTCGTATCAAAATGAAATGTAATATTTTTTTTTTATCCAAATCGGACCGTCACCGACACACTAAATCAACGGCCCAAAATCCCCATCCGGGCCCACTAAAATTTGAAAAACCCTAGAATCGGAAAATCGACAGATATAGATTTAAAATGCCGCATATATATATATAATCATCTCCGTCGTCTCGCCTCAAAATATCTTTAATCAGTGAAGGGCTTTGCAACGATGTCGGACGAGGAGCATCATTTCGAATCAAAGGCCGATGCCGGAGCCTCCAAGACGTACCCGCAGCAAGCCGGTACCATCCGAAAGAACGGCTACACCGTCATCAAAGGCCGCCCTTGCAAGGTCTGTTTGTTTCCCTGGAATCCATTTTTCTTTTTTCTGGAGAAAATTTCACATTTTGTTTGTTAATTATTCATTGATTTAGGTGTCGGATGATCTTGATTCTTAAATCAATTTTTCAGAAGTCTTAATTTTGGTTTGCTGTAAAATTTGTATGTATTTGAATTCTGCGGCTTTGTCTTGGTAATTGGCTATGTGTGTTTATACGGTCGTTTTGAATTGAAAGATTCTTGATTGAAAATCTATTTGAAATAATTTAAATTTTAGGGTTATTATCATTTCACTACAAGAATTAGGTACGAGAACATTTTACTTAACGGTAAAATTTCTAAAAATATAGTAGTAGCCATTTGTTATTTCTCAATTTCAATTTCTGAGGGTGAGGTATAAAATATATGGTTTTAGCATGAATTACAATTTTACTTAAATTTGTCGAAGAGTTGTATGTTGAAGATCTAGAACTTGGGACCTGTTGTCTAGATTTAGTTGTTAGATAGACCTAGTAGAATTCATTCCAAGACATGGATGAGGTATAAAGTATATGGTTTTAGCATGAATTACAATTAGTGCTAGCGGTGATGCTTGTTGTGCTCGTGGGGTAAGAAATTGTTTGGCAATTGAGATAGTTTAATAATGTATGATGTTGTAATTTGACAGGTTGTGGAAGTCTCCACCTCCAAGACTGGCAAACACGGTCATGCTAAGTGCCACTTTGTTGCAATTGATATCTTCAATGGAAAAAAGCTAGAAGATATTGTCCCTTCGTCTCACAACTGTGATGTATGAATTAATTATTCTTTTTAGTGTTGTGTATTTTCTGTTTTCTGTTCGATGTTATTGAGGGTTTATGAGGTTTTGCTTTTGTAGGTTCCCCATGTCAACCGTACTGATTATCAGCTGATTGATATTTCTGAGGATGGATTTGTAAGTTCTTACTCTATCTTTTCATTTGTTTCATTTCCTTGACTATGTCAACAAGTGTAGTTTCTTACCACCTAAAATTAATTATTTCAGGTGAGTCTGCTGACTGAAAATGGGAACACCAAGGATGATCTTAGGCTCCCAACTGATGACACTCTGCTGACCCAGGTCAAATGATTAACCCTTAACTCCCTCGCTATTAGTTTTACATTCATCTCCATTTGAGTGTCAAGGATATACTGTTTAAATTATGAGATTATCTGTGGAGCTTCAGTCTTTGCCGCTGTGAGCTTGTGACCGCTAAGTTTATTAGCTCACCTCTGCACTGTTCACATCGTTTTTTCTTAATATGTGCTGTAGTGGTCTAGCTATGCTGTGTGTCTTGGAGGTATTCTTTGTTTTACTTATACTATGTGTTGGTGAATGCAGCTAAAGGACGGTTTTGCTGAGGGGAAGGACATGGTAGTGACTGTAATGTCTTCAATGGGCGAGGAGCAGATCTGTGCCCTCAAGGATATCGGCCCCAAGTAGTAGTTTCGCTGTCTGTTATTATCTGTTGTGCCCAAAATCGCAAGTTTTTTGGAAAATTATTTTTATCATTATGAGAGTGCCTTTAATATCTGTAGCGACTTTGTTTTCTGTTGAGAACTGCAAGTTGCCTGGAGTATTTAGTTGGTAGTTCCTTTGTGATGGGTGTCAGCATCTTGTGTTTTAATTTCGATTATGAATTATGATATTAGAAGAAATCGTTCTTGTTGTTTTAAGATTAACAAGAATAGCCAGTGAGCAAAATACAATTTGAATGTTGGTGGTGATGCAGCTTAATCTTCTTTCTCAACTTTAACAAGGCATCAACAAGAGTTATACTTGCTTGGAGTTGAAGCAAAACCTTATAATATTATATTTTCTAGTTAATATTAAGTTTATTATCAATTACTTAATTTAATCTCTGGGTTTGGTTTATTTGTTTAATCGCTTCAGTAATTGATTTATTCGAATTGAGAAAATATAATATGTTAAAATTCATTAAGTTCTCAAAATTGAACGATAAGTCGGTTGGCTTGGTGAGTCGTCTAACACATCGACGTAAATCGTATACGACGCGTCGGAGTCCGTGTGTACTTTAACCTTTTACGGCGAGGACAAGGCTGAGGACTTCACAAACAGATTAAAAATCAGTGTCTTTTCGTAATGTAATTCCCACTTCACGAATGCAGACACAACAAGGGTTTCAGGATATTTGGGATTTCGAATAGATAGATAATGGATTTGGGATAAAAAAAATTATATCGGATATAAATTTTGATCGGAATTTTGAATTATTTTTTCCCGAATAAAAAATTGGGTCGATATTTGAAACGAACTTGAATTTTAAATTAAAATGTCTCGAATCCGGATGAAATTTGGGAGGTTCGATTTAGGAGGATTTTTCGTAAACCGATAATGATTCCATATGATTTTCTAGTCACGAATCACAATCATGCCCGGCCCTTGGACAGTGCCACGAGGACAGCTGTCTAGGGCCCAAAAAATAAAAGGGCATCCAGTCATCCTCTGCAGTGCCCAAACAAAGTTTACTTTTTGGTTCCAGGCCATCGTTGTTAAATCTCCAGTGAGTTTCTCTTATGAAGTTGTTTTATTAATTTTTTTTGCTTCATTTTTTTGCACTTTTAGGGTTTTTGTGTAATTTTGCAATTTTAAGTTTTGTTTTTTTGGTTTTAGTGAAATTGTGACTTAGTGGCATGTGATGTGTTGATTGTGTGACATCCCATTGTTTATTTATTAAACTTGTGACTTTGGGATATTGGATTGGTGATATTAGTGATGAAAATTAGTTCTTGGGGCTATAGATTTGTTAAGATTTAGGAGCTGCTGGGTAATTGTTATAGTTTTTGTCACTGGGCAGTGATTTTTTGTTCATTTGATGAGAATTTGTGTTGGGTTTACTGATTTTGTGTAGGGGTGGCAAAACGAATAAACGAATCGAATTCGTGACGAATTCTAAACGAATCGAATCGTAATGCACTAAATTCGAATTCGATTCGTTTATTAAACGAATCCTGATATTAGGATTCGGATTCGATTCGTTTAATAAACGAATATTCGTATTCGATTCGTTTATTCGTTTACATAAATCAAATGATTCGAATCGAATTTATTATCCGTTTACTATTCACATCCGATTCGTTTATTATTCGCATTCGATTCGTTTATTATTCTCATCGATTCGTTTATTCGATTCGTATTCGTTTAATAATCGAATATTCGTATTCGATTCGTTTAATAAAAATAAAATACAAAATCTAAGCATCCATTCCATATTTCCATACCATATTCAATAATTCAATTACATATTTGTTGTTATAGTCTTAAAATCTTTACAACAAGCTCCAAATTTCAAATTACAAATCAATTGCATAATAACACTTAAAATCTCAAAAACACATTTTGACCAAAATCTCGAATACAAGTTGACAAACTTCTTTATCATTATCATCCAAGATGAAAATCCTGCAAATAAAATAAAATAAAATTATTGAGTTATTTTTAAAATAAATAAATAAACTGTCGGCCGATTGATTTCCATCACAAGTAGTTATACTCAACTCTTTCAATCACATGAACCCATTGAAGTAGACTAACCAACATTGAATAACCATTCCAGTAACCAAAACACATATGTTATCACAAAAAAGGCAGAAAACAATCTAACATACTGATTTTATTTAAAACAAAACCATGAGGTTTAAGTTGTACTTTTCCTCACACTGTATATCTGAACCTTCCACCTGCGCCGGAACCGCAACTGGCACAACAGAACCATGCACAGGCACCTGAAAAGAACCATAATTGGCAGCCACAACCATTTCCACAGGCTCTTTCAACTCTGGTGTGGTGGTAAAATAATCAGAACCTATAATCTTGTCCAGCCTCTCTCTCAATCCCGCATCTAGAAAAACAAAAAACCCAACATGAACAGTCAATTAAATCAACAATACTGATAAAAACCCATCAAACCTAAAAAAACAAATCAAAATGTAGAAAACTTAACAAGTAACATTAGCATTGGAGTCTATGGGCTGTTCCGAGTTTGAAAGCCAGAGATTAGCGTGCTCAATACAACACTGCAACGCATTCTTATGAGACAAACTGGAATCAATCGGCCGATAGATTAATGATATAAAGAACTACACCAACATAATAACAGCTGCCAAGATTGTTGGAAATTAAAAAATAGAATCAGTGAAGCATGAAATTAAAAAATAGAAGCAATCAAAAACCTTCAAAGCTATAGAAGAAGAACTGAAGCTTGCGTGTGAGGAAGAAGAAGAACTGAAGCCGTGAAGCGTGCGTGAAGGGCGAAGGCTGAGAACAACGATTGATCTGATATTTGAGAGAGTTTTAGCCTTTAGGTAGGTAATTTCATTTGATCGAGAAGTTTAGGCGGCTGGGTGAGAAATGTTTTATCACTTTATGAAGTTTAGGTTTAGGTTTAGATTTTTAGGTTAAACTCGTATAATTACTAAAATATCCTTCGTGTATTTCAACATATATTTGAAAATTTTAAGGGTAAATTTGTAATAACATTAAACGGGTATTAAACGAATTCGAATCGGATTCGATTCGTTTATGATTCGTTTAATAAACGAATCCTAAACGAATAAACGAATTGATGACCTCAAATTCGGATTCGATTCGTTTAATAAACGAATCGAATCGAATTGACCCATTTATTAAACGAATCCAATTTTCCAAACCCGTATTCGCTTTAAAGCGAATCGAATCGAAGAAAAAATAAACGAATCCTGACCCAAATTGCCACCCCTAATTTTGTGGAGTCTGGTCGAGTATTGTCTGTCAATTTTTACATTAAATTACTAGTTTGATCTTTTATTTTTTGATTACTTATTCTTTTGATTGGATATAAGAACTTTTGGATGTTGTGAATTTGTCTGACAACATTACCCTTATTCCAGATTTCCAGTTAATTAGTGTTGATAATTTTAATACCATGTGTAGGTAATTTTGATCAGAAATTTTTGTTATATAATGTGTAGGTAATTTTTGCAAACAAATTATCGAAGTCATGTCTTTTAGGAAACAACTCTCTGGTAATATGAAAAGAAAAAAAAACAAAGGATAATGAAATTGCTGAAAATTTAAGAGGATCTCTTAATAAATTTTTCTCTACAAAGAATGAGTCGGTTGAAAATTTGAGAGAAAATGATGTTGGTGAAGAGTCCGTGGAGTCTCATGATCATGAAATTGGTGGTTATGATGGTGGTGATATAGATTTAAATGTTGATGATGATCATATTGGTGTAGAGGAAAATATTGAATCTCCCGAACCTACATTCCATTTAAACATTTATGATCCAAGAAATTGGGATGGTCCTAATGCAGAATTGAGAGCCTTACTTGTAGAAAATGGACCAATTCGAGAAACTAATCTCTTTTACCCTAAAGACAAACTCTCTAGAAAATTTTCCTCACACTACTATGATCGAAAATTACCAACGGGTGAAATTTATGATAGGAAATGGCTCGTGTACTGCAAAGAGTTGGATAAAATCTTTTGCTTTTGTTGTAAATTGTTTAAAACAATTGCCTCAAAAAGTGAGTCATCAAAAGATGGAATTAGTGATTGGAGACATCTCGGTGTGAAACTTGATCAACATGAAAAGAGTAAAGAGCATCTTACTAATTCGAGAACTTGGGTTGAGTTGAAACGTAGATTGACAAAAAATCAGACAATTGACAAAGAATTTCAAATACGAATCAAGAAATAGACAAATCATTGGAAACAAGTGATGCTTAGAATTATTGCTGTTGTGAAATGTTTAGCCATACGTAATATAGCATTTCGTGGAACAAATGAAAGACCTTATGAAGACTCTAATGGCAACTTCTTAGGTTTACCTTATGAAAGACCTTATAAGACCTTATGAAGACTCTAATGTTATCTTTTTTGAAAACTACAGAGAAACTGGTTTTGCTTCTGCCATCCGTAATGCTAAAGAAATTACACTTGATTCGGAAATTGAACCTGTTTTTCAAACTAAACGTCATAGACCTAGAAAAAGACATCATGATGAAGTTGATGGTAATGAGAGGGAACAAGAGTCTGTTGAAGAATCATTTAGAACATATTATTTTCTTGTTATAGTGGATATTGCTTTTTCTCAACTGAAAAACAGATTTGAACAGTTAAAGGCTTTTGAATCTATTTTTGGCTTCTTGTTTGATGCACCGAAGTTAATTTCATTAGATGATCAACAGTTAAAAGAAAATTGTATGAACCTTGAAGCACATTTGAAACATGGAAATACCATGGATATAGATGGAGCGGACTTATGTTCTGAATTACAAGTGTTGCAAATGATGTTACCTGAAGAAACATTTCTCTCTAATAACCCTTGGACATCCATGGAAATAACAAAATTTGTAAAAGAAACTAACATGTGTCCTAATGTTATGATTGCTTATCGTATACTATTGACTGTACCTGTGACCGTGGCATCTGCAGAAAGAAGTTTTTCAAAATTGAAATTATTAAAATCTTACTTGCGGACCACCATGACTCAAGATAGGCTAAATGGATTAGCAATCTTATGTATTGAAAAATATGAGATTGAAGACTTGGAGTATGATGATATAATTGATGATTTTGCTTCAAAAAATGCTAGAAGATAATTTCTTAAAGGTTGAAATTTCAAGGATCTTTGTTAGGAATGGTTGTATATGATTGTATTTTTTGTTGTCGGGGTTTAGGTACTATGTCCCCCCTTTGTATATTTTCTTAAGCAATATAATTTGGGCTTGAGGGCCTAGCCCCCCAGCTTCGACTGGGTTCCAGCCATCGTTAAATATTATTTTCTTAAACATGTTTTCGTAATAAAAAAAAGGCACATTTTGAACCTTTACACCGGGCACCCAAAAACTCAGGATCGACCCTGATCACAATCGGGACATGAGACCCGATTGGGATGTCCTCATTGCCATAGACACAATTATTGGTGGTGGTTTTTTTACAATACTAAGCGTGAGGCCGAGGTGGCATGATGAGCCCAAGACCGATGTGGCATGAAGAGCCCGATGAATTAAGAGCATGAGGAAGACGAGAGAAAAATATGATCCCGGCCCATACATGCACGGGAGGTGCTATACCCGAGGGGCCGACCATATGTGCAAGTGAGGTGCTCTACCTGAGGGGGTATTCTGTGATAAAGTGATGGTAGTTCCGACCCGACCACTTTGAAGATAATATTGGGTTGCTCTTGCGAGAGTTGCTCTTGCGAAGCGTATGACCTGATGATATTCATGAAGCATGATTAAAGTATAATCATGACCAGATGAGGAATATGACCTAAGGAGGGCATGACCAGAAGAGAAGCACAACTTGAGCTGGAACTTGACCGGTTGAGGACATGACCGGAGGAGCATGATTAGAGAAGGAGCATGATCGGAGGAGGAGTATGACCAAATGAGGAGCATGACCTTATGGAGACATAACGAGAGGGAAGAGCATGACTAGAGGAGGAGCATAACCCGCATAGGTTTTTTAAGTATGACTCGAGAGGAGGTTCATGAAGAGTATGCCCGAGGAGATTCATGAAGCATGACCCGATGAGGTTGGGTGAGGTGATACACGAGCAACTCAAGCAGCATGACGTATGTCCTACCTGAAAAATGGTACATCTAGAAGGCTAATAATGAAGCTGATAAAGCAATGGCCCAAATGAAGCCATTACAATGACAGTACAGTGACAAGATAGCTAGCAGGCAGCCGCCATAGGCCGGTGCAAGTGGGATGACATTTGACATGTGAGATTGGCTGAGAAAATGGTGAAACAATGACTCAATGGTAGCAATGATGATCAAATGACTTGGGATGATGTCAGAGTCGGTTACAATAGTTGTTCTGAAAGCTTATATAAAGAGGATGAAACCATTTGAGAAAATTGGAGATTCTTTGGAATTGTATTTACAATTCTTATAGTTTGAGAACAAACTAGTGATAGAGAGAGAAAATGGGCCATGTACTCGACCATATCGAGGGAAGTAGGTCGAGCTAGTCATGACCCAATCATGTTTTATACGAATAGTCATGACCCGATCATGTTTTATATTGTTTATCCCCATTTATCGATCATCATCCGAGTCACGATAAAATACCCCATTTTTCTCATATAGACGTAAGTATGAGACACTCTTCGTCGAACCACATAAGATCTATGTGTTTATCCAGCCTGCTTGTCAAATTTGCGTGGTTCACTATTAACAAAAAAAATTAACCAAAAATAGCCGTCAACAACAAAATAACAAGATGAGTTAGTTATTCTTCTTCTTTGTCACCCATTTGTTCCCGTAGCAGCAACAACAATAGCGAGGAGAAACCGAGATACTTCGACTCAAAAGCTAAGAGCATGTGTTGGGCAAAGGTTATAACGGTGCCGGGTCGATACCCATAGAGGTGGCACAAAGATGCTTAAGGTAACATTGTCTGCAAGCGCTTCTGCAACTACAATGATTGCCTCTACTTTGAGTACAATCATATTTTTCCCTTCGCAAAGGTTCACTCTCAATCATCTACTTTCCATTTAGCATTTTCTACTTGTTGGGTCATTTCAAATCTGTTTTTCTCCCACAAATTTTAGCTATTTTGGTTTCATTTTGAAATGGAGAATGAGTTTTGGAGATGAAGTGGAGTAATGTGAGTATTAGTAGTTAAGATTCATGTATAAGAATCACTCAACTAAGCGTAATTGAATAATATGGCTTACTTGATGAGAGAATTTCAGTTTTGGAACTTGGGGATATGAGTAATTTGTTTGAAATTTGGTTTTGGGCTTGTTTGTGTGATTTGGGTGGTGAATCTACAACACATAATTGTCAGATTCTTCAAAGTTCAAATTATGGTAAATAGTAGTGAATGAAAAGCATCAGACTATTCACATTAGTCCTACTAAATAGGTCCAGTAGATGTGTCATTTATTATCTGAAGAGGGTTAGAGGTTTATTGTCGGTGTATCACTTATGAGTTTTTAATGTTGGTGTATTTTTTTTCAGGAAAAAGAAATACATCAATATACATCATTGTAAATTTCACACCATTCAGTTTTAGACTTTAAACTGAACAGTGTTCCCAATACTTTATTCAAATTTTATAATCTCGAGATAGGATAACAAATAATCTCATTACATATGGGTGATCAAATTTTTATTAAACTTATGGATCATCACCTAACAGTTATTGACCCCATAAGCCTAACAAGTTAGAAACACATTTCTTATTTGTAACAACTTACAAGGCTTGATAAATCAACCTATAGACTTAGTCACCTCACCTAACAGTTGTTAGTGCTTCGGTCTATTTAGGCCAGACTCAATGTTTGTTCTCATACATGAATACAATTAAACCCTCTACCTAATAGTTATTAGTAGCTAAAAGTATCCATGTACAGAAACGGGTCAAACAGACTATGATACTCCATAACGTCCCTCACCTAACAGTCGTTGGGTTGCTCCTACAGAAATACCGATCGTCTATTGACTGCATTGGAAGGTTGAAGCCTAATATTGATGACATGAGATTTAATATTTTAGGTCTCAATAATTATACATCAGAATGCATAATTATATTAGTGATGGAGTTTAAATTCTTATATCAATCTAATGATATCGTTTAAAACCATTACTATTTTGATATATATCAATTTTAATAAATTAACCATTTTAATTTATTAAGGAGGCAACGCAATTGATTCAAAATCAATTTTTGTTTATTTATGTTCGTTCAATTTCTCATACTAGAATTTAGTTAAAAAAATTAAAAATTTAAACACACGCATAAATACACACACACACATGTTTGGGCCAAAATTGACTCTAAGGGCAAAAACGACATTACACCACAAGACTAGAAGCCCATCTGCAAACTGGGCCCACATACGAAGATATTATGCAAAAGACCAGGCCTGTTGAACATAAAGAAGATCAACGGGCGCCAGTTACAAAATTGAAGAAAGAATCTGCATCATAAATCCTACCATGAAGACGACGGTTTCAGGGAGAAGACAAGATCATCAGTTACCGAGTATGGAACATCCGAATAAAAGCTTCATTAATAAAAACTCCAACGGGCAGATAAACGGAGGAGACCAAGACCTATAAAAGAAGAAAGAAAGACACCAACAAGGGGATCAAAAAAAAGACCACTACAATTACTAAGACGAAACTGATTCACAACCGCCCTCACGGCATATCACAGAAGGTTGAGGTACACAAAAGCCTTGACCAGTTTACTTTACGTTGATCGATACCATCACTAACTTGAGCGTCGGAGTGTCTACGGTTTCCACCACACCGGTGGGCAGTAAGCTCCTTATTCGTTCTATTTGTTTTGCAGGATTTACTCGCACCCTACAAATTGATAATCTCGATTGTGGACATTGGCCGAAATCAGAGTCTACAATTTGGCGCCCACCGTGGGGCTGACGAGTGAATCGACAAGAGGTAGAACGTCTCAACAAAATAATCAACAATGGCATCAAGCAACGAACATATCCCAGATCAACTAGCGGTACAAATTGCCATGCTCCAGGAACGACTCACAAACCTGGAAGAAGAAAATCTCACGATGCGAAATACCAACGAAAGTTTACAACAAAGGCTTGATCACCTATCATCCGACCCTCAGCATAACCGAAGTAGTCCAACTGCTCCACCCGTGTCAGATGAACCAAACAGCAACCACCCCCCAGCCACTCTACATTCAGACCCTCTTGGTGATCAAGCCCACCAACTGGCCAATTCCATCAGAAGAGAAATGGTTGAATTCAAAGAAGCAGTTATGTCTCGACTACCAGGGGTGAAACTCCCGATCAGGAAAAGCCGGGCCGGGACAATTTCAGATACCCCTTTCCATGAGTCAATTGTAGCAGTTGAGTTGCCCAGGAAATTCAACCCACCTGAAATGAAGTTATATGATGGGACCACAGATCCAGACGACCACGTCATGCATTACAAATTCAAGATGATGTCGAATGGTTTGTCTCCGAACCAATGGGAGGCCGGAATGTGCAGGTGCTTCGGGGAAACTCTGGCGGGACCTGCCTTGACATGGTTCATTAATCTTCCTTACAGGTCAATCAAATCATACCAAGAACTGGCGGACAAGTTCGTGCAACACTTCGCAAGTTCGTGCAGGATGGAAAAAACGACGGACGACCTTAACTCAGTACAACAGAGAAGAGGAGAAACATTACGGAGCTACGTGGCCCGGTTCAATCGTGAGAGAATAACCATACCGGACCTTCATCAGCCAACAGCAGTTGAAGCCTTCAGGAATGGACTCCTTTATGACAGCGGGCTCTACAAGAAGTTGACGAAATTCAGGTGCTACACAATGGACCAGGTCATGGCACGAGCCCAAGTAGAGATAAGGTGGGGGAAGAGGATAAAAGAAATAAGAGAAGAGTTGATGATGAAACAAATGCACAAGCAAACCGAAGGCCAGTTGCTTCCAGGCGACACGAAACAGACTACCCCCCTCGAACCGAAGGGAGGAACCAAAGTAGGGGCGAACGTCGACCCTTCTACAAAAATATGGACAGACGTCCACGGCCATATAAAAACAGGGAGGAGCTTCCGACAAGTAAGCCTCGACTTCCAGACTACAATTTCACAATTTCTCCTGGGGAATTGGTTTCGGTGTTGAAGAAATTAGGGAATGAAGTGAAATGGCCCCCAAGGGCAAGGGATAGTTCATCCAAAAAAGACACTAAGAAATGGTGTGAGTTCCACAGGGACTACGGTCATACGACGGCGGAATGTGTTGCCTTGAGACTAGAGGTTTTGGAACTGCTGAACAAAGGATTTTTGAAAGATCTGCTTACAGACAAGGGGAAGGCGACAATGACCCGAAGGGATGAACGAGACAGACAGGGAGAAGCTCCAATGCCACCACCTCCGATTGATAACACTGTCAATGTCATTTCGGGGGGATCAGAAGTTAGTGGAGCTACTTATTCAGCTGCAAAAAGGCACTCGAGGGTATTGGCCACGAAGGCCTCACACACCCTAATGTCTGTAGAAGGAATTACCACGGGTTTGGTAATTGGGTTCCCGGATGATGGAGACTCACAAGATTTAAACCCTCACCATGACGCTTTGGTCATTTCTCTTCAAGTGGCGAACTTCATGATCAGACGTGTGTTGGTCGACACGGGCTCCTCAGCTAACATTATCTTTGCCAGTGCTCTGACCGACATGGGGACTGCATTGGATAACATCAATAGGCGTACGACAGTATTAATCGGTTTTAGCGGAGAACAAAAGTTGACTATGGGGGAAATACGACTCCCCGTTTATGTGGCAGGTGTTAATAAAATGACTACTTTCCTGGTATTGGACAGCCCATCGGCCTACAACTTGATTATGGGCAGACCTTGGATTCACGACATGAGGGCGGTCTCGTCTACCTATCATCAGGTAATTAAATTCCCAACTAAATGGGGGATTCAGGAGGTAAAAGGGGACCAACTGGCGTCAAGGAGTTGCTACCAAACGACCTTGAAGGCTAAATCAGATCCGGCATAGCAATTACAGTCTGGACCTAGTGCGCCAGAGCCTACTCTACCAAATATTGAGAAGCTCGACGAGGTCCAGATTCATCCTCAATTCACGGAACACAAGGCTTTGGTAGGAGCGGGGCTGGGTCCAAAACTGCGAGCCGACCTAATAGAATTCTTGAAAAAACGGCACGACACGTTCGCATGGTCGCATGAGGATATGATAGGAATTGATCCGGATCTCATCACTCACGCACTGCATGTGGATCCGGACCACACCCCTGTCAGACAAAAAAGAAGGAAGTTTGCCCCAGAAAGAAACCGGATCATTGATGAAGAGGTGCAAAAGTTACTGCAGAACGGTGCGATTAAAGAAGTACAGTTTCCCGAGTGGCTTGCCAATGTTGTAGTAGTGAAAAAGAAGAATGGGAAGTGGAGGGTGTGCATCGACTTCACGGATCTGAACAGAGCCTGTCCAAAGGACTCATTTCCTTTACCACATATTGATTCGATGGTGGATGCGACCGCAGGACACGAGTTATTAAGCTTCATGGACGCGTATTCAGGCTACAATCAGATCCTCATGCATCCTCAAGATCAAGAGAAAACAGCTTTTGTTACAAATCGAGGAATATTCTGTTACAAAGTCATGCCTTTTGGCTTGAAGAACGCAGGAGCAACATACCAGCGAATGGTTAACAGGATGTTCGACCAACAAATAGGGAAAACAATGGAAGTTTATATTGACGACATGTTGGTGAAATCCGTTGAATCAGAAGCAGCATCTCAACCATCTGGAAGAAGCCTTCGACATCATGGACAGGTACGGAATGAAATTAAATCCTACTAAGTGTGCATTTGGTGTCGCTTCAGGAAAATTCTTGGGATACATAGTCACTCGACGAGGCATTGAAGCAAATCCAGACCAGATTAGATCAATCCTCGACATCCCTTCCCCTTCCACCCCAAAGGATGTTATGCGACTAACTGGGCGGATAGCGGCATTATTAAACAGGTTCATTTCTAAATCGACCGACAGGAGTTTTTATTTTTCTCAGCTTTAAAAAAATCAAGTAAATTCGAGTGGACTCCTGCTTGTGAGGAAGCTCTGAAGCAGCTCAAACAATATTTATCTTCACCGCCCCTATTATCAAAACCACTCGACTGTGAGAGGCTCTACCTTTATCTGGGAGTCTCGGAACACGCGGTCAGTGGAGTTTTAGTAAGAGAAGAAGCAGGGAGTCAACAGCCAGTCTACTATATAAGCAAAGCACTATTGGAGGCAGAGACACGCTACCCGCTGATGCAAAAATTGGTCTTCGCACTGGTCACAGCTGCAAGGAAACTTAGACCATATTTCCAAGGTCATGCCATCACAGTGTACACGACACATCCTCTGAGAAGCATTCTTCATAAACCTGAGTTATCTGGGAGATTGATGAAGTGGGCAATTGAGTTGGGGGAACACGACATTGACTTTCAACCCAGGACGGCAATCAAATCCCAAGCCTTGGCAGATTTTGTGGCTGATTTTGCTCCCGGAATGGTGGCGACACCTGACGCGGAAATCAATTCCATCCAGCCGACAAGAACTTGGAAATTGATGGTTGACGGTTCAAGTAACAAAAAGGGGTGTGGACTCGGCATGGTAATCACTACTCCCTCTGGCGACGTTCTGCAGCAGGCAGTCAAATGCGGCTTCAGAGTAACCAATAATGAGGCCGAGTACGAAGCGTTGATTGCGGGATTATTATTGGCCAAGGAACTGGGAGCAAAGGAGATAGAAGTGACGTCGGATTCTCAACTGATTGTCAACCAGGTCGAGGGATCGTATCAGGCAAGAGGTGAAGCAATGGCCTCTTACTTACAGAAGGTAAATGAGCTACGAACTGCATTCGACACATTTTCCATTAAACAGGTCCCAAGAAGCGAAAATTCCCGGGCAGATGCACTGGCAACCCTCGGTTCGACTCTGGAGGGCGACAAACCACAAGCTATACCCATAGTATTTCTGAACTGGCCGGCAATTTGGAAGGGAGAGACGGATGTGGCCGCTATCGCTTCAGTCGACAGTTGGATGACACCGATCATTGAATACTTGCAGAACGGCGTACTTCCGGAAGACAAAGTGCTGGCAAGGAAGATACAGAGACAGTCTGCAAGGTTCGTGGTATTCGAAGGCCAGCTGTTACGAAGATCCTTCTCGGGACCATACTTGAAATGCTTGACACACGACGAAGCCCAGCATGTGTTGTCTGAATTACATGAAGGGGAATGTGGGAACCACTCAGGCGGCAGAAGTCTGGCTCTCCGAGCCCACACGACAGGGTATTACTGGCCGACAATGAGACTCGACTCCGCAGAGTTCACAAAGAAATGCGACAGGTGCCAGAGATTCGCACCGGTCCCTCATCTACCACCAGAGAAGCTGAGCCCAATCCTGTCTCCGTGGCCGTTCATGAAATGGGGCATGGACATTGTTGGAAAACTTCCAGTCGCTTCAGGCCAACGAGTCTACATGCTCGTAATGACAGACTATTATACGAAATGGATTGAAGCCGAAGCATTCGCAAGAATACGCGACAAGGAGGCTCAAACGTTTGTATGGAAGAATATCATATGCCGGTACGGCATTCCCAGAGAAATTGTGACCGACAATGGATCACAATTCATCAGCCATCACTTTCAAAATTTCTGCAGGAACTGGGGTATCAGACTAAATTACTCGACGCCGCGCTTTCCACAAGCAAACGGGCAAGCAGAGTCGTCCAATAAGACGATCTTGAACACTATGAAGAAGAGGTTGGAGAAAGCAAAGGGCGCCTGGGCTGAAGAATTACCTGGAGTCTTGTGGTCGTACAGGACAACCGTAAGATCCTCAACCGGCGAAACTCCATTCTCATTAGCATTTGGGACGGAAGCTGTAATTCCATCCGAAGAAGTCATCCCTTCACCACGATGCCAGTGGCTCGACAACGAAAGCAACCAACAACTGATGAATTTCAATCTCGACACGATTGATGAGAAAAGGGACACGGCTCTCATCCGACTGGCCACATATCAACAAAGGGTGGCCAGGTATTTCGACAAAAACGTTCGGACCAGGACATTCCGCGCTGGTGACTGGGTCCTACGGAGAGTATTCCAGAGCACGAAAGAAGGTGGAGATGGGAAGCTGGGCCCTAATTGGGAAGGCCCTTATCAAATTGTTAGAGTTGTTGGGAAAGGAGCCTACAAGTTGGAAACCAAAGAGGGGAAACCAATCCGCAACAGTTGGAACGCGGTGCACCTTAAAAAATTTTCCGGTAATTTTGATGTTTTGCCAATTAGTTATTTACCAGTCTACTTTCAAGTTTTATCATTCTGTCAGTAGAGAAATAAAATTTGTAGAAGTTGTTCGACAAATTGCAATAAAACTATCCAATAGATTCTTGTTCCATTCTCCACATTCGAAGTATAAAACCATTCGTCATTCCAATTTACAAAATGATTCAAGATACAACCTTGTTCCATCCTAACAAATTCTAGGCACAAGTTTATCAAAAAGTTCTAGATAATTTCTGAACAATTCGACATCAATCGTCAGCTTCGTCTGCATCCATCGTTGCTGGTTGGCTGGTAGGAACGTCTCCTTCACCCTCCACATCCACCGGTTCAGAATGGACAGCAGTTTGTGCCACATTTTTTCTTCTACTTCTGTGTCCTTCTCAACTTCCATCATCGCTTCTACCTCCATTGGATTTAGCTCAGCCTCCTCCTTCCTCATCTCTACCTCTGTTCCTACTTCTACATCTTCTTCTTCAGTCGACGAAGGAAATTCCAGCGGCGCGCCTTTCATATTCCCTGATCCATTTCTCAGGCTTCCAGTCGACATGTTTTCCAGCAATGAATTCTTGCATCAAGTCGTATCTATTCTTCATCATGGAGTCGATTGCGATATCCTCCATTTGTTCCAACAGCAACTCGTTCTCCTTCTTCAAATTGTTGAAACCCTCCTTGTAACCTTCAATCGTTAACTCGGCAGTTTCCTTTTCCAGCTTCAAGCTAGCCTTCACTTCCTTCAGCTCCCTCTCGAGAACTTTCTCCTTTCTCTGCGAAGCGACCAGTCCAGACCTCAATTCAGACGACTCCTTCCTCACAGCTGATAAACCCTTCTCTAGCTCCTTGACCCTCTTTTGGTTGGATTCAGCATTTTTCCGCAAGAACAAGCTACATTCCAGGGCCTACGACATTCAAATCAGAGCACCATTCGACAACTAAAAAAAAAAAAAAAAAAAGGAATAACGGTACTCACTTGATAGTTTAGAGCGATGGCTTTTTTCATGGCCTCCGCCGGCCCAATCTGTGCCAATCTTACTTCATCCCCTTGGAGTAGAAGACCCTCAACGAATGAGTCGATGCTTGAAGGGTCTGAGATTGCCGTCGACTCCTTTGGAACTTTCAATATAAGGGTATCAGAGTCCTCTTCAGTTTCCACCTCTGCGACAGACTTCCTTTTCTTCTCAGAAGATATAATGTCTATCGACTTCCCTTTTTCTACGACACCCCCACTCGAAATCATCTCTTGATGTTGGGTGCCAGTTTCTCTTTCGACCTCTAATTCTCTCTTCTTCAGTTTCCTCGACCTTTTTCTGCTCTTCATTTCGTCGAGTGAAGCTACTGTGAATGGTCCAGACATCATCTCCTCTGCGCATGAAAATTCCTCAATTTTTAAGGGCTCTCGATATTTTTTATTCACCCCATACAATTTTTGAATCGACCACCTACAGTTTATCACGGCCAAAACGTCGTTAGAGAGGGCCAGAACTTTACCTTCGCGCTGATAGATTTCTTTCCACAATGGAGTCGCCCTTAATCTCTTCTCCTCTAGGACGGCCTTGCAGTTCCTTACGTCGTCTTGCAAAGATAGAATCGCTTCGACGTTTGAGGTGGAGCGAACAGTTGAGAGGAACGATTTGTTTCGAAGAGGATCTGCAACGACAAACCCTTGGTTATTCAAAGACACAAACCACAGTTATAACCTATAAATTAGAAAAGAACATCACTCACTCGACAAACACCAAAACTCTGGGATTCGACCAGCCCCAGTCAAACCAAATATACCCTCACCCCTTGCGAAGAAGTAGTAGGACTGCCAGTTTCCCCTATCATTAGTCGGCAACCCAATAACTAGAGGCTTCTTTCTTTGTCGAAGGATCATTGTATATCTCCCTTTCTCTTTCAGATGCTCCTTTATGTAATATGTCTCTAGAACATCATTTACCTCGAAGAGTACACCCAACTCGAAGGCTAAGCACTCAATCGACAATAGAATCCTCCATGCGTTTGGCATCAATTGAGACGGAGCAATTTCAAAATGGTTCAACACTTCCCAGACTAGTCTGGGGATTGGAAACCTCAATCCTACTTTAAACGGACGAACGTAGAAACCTATCCACCCCGGAACCTTGTAATCGATTCTCTCAGACGACGAAGGTACTCGGAGTTCTAGAGACTCAGGAAATCTATACATACAACTGAGTTCCCTCAGCATTTTCCCAGTCATACGACTAGCAGGATTCCTGGATAATAAGTTGGTAGGCTCACTGGTACAAGGAAAGTCACTCGGCTCCTCAATTGCAGGAATTGATCTTAGAGGTATTGCCTCAGTAGGTGTCTCCCGAGGAGACATGGCCAGGGTAACTACACCTTTCTCAATCAGTTTGTCGTACGACCAGTCTTTGTACGTTACCTCCTCCTCAGTTTCACTCGATGATTCGACATAACTATCTATTTTGGCTCCCAAGCTGCCTAGAGACTCTCCACTCGACATTTTCCAAACAACAAGCATATAAACAATTAAACTCTCTAGTAATCTACCCCTTGAAGATCAAAAACCACAAACACGATTCTTAAGCAAACACACTAACCCAAAGATCAAACAGCCAGAGTAACCTAAGAACAGCTTGAATATTGCAATGAACGCTTAAAAGAATTGAAGAACAAGAGGAAGTTAATGAAGAATACCTTGAGAAACACTTGAGAGCTCTCCTTACTCGACTTCCCAAATGAGGAAAAGTGAAACGCCCATACCCTTTTTATACACCCATACTCAATTTGGCGCCAATATTCCCGCCAAAAACTCCTCGAAATTCGCGATAGGGTTTGCATTAATAACAGTTAAACTGGGTCAAAGTATTACGGCGTGGAAAACGTCGAACTAGGGGATATCCCCCAGATGACTCATGTCGAGTCAGATTTGGGTTATACAATTCACTCGTCTCTTACGACTCTGTCGAGTGAAATCATTCCTGAACCACGTCAAGGTTCAGTCGACAGGGGACATCCCCCAGAAGACTCATGTCGAGTTATATCTGAGTTATGGTATTCACTCGTCCGTCACGACAGTGTCGAGTGAAATCCTTCCTGAACCACGTCAAGGTTCAGTCGACAGGGGACATCCCCCAGAAGACTCATGTCGAGTTATATCTGAGTTATGGTATTCACTCGTCCGTCACGACAGTGTCGAGTGAAATCATTCCTGAACCACGTCAAGGTTCAGTCGACAGGGGACATCCCCCAGAAGACTCATGTCGAGTTATATCTGAGTTATGGTATTCACTCGTCCGTCACGACAGTGTCGAGTGAAATCCTTCCTGAACCACGTCAAGGTTCAGTCGACATGGGACATCCCCCAGAGACTCATGTCGAGTTATATCTGAGTTATGGTATTCACTCGTCCGTCACGACAGTGTCGAGTGAAATCCTTCCTGAACCACGTCAAGGTTCAGTCGACAGGGGACATCCCCCAGAAGACTCATGTCGAGTTATATCTGAGTTATGGTATTCACTCGTCCGTCACGACAGTGTCGAGTGAAATCCTTCCTGAACCACGTCAAGGTTCAGTCGACAGGGGACATCCCCCAGAAGACTCATGTCGAGTTATATCTGAGTTATGGTATTCACTCGTCCGTCACGACAGTGTCGAGTGAAATCCTTCCTGAACCACGTCAAGGTTCAGTCGACAGGGGACCCCCAGAGACTCATGTCGAGTTATATCTGAGTTATGGTATTCACTCGTCCGTCACGACAGTGTCGAGTGAAATCCTTCCTGAACCACGTCAAGGTTCAGTCGACAGGGGACATCCCCCAGGAGACTCATGTCGAATTATATCTGAGTTATGGTATTCACTCGTCCGTCACGACAGTGTCGAGTGAAATCCTTCCTGAACCACGTCAAGGTTCAGTCGACAGGGGACATCCCCCAGGAGACTCATGTCGAATTATATCTGAGTTATGGTATTCACTCGTCCTTCACGACAGTGTCGAGTGAAATCCTTCCTGAACCACGTCAAGGTTCAGTCGGCAGGGGACATCCCCAAGTGACTCATGTCGAGTCAGATTGAGTTCACGGAAATTATCGTTCCATACGACAAAGTCGAGTGAAATCACATCCTGGACCACCTCAAGGTTCAGTCGACAGAGGACATCCCCGTGATCATGTCGAGTCACAGCTCTCCCATCCTGAGTCCACCATCGGCATCTAACATCCTCAACTCACGACCCAAATCCACGACACAAAGTCGAATGAAATCATTCCGAACACCGCTCAAGGTTCAGTCAACAGGGGACATCCTGGATGACTCATGTCGAGTCAGAGAGTACAGACGAAATTACCCATCCCGTACGACAAAGTCGAATGAAATCATTCCTGAACCAACTCAAGGTTCAACAACAGGGGACATCCCTGGATGACACGTCGAGTCAAATTGGAGCAGAAAAGACATTCGCTGTTCTCATACGACAGTGTCGAGTTAGTTCGTCCAAACTTCCTACGGGCCATGTCAAGACATAGAGTATCCCCAATTTATACGACATGTAAATGGCTATATATGGACTTTCACTATCTGCTCATCACGCTTGATAAGGATCAAATCGCACTATGAGACTCGGTTCAAACATCCGGAAGCCCATTGGGTCCATGTGACATGCCGAGTGAGATTCTTTCTAAAAGCAATCCGGCTCAATCAGCATAGGATACACCCTTACAAGCAAGGAAGAAGACTTGTTTTTTGGAACATACAAAAGTACTCTCCAAGCCTAGAGACTTCCAGGCTTAGAGAGTAGGGGACAAACTGTTTGGGCCAAAATTGACTCTAAGGGCAAAAACGACATTACACCACAAGACTAGAAGCCCATCTGCAAACTGGGCCCACATACGAAGATATTATGCAAAAGACCAGGCCTGTTGAACATAAAGAAGATCAACGGGCGCCAGTTACAAAATTGAAGAAAGAATCTGCATCCATAAATCCTACCATGAAGACGACGGTTTCAGGGGAAGACAAGATCATCAGTTACCGAGTATGGAACATCCGAATAAAAGCTTCATTAATAAAAACTCCAACGGGCAGATAAACGGAGGAGACCAAGACCTATAAAAGAAGAAAGAAAGACACCAACAAGGGATCAAAAAAAAAGACCACTACAATTACTAAGACGAAACTGATTCATACAACCGCCCTCACGGCATATCACAGAAGGTTGAGGTACACAAAAGCCTTGACCAGTTTACTTTACGTTGATCGATACCATCACTAACTTGAGCGTCGGAGTGTCTACGGTTTCCACCACACCGGTGGGCAGTAAGCTCCTTATTCGTTCTATTTGTTTTGCAGGATTTACTCGCACCCTACAAATTGATAATCTCGATTGTGGACATTGGCCGAAATCAGAGTCTACAACACACACATATATATATATACACACACACACATATACATATTATAACAAGAAACATGGCATACCATAGTGGTAATTATTCTACACATTCAATCTTGAGATCAAGAGTTCAAGTCACACAAATTGTATCAATTTGTAGAATTAAATGTGGATTATGTGTATTTAGTCTGGGCCCATCTTTAGGTGGTACTAAGGCCCAAGTGTGGGTCCCACATATGGCTGGTCGAGTGGGCCTAATATATATTTTTTTAAATGCAATGAGTTATCCGACCGAATTATATTTGGTCGTTAAAATCTAATTTATTTATTTATTTTTTAGGAAATTACCGACCGAATTATGTTTCAGTAGATAATTCGGTTAGTAATTTTACAGATCGACTTTATTTCAATCGATAATTTATTATCGACGATCCAAATTTCGACCGAAAAAAATTTGATCGGTTTCGGTCGATAATCGTAATTACCGATAGGATTTTGGAGATTGCCGACCGAATATTCGGTCGGTAATTTCAAGTTTTCTTGTAGTGTTAGGTCAAAGGACTAGGTACATTAGTATGGTTGTGCGACGAATCATTGACTGCGGATAATTGCTCATGTGATTCGTCACGTTTGGTCACGTTCAGTAACATGTTCCTCAAACGCATTACCCATGTGCATGCTCTTGTGACGTCAGACCCATCACCCAACTATCAATATCAAATATTGATCTTATGGCAGCATAAAAAAAATGCTGGTAATATGATGTGATCATCCCTGATGATATCACCCCAACCGATAACAGATTTGAATGTATTTAAATCAAAACTTTGTACTCACATCTATAACCTTACACAGATTGAGTCTTGACCCGAAATACATCACGAGATCTCATTTTGCATAAAGTGTAAGATAGAAACTAAACGAACAGATGCAAAATGCAATAAGATTGTCATTATATTAATCGTATAAAAATTTACGACTAATTAGAATATTATACTTACATATTGATAATTTCCTTGAACCGTACAACATGATTGGTTCTAAGGCATGTCCCCAACACATGCAATACATGAAACTAAAATATGAAGCAAATAATACTTACAATGTAAAATAATAAAGTCACAAATCTTTGGGATTCTAGAATCATATATTGGGGATTCTAGAATTATATCTTATAAATAGTTTCCATAATAAGGAGATATGATTTCTTTAACACACATGAATAAACAACGTTTGTGACAAGATTTAATAAATTGACCATTGCTATCCTCAAGGGATATGACTTGGTGGTAAAGAACTAAGGATTTGGTTGTCAAGTCATGGGTTCGAGTCCAATGGATGCATTTCTTTGTAAGAGTCTGTGACAACTGTGGGTTTTACCTACTCCGCTTAAGCTGGGTCGGGTAATTTAGCTGTGAGATTTCCAACGTTTCCAAAAATAATTGACCACTTCTTTGGGTCCAAAATTAACCATACTTGTTCACTAGGTATTTGTGTTTGTAAATAAAAAGAAAAAAAAAGGAGATCGTCGCAAGAATGTAATCGAGTTGGCAAAAATAAATACTTTCAAAGTAAAAGTGTTTGGGATTGCCCACCAAAGTGCAAGGACCTACCGGAGCTTTGCTGAGCCAAGGGGCGCGCCCGAATCACCTGAGGCGCAAGAAACTTATTTTTCAATTAAATTCAGATGGCTTCTATTTTCTATATGTTTTCATGACTTCTAAAGTTAATACTCAATTTTTCAATAAATTCACTTCTTTTAATATTTCATCATATTAAGAGTTAGACCTACACAACATAATTATATACAATTATGGAAAAAAAAATATATGCATGAAAAATCAAATTAGTCATACCCAATCATCCAATATTAACTAATCTTTGCAATATCAAATTACAATAATTATTTTTTTTTTCTAAAACAACATTGTAGGATCACTTTTACCAAAGCCCATCTGCCCATTAAACCGTTTGCATTTTGTTTTTTTTTTTTTTTTTATTTCAAAGCATTGTTTTGCTTTTACCCAAGCCTGCTCTGCTCATTAAACCTTTTTCATTTTTATATATATATTTTTTAATTTCAAAACATTGTTTTGAGTTTTTAGTTATTGGATAAGTCTAATTCAACAAAGCATAAATACATGTTGATGAAAGTGAGAGTTGTAGGAAAAGAAAAGGGACGGTTTGCTTTGCTTTGACGTAAATAGGGGATAAGACCAGGCAAAAAAAAATAAATTCATGGTGTAGGATTCAGGATCTCATTTTGAGATTTTTATTTCAAATCTAGAGAATGTATTTCTTATAAGAGCCTAGACAATCAGAAATTTTACTTACTCTACTTAAGCCCTGAAATGATGGTTTGCCGATATGATTTTCAACAATTCCAAAAAAAAAAATCTCTATTATCGTCATGTGCTCTTTGATTAAGATATTAAATTGGGTTTGCAAAGTGATACTTTAAATATTGATTTTTTTTAAAATTTTTTTTTTTTAAAAAAGAAGTGGGCTAAATTGACTTAATTGAGTTGAGTGTGGTAGATATTGTACTTGATATAGGTTTTGAAACTTGAAAGTAGTGTTCTAGCATAGTGTCACTTTGTTCAAACCTCATTTTTAGGATGGAAGGAATAAATGATGGTAATAATAATAATAATTAACAGTAATGACACCAAAGGCTGTGTCAACAGACTTGATTATGTCATGTTTCAAGCATTAATCCATTGACCTAAATTATAGAAGTGCAATAACACATGATAAGATTGAAGAATCAAAAAATTTAAGATTGCAATAAGACAAGATAAGATTGAAAAATCAAACATTTATTATTGTTCTTTTTTTTCCTAGTGGAGATGGTGGGTATTCATTTTTATGAGCACTATAATAAGTAGACCACAAAACCAAAAAAAAAAAAAAAAAAAAAAAAAGAAAAAGAGAATTGTTAATGAAGAATCTCTATGCATCTATCTATCACCTAATGTGACAATCAATACTAGATTGGATACTAGCCCTTTGATTTATTATATCTTTGATAGTGAATGCAATATAAATGCTTTAACTAACTAAATTATATATATATATATATATATATATAAATAATGGTAATTCAAAATAATTGATCTCTTGGTGTGATGAGTGAAGTTGTTGTAGAATGAATTTTAAATAGCACCACTAGACCTACCTTTGACTTATGCCACTTCTTGTTCCCTCATTTTCTCTCTGGCAGATTGATGTGTATATGTTATTTAATTTGCTCATTCTGGTTTTGGTAGGTTTTCAAAGCGGCTTTTTGTGCTACCCAAATTGCATATATTTATATAATAAGAGCAATTTTAACCCATCTCATTTCTAAATGGAGCGCTGCAGTCTGTAGTGAATACGTTTTTTGTAAGAATCTGAGACAATCGTTGATTTTATCTGCTCCGCTTATGCCCGGAAGGGGTGGTTTGACGGTAGAGTTTCCAACGATTTCAAAAAATAAACATTTAATTTTTTTTTGTTTTTATTTTTAAATTTTTTTTTGCTTTAATGAAAAATTGACATCAAAATTAAAGTTCGTGTTAGGATTGTCCTATTGACTTTGAAAATATTGAGCTCTAAGGAAGTGCGTAAAGGATAAAACCCTGAAGACATGGACATTGAATTCCATTAAATTGTTGATGGTTGTGCATGAAATGCAAACCTAATTGAAGGAGAAAACAAATGCTTCAAGTTTGCTTTTATTAAGTATAATTTATTATAGAGAAATTATTTCCGGTGCACTTTAAATTAGGTGAAAGATCAAAAATTTTATAATAAATTTGACTTTATCATTTTTCAACTCGATATTATAAAAATATGTATTTTCTCACTCAAAATTATAAAAGTGCATTATATTTCATCCGAAAATGCACAAAAGTTTTTTTTTTTTTTTTATCAAATACCTTTAAAAGGTGGAAATTGATACACGTTTAAAACTCTGGATGAAAAAATAATAAAATAAAAAAATTATAATCTTTTTAAACATTCGCCTAATTTATGATGGATGAGAGATAATTTTCCTATATTGTATTTCAAAATGATTGGAGCTCTTCTCGTTGTGAATCAAGAACACTTATACTTTTATTCTTTCTTTGCTGTTTTAACTTTTGTTGATTATGGCTCCCAATAAATAAGAATCCCTAGGAATAGTAGAATGAGAATTGCAACTAGTAGAAAAAACGTCAAAGTCAGTGTAAGAATGAGAGGCCAGACAGAGGGATCTGAGCCTGAGGTGTAGGAAGGCAACCCGAGGTCAGAACCAAAGGATTCGAAAGCACTAGAACATCTGTTAAGACCGACCCGACGTGCAAAGTTCGGCCCAACATCAAGCTCTGAAAAGAAGACCCGACCCTCTAATGACTGCAAGAAAGGATGTCACTTATTTTGGGGTACCGACCCGAGGAGGTTATGTGACCCTTTCAACCCAATTTGGTGAAGTAGAGAATAAGATGATCTGACACTGACCACCTCGGTATGCCGACCCGATTACCTAGGTCGGGGCTGCTGAATCTTATGCGCATATACGGATGACGTAAGCCCTACATGAAACCTAGAGTCGTCAGACTAATGGATGGGTGTAACGTACAAGTAATGAGAAATAACGTACGAATAAATGCTGATGGGCGTAACGTACAAACAATGGTTTATAGGCGTTACATACGAGTAATGGGCAATAATGACAAGGAAGCGTGGCTGACGTCATGGGTAGGCAGAATATTGGAATTTGTCATAGTATATAAAGGGGTTGAGAACTTATTATAAGAGGTTGGATAATTTATTTCTTCACTTGTAATAGATATGGAAAAAACTTAAGTGTAAGCGAGAGCTAGTAAGAGGTCGGTCAGCCGAGCTAGAATTAGAGAGAGGTCGGTCCGACCCGAGGTGGAAATAAAAGTCTTTCTTCTTTTTGTGCCCGTGGACGTAGGTTGAGACCATCTCGCTGAACCACATAAACCCTATGTTTTGTCTGTATGTTTCCCACTTTTGCTAAGTTTGCATTTGATCCTCAAAATAAATAAATTCACAGTTGAGGAAAGTTTGTTCGAGAAATAATTTTCCCGAATTATCCCTCAAATGAAACTCAGCCGCACCAACTTTATTATAAAAAAATAATAATAAACAAATCAAAAGGAAAAGTTACTATAAAAAGAGGGAGAAAAAAAGAAACAATAAAAAGTAAAAGCATTCATAAAATTATTATACTACCAAAAAAAAAAAATAGCAATACAAAGGATGTGTTGAAACTTAATCGGTGGAAAAAAAATAAACTTGGAAGTAATTTTTTTTTTAATAAAGAGATTGATCGGGGAGGATGTTCTTGAAAGAACACTTGATATATATATTTCCAAAAAAATGATTTCAATTATTATTTTGACACAAAATTAAAGTAATTTTACTAATTTTTGGTAATTATTGTAAAAACAAATATATTCACAATTAAGTCCATCCCAATTTAACCTAACACTCATTTGCAAAGTATGTATCAAGATGATTAAAATTGTATGAAATGGGTATTTAATTTTACAAAAAAAAAAAAAAAAAACAAATTTAAAGGTGGGTTTTTTTTTTTTTTTTTTTTTTTTTTTTTGTAATGATAATTTTGTGTGCAAGAGTGCAATTGAGTGCTTTTGTATACTACAAGAGAGATATTGATTAGATCATGGGAAGCAGCCATTATGGCTTAATACAAAAGACTAGTAGTGGTGACACACCTCACATGCAAAAGTGCTTTTTAAAAAAAAAAATATAAATAAAGAAAGAATTTATCATGGTAACATTGCTTAAGAATTTATTAACTAAAGAATGAATATTGTTAGTTGATAAATCAACATCTCATCTATAAGGGTAAAGGGTAAAATGAAGCAAAGTTTCATTAAAAATAAAATAATAATAGAAATAAGGGTTGGGTCAAGCAAATTAGCATTTGGTCATTGAAGCATAAAATTGGTGGGTTAATTGGTTATGCAATGATGCGAATAGAGTAGTGGTAATAATAAAATATTTTTGCAACATGGCCTTAAATTTTGCAAATTAAATGCCAACCTTCTAATCTTTTGTTTTTTTAAAATACAAATATATGTGCCCTCCAGTTACATTTTGTTCATAGGAACATATATTAGGGATGGCGGAAATCTTATGGGGATAGAGTCTTCAGAGATCTTTCTATTAGGGTTGGGATTTGGGAATCTGGAATGAACAATTTAAAATTTTAATATTGGTGATGAATATGTTTATTATTTAATATTCATTTTTTATTCAAGAAAGATAAATAAATTAGGTGTAATCTCTACCTCCTCCACATTCCCTATTTTTTAATTCTATATCATTTATTTAATAATAATAATATTTAGTGACAAAATAATAGAGTTGAGCCAACTAACATTAACTATTTAATATGTAGAATACTTACAATGTTAAATTAATAATATTGAGGTAGTGAAATTTATCTTCATCTTTTTCTTGTTGAACTCCAGACATGAGAGAGTGTATCTAGAAAGACACTCTAACGATTAAGTCAATATTTTAAATAAGGAAAATGAGGAAGGAAATATGTTCCAGGCACAAGAAATAAATGAATGTAGAAAAAATGCCCCCTAAATGAGGAGTGAAAGGCCCAAATTATAAAAATATAGGCCGTCCTCACTTCGAGAAAGATTTGTGCCCTAACTCCCTTGTGCACCTCTCAATCGTTTAATAATGACCAATGTGTCATATTCCAAAGTGCCGTGGTTTGGTGGTGTTGGTCTTAAAATTTGACTTTCAGATTTTGGGTTCGAATATAATGAGTGTGTTTATTATAAGCGTATGAGATAATCGGGTTTTGTCTGCTCCGCTTAAATCCGAATCGAGTGATTTAGTGACGAGATTTCCACATTTCAATCCATATATGAGAGTTCAGCATTATATCATTACTGGCTATTCATTTACAAATTTGTATCTTAATATTATAAATATTACCTACATGTACAAACAAAAGGTTTGAAATTCAAATCCGTTCACATAAGTGTGAAGTGAATTGAATTGAAATTAGCCTATAACTAAACAAAATCAACAATGGCAATGGAAATTATAACTATATAAAAAGAGAAAGACAGAAGAAAATGACCAAACGAAGGTATTTTGATTATTCGCTCTGAAAATTAAGGTGGTTAGTGTTGTTAAATAATCTTTGTCAGAAAGCAAATAAATGGTCCCAATCATTTTAGAGATCCCAATATCTCAAAATAAATAAATAAATAAAGTCATTTAAAAAAAAAGAAAAAAACAATGAAATGGTCTATTGTCCCAGCATTGCAATAGATATTTCTTGTTAAGTTTGTCACCAAAATATGAAATTAACAGAATTGGAAATGGAAAAATGTTCTTAATAAAGAAAGAAAAAAGGTTGGCTACAACAAAGATATGAAGGAAATGGAGAGATAGAAAAGAGAAGATGATCTTAAAAACTTTTAATATATATATATATAATCCCAATTTTATAAATTGAAGATATTTTTTAGTTTCGAATAAAAAATTATATTAGAATTAAGGATGATTTTTTTTTATCTTAAATAAAAATCAGACCGGCATTTGGGATTAAAAAATCATCAAAAATCCTACTTTTTTTAATCTAAAACTCTCAATTCACGATTGAAATTCGGTATCTCAAACCATTCGGGAGGTGGGATCTCAAATTATTTGATCTGAAATTTGAGACAATTTTTTCTTCTTGGTTGAAAATCTAATACGTGATTTTGGATGATTTTCCTGAATTTCATAGGATAATATACGAGTTCTTAA
Source organism: Zanthoxylum bungeanum (assembly GCA_019454045.1). Taxonomy (NCBI): domain Eukaryota; kingdom Viridiplantae; phylum Streptophyta; class Magnoliopsida; order Sapindales; family Rutaceae; genus Zanthoxylum; species Zanthoxylum bungeanum. The sequence goes on along the minus strand of SKCR01021782.1, from coordinate 219,051 downwards.
AATGACTCATACCGATAAATGATACAAAATATATAAATTATATTATATATTAAAAATTAAATTTTTTCTAAAATCAAAAACTCTAATTTTAGGTAAAATTTAAGAATTCCAATCAATTAATTATCTAAGTGACTCTCTCAATTCCACCTCATATTAATGCCAAAATAAAATCAAACCCGAATTCTCAAATTTAAAAAGGAAACCTCACGGGTCAACCACAACAACTCACCCATTTCATTATTTCAAACTATGGCAGTCACATTCACATTAGCAAATCCATCCCTTCGTATAGATGGCTCCGATGTAAGTGTGGTAATGGGTTGGGTCGGGTTTGATTCGGATTTGAGAAAAGTCCGGTTCGAATGTCTGTTGGGTCGGTTTTTATCTGATCCGGTTTTTATTAATAAAAAAATCAAATATATTTTTAATTTATTATATAAATATTTGGCCCGGGCCCGAGTCTGAGCCAGACCTCTACTTCGCGGGCCCGGTCCGGGATTGTTTACCCCCGGACCAGACCAAAGCCCGGACGGGTCTGTCCAGACCCGAATTTTTTTGTCATCCTTACTCCGATGGTTACCCAATCAAAGATTTAAATATAAGAATGTAATATTTATAATATTTTAGAATTAAAATAATAAAATTATCAATCATATACCTCGTTATATATATAAATATCGAAATTTTATTTATCAATCTATCCAAAAATTTTAAAGTATTGCAAATTTTTAATGTTTGATATAATTATTAATCAATACTCAAATTTGATATATTTTTAATCGAAAATTTTAAAATTTATATATTTTTAATAACGTGTTAAATATTATATATATAATTTAAGATTTAGAAAATAAAATTAAAAAAAAAATGATGTGAAGGGAAGAGAGAGAGTGTGTTTACCAAATCTAGGATTTTATCAGAAACAAAAACAAAATGGCAATAAAAACAAAAACAGAGAATAAAAAGTCACTAGAAAACACATAAATAATTATTAATTTCACCCATAAATAAATAAAAGAAAATATAATAAATCTCCAAATTGATTACGCTTATAGGATTCAGTTTCATGCAGCAACTGTCAGCAACATCCCCCATTAAAGCTCTCCGCTGTAAGCTTCTTCTGTTACAGACTTACAGCCTGAGCCACTCCCTCCTCATTTTTCGCCAAAACAAACACCCAAAATTTTCTCTTATTTTCCATTTTCAACAAATTAAGTTAAATTATATTTTAAAAAAAGAAAGTGATACTCACAAATTCATTCTCACATGACATAAATATTCTCTTATTTTTATGTTTTGCTAAAATGGTTCTAAAACCCAATGCCCACTATTTAATCTTCCGTTCTTCGCTCTCCAACAACAACCCTATTTGATTCCCCACATTTTTCGCACCAAAAAACAAGAAGGGGAATTTTTTTCCTCAGTTGATTCGGACCCGGGGTCCGGATCCGGGTCGATCTGTTTTTTTCCCGCCAGAAGGGGGTTAACTAACCGGAATCGGATGATTGGGTGATTTTGTAAAATGGGTTGTGTGAGTTCGAAGCAGGCGGTGTCGGTGACGCCGGCGCTGGACCTTTCGGGCGGGTTCCGAGGAGGGGAAGTGGCGGAAGAGGATAATGCTGGAGAAAATTCGGATCCGATCCGGGTCGGTAATGGTAGCGGTCGTAGGAGTGGTATTGGTCGGGGGAGCAGTAATAGGAAGAGTGGCAAGGGGGAGTCGGGTGTGGCGGTGAGTTGCGGTGGGAGCGAGTTGGGTGAGTCGGGTCGGGCGAGTTCGAATAGCGAGTCGTTGAGTTTCAGATTGGGGAATTTGCATAAGTATATTGAAGGTGAGCAGGTGGCGGCTGGATGGCCGGCTTGGCTCAGCGCCGTTGCCGGTGAAGCCATTCAGGGTTGGGTCCCGCTTCGATCCGATGCTTATGAGAAATTAGAAAAGGTGGTTTTTGTATTTTTGGATTTTTGTTATTATATAATTTACTCATTCAAAGTTTATTTTATTGACTTTGTAATTTTTATATGAGGAAAAAAAAAATCTTTCTATTAATTTAAGTATCTTTGTTAGTTGTTTTGTGTTGGGTTAATGATGTTTTGGGGAACAAATGTGAAAAAGTAATTTGTTTCGTCTAAAAGGAAATGAAATTTTCAAGTTTTTTAGAATATTTTTTACTGAGGAAATTTGATTCACAATTACATTAGTTTGCAAGCTGATAGTTCTAGATTCTAGAAGTAAAGGAACTGCAAAGATGTTCAATTTTGAATTTGTTCCAATTTCTAGAAATTGCTAGTTGTTGAAGGGACAATGTACTGTTTATCTTGTATAATTGTTTCTATTTGGATGGTAGCTTTCTCTCATTTGATTCGTTGGAAAAAGACTTGAAACAATTTAGCTGCTTTGTTATTTCTGCTGTAAAACTTCATCATTCTCAATCTTTTATTAGCTAGTCTCAAAGTTTTGTGGGATGCTGTTGACTGCTGTTTGATGAATCAATGATCTCAAATAGAATATTATGGCGTCAAAAGATCCATGTAGCCGACCCCACATAGTGGGAAAAAGCTTGGTTTGGTTTGGTATAGTTTGTTGACTTTATTCATTTAGTTATCAATTCAGTGGATGTTATGAAATTAACGATGCTCTTGCAACTTTAACAATATGACAATGGTAATGGTATTTGATTTTTCAATCACTATTACAGATTGGACAAGGTACATATAGTAGTGTGTTCCGAGCACGTGACCTTGATACTGGCAAAATTGTTGCCTTGAAGAAGGTGCGGTTTGACAATTTTGAGCCTGAGAGTGTTCGGTTTATGGCCAGAGAGATACTGATTTTGCGGAGACTTGACCATCCAAACATTATAAAGTTGGAGGGGCTAATTACTTCCAGATTATCATGTAGCATATACCTTGTATTTGAGTACATGGAGCATGATATTACTGGACTTTTATCCTGCCCTGACATCAAGTTTAGTGAGTCACAGGTTTGTTTATTTGCCTCATTGACAAGTTTTATATATTTCCAGGATTGGCTGTTGAGAGCCATAATCAAATGAAATTATGAAAAGATTATTTTAATTTTTTTTCCTGTTAAACGGAATGCACACTTTATTTTATGGAGAAGATAGATCACTAGAATACCAAAGGAGACTAAATAGATTATTGACAGTCATTTGAGAAACTTTAGCATCTATAAGAATTTGAGAACACATAATAGACTTAAATTGATACTCTAGTTATTGGTAGATGAAACCTACTTTCTTTTTTTATGTTACCTGAATGCTACCTTAACAAGTTAATTTCTTGTTTGCTACTATATTGGGTGATAAAATTGATTTTATTTTGTAGATTAAATGCTACATGAAGCAATTATTATCTGGACTTGAGCATTGTCACTCACGGGGTGTTATGCATCGGGACATTAAAGGATCAAATCTTCTGGTGAGCAATGATGGAATCCTCAAGGTGGCTGACTTTGGATTGGCAAACTTCTCTACTATTGGACAGCGCCAACCCTTAACCAGTCGTGTTGTCACTTTATGGTACCGTCCACCCGAACTTTTGCTGGGTGCCACAGACTATGGAGCGTCTGTGGATCTTTGGAGTGTTGGCTGTGTGTTTGCTGAACTTATAATAGGGAAGCCTATCCTTCAAGGGCGAACGGAGGTAATCTCCTAATTAAAGTATGTGGAATTTCATTATTCTGAATCTTAATCATTTTAATAGTTGATGACTGATGTAGTTAAAAAATATTACTTCCGTGGAAATGACCCTTTTTTTTTTTTTTTGCTGAAATGAATCTGTTGCCTCCTAAGCATGGTAAAGAAATAGGGTAAAGATCTATCACAGGAAATGGATAGTTTGTGCACTGCACACATTAACAGTCTAAACTATGGGCACATATTAATGGGTATCCTTTGCTTACCATTGACTGAATATTTCAGTCAGTATGTGTCTAGATGCCACTAGTTTATCCTAGTAGGATAGTGACATTGGAGTGACCTTTACCACATTATTCCCAGTGGCATTTGTTCCAATGAACATGAACCGTCTGTCATCAGTGAGGCAGTTGATTATCAGATTTTAATTAGAATGTTGGAATACATGCCAACAAGCAGCCTAGATGATTCTTTTTATGTGTTTCCCTTCTAAAATTTTATGATTTTATTGTGTAGTTATTGCTAATATGAATAGTGTGAAATGCATGTGTTTAGGTACTCAGATAAGCTGTTTTTGTAATGCATTTGTGGACATAATTTAGACTAATATGCCTGTTAGTTTCTACTCAAGTTCTTGGGAATTCTCTTCTTCCAACAGGTTGAACAACTGCATAAAATTTTCAAGCTTTGTGGGTCCCCACCTGATGATTATTGGAAAAAATCCAGACTTTCCCATGCAACTCTATTCAAACCACAACAACCTTATGACAGTAGTCTTCGAGAAACGTTCAAAGATTTGCCTACGACTGCCGTGAACCTAATAGAAACTTTACTTTCTGTGGAGCCATACAAGCGCGCCACTGCCTCTGCAGCCCTTGCATCTGAGGTAATTTTTCATAATTTGATTACAGTCTCCAACATAAAACTTGTCTAATTTTTAATATGACATGGATCCTTTATGGCAATTTGATCGGTCTCATCCAATATTTTGATGTGTTGTGTCCCTGTCCCAGATGACCCTAATTCATTTGGCATATGTGAAAGTATATTTATCTTATATAGCTCTACTTTCCATTGTAATGAAAAGCGAGTTAAGTATATTTCAACGTTCAGCAATTCTTATTCATCAGAAATGAGCTAATTATTGTCCAGCCTTTTAATATTTCTCTCGATCTCTTATTTCTACCATTCATCACAATTATCAGTTTTTGTTGCCATATTGATGGCCTGTTAATGCAGCATGTACTTGTAATTTTTACATCTTTGCTAAGCTTTATGATGCACCACTAGGACATTTACACAATTCAATATTTTCTACCCTCGATTTTCAGTATTTCACAACAAAGCCTTGTGCATGTGATCCGTCAAGTTTGCCAATATATCCACCAAACAAAGAGATAGATGCAAAACATCGTGAAGATGCACGCAGGTTAGAGTTTCTAGCTCTTGTTCTTTGTACAGGATAAGGAAGTGTTTTTTTTTTTTGGGTTATAAACGTCATTGACAAAGTAGGAATTATTTTGTCCTTGTAATACTCATATTCACTTTAACTCTTCCATATTGTATTCCATGTGCTTATATATACATACATGCATGCATGCAAAGACATATAGGTATGTATGCACGTGGGTTTATATGTATAGCAGCAACTCTCTAAGCTTTGGCTTTGATTGATCTGCCAAAACATGATCCAATTCTTTATGCTCATATTATTCCACTAGTAGTGAATTATATATTCTTTCATGTATTGATTTTACAACTGATATTTCAGGAAAAAAATTGGTGGGAGAGTTCGTGGAGCTGAGACAAGAAAGCCTGCACGAAAATCCTATGGAATGAGTAAATTGGCACCAGTAGAGGTCTGTGTTAATATATATGTGTTTTTGTATATGTTCCGATAGCTGTTTATGTCCGAATGACGAAGAATAAATTCCCATTGTTCAACTTTTTTCTACTTACAGGATGTGGCAGTGCAGACTCAGTTTGCTAAAAAAAATCATGGAAATAATTTGCATAGTCTGAAAGATGATGTGCTGTCTGGTGGGGACATTCAAAGGCCACTAGTTGATAACCGGGAAGAGGCTTCCCATGTAAAAAATGCATCTCATGGAGACATTCCCTTTTCTGGCCCTTTACAAGTTTCTACATCAAGTGGCTTTGCATGGGCAAAAAGACGAAAAGATGATGCATCCGTAAGATCTCACACACGGTCTATATCAAGGGGTCAGATTATAAATGCTTTTGAACCTTCTGCCGCATTGCACACAAGAAATAATTGTGATTCTAGAAAACACGATAATGGGGATATTACACAAGGGAACCGCACAGATTCTAGATGCCATGATTCATACGAAGCTGCAAAGATTGCTATGCTTAAACAATGGAGCCAACTTGAGCGCCCGGATTCTTTTGATGCTTCTGATGGATACCATTCGCAGGAACTATCATTGGCACTTTATAAAAGAGAGGAAATGGCAGCCAAGAGAAATAATTTGGTACGTGAGTAAATATTACAACTACAAATGAGATTAAAATTTCTTCGAACATCTGATACTGATTTTAATCCTTGTTAAAAACAAGTGATTTTTGGCCGTTACATCATTGCAATGTTCGTAAAAGTGCCATACTTTTTTTACATTAGTATTACTAAAGTAGCCAAGTAAAAGCCACTTAAATAAATGGTGCAGTTTTGGAATGAAGAAAGGTGCTTAGTAGTCAGAATCGTCTTTACATCAAAAGGAGAACAAAGCATTCAAACAACTGTTTTGTAACTTGGGACTGACTAAAGTCAGGTGTGTTGAAGAGGACTATGGTGATATTTGTGATTGTGAGGGTGGCTGAGGCAATTTTGAGTTTAAAGGCATTTTAGCAGCTTCAGCATAGCGATGTTGGTGTTGATGGTTGTTGTGTAAAAATGGCAGCAATGACCGTGAAATGCAAGATTCAAGGAACATATTTTGAAATCTGTAGTTCTTTTGGAAATCCAAAGTACTTGCCTTGGAAGATTCTCAAAAGAATTTCTAAAACTTCTCCCAAAAACAAGAAACAAGTACTTGGGCTTAGCATGTGCGATCTTCACATACATTTTATTTTTATGTTTGAAAAGAAAAATATATTGGGAAACAATATCTCAAAATAACTTTTTTTTTTTTTTTTTTTATGTATTTACTTTATCAAAGTAAGCTTTAAATAAATGTTGTGTTCATTTCAATATTTACTGATTGAACGTCATTTACTATTGGTGTTGGTTGATACAGGGTTATCAAGATCAAGGAGACAGAGTTGAATTTTCTGGACCCTTGTTATCTCAGTCGCATAGAATTGATGAACTATTAGAAAGACACGAGCGCCAGATCCGTCAGGCAGTTCGGAAGTCTTGGTTCCAAAGAGGTAATGTAATAATAACAATACATTAGTGGTTGCCGGAATTGATTACTAGGAAGGTATACAATGATTTTATTCCAAACAGAAAAACTAACTGAATAATGAGATACGGCCATTCCATTATTTTCAATTATAACTTTGAATGCTACGCTACTCTTGTAGTGATTTAACGGACATCAGCTGGAGTTATAAGGAGACGGCAGCCTTTACTAACACACTCCACTGATAACCAGTTAGATACTACATACATGGTATTATTCTGCACTCACACTTTTAAAGGCTCCGTCTAAGCAGTCTTTGGGTGGGTGTTTGGGCCAATTTTTCAAACAGGCGCCCAATTTTTGGCACTTAGGTATTTTAAGTTGCGACTCTATATTAGATAAAAATTTGCATGTTTGACTAATCAACCCTTGATGTGACTGGTCGGATGCAGCATTTGTGCGGTTTGAACTACCAAAACCCCTTGTCCCGTCTATACCCTTTGACAGCATTAACATAGCGCACTTGAAACAATCATCATTATCATTTTATCTCTGACTTAAGATTATAGTATTGTCTTTTGAATTGCAGGTAAGAATTATAGAAGGTGATTGTCAGATATCCGCAATTGGCTCGAGTATTAGGAAAGTTGAGAAGAGAAGAAACCAGATGTTAAGAACCAAGTGTACCAAGTTTTCATACCCAGCAATCACACAAATCGAATGAGCCATCAGTTTTGTATACTCGCGGCTCGAGCCTGACAGAGAGAAACTACTTGTTCTTGTTCTTGAAGAGAGGAAAGGAAATGGTCCAAAATCTTAAAAAAAAAAAAAGGTGTCTCTTGGATATTCTTCTCCATTGTTTTCTGAGATAGATGATTGTGTTGTAATTGATATTTGATGCTGAAAATGTCCCATGTATATTTTTGTGATTCATAAAGCATGTGGCATCATACCCCAAATTGCAGTACACCATTTTTGGGAAATTACTGTATTCCTTTCTTTGTATTTTTTTTTTCTACAATCGGCACTCATCTTATCGGAAAACTAAGTCCTTGATGTATTTTTTTTTAATTTTTTTTTTTTTTTTTAGGGGAGCTAATTTCTTGAGAATGGTACTGAAGGGAATAGGTAAAGATGAGGTGAAGAATCACGAAAAATTCTAGAATGCAAAATGGATTAACTAATAAATAAATGAGATAAACAATTCAATTATTATTTATTTAATATATTAATATATATGATAAAATATTATTGGATTGTTGTATGAGTCACATGATATTTTCGGTACATGCTAAATTTTTTTCTCTTTATATACATGGATTTATGAAAATTGATCCGTGTGACTTCTTTACCGTTATTTTGGACGGACGAAATGACTCAGGGAAATTCACCGAATTGGACCTTAGAGAATCAAGTCTAAAATCCATTAGGAGATACAAAATCTTACTACACTTTTTCCGCCTTCATCTTTGGCGCTGTCTGTGGCGAGAACATCAAATTATTATGTTCTTCCTAGTAAAATTGCATAAAATTATCATATTTTAACATGCACGCATAATGTACCATTGAAAATGGATAAAGAGCATGGAATGCTCGAATAAAAAAATTTGAAATTTATGTCATTCTTATATGAAGTACTTGTATATACAAACTTTAATATGCTCAACAAGTTTGCATAATGTAGGATGGTGAGCATGAACAATTTAAAGCTGAAAAATATGTGACTCACTGCACTCGAGTTCCACCTCATACGCCAGCGACAAAAGTATGCTTGGGTACATTAAGTGAGAAACAAGGGGGTGAGTTCTGACCGGTGCAAACACACGCGTATAACGCAAGCGCACATATCGTTCAAGTAGTATAAAAATATCGATCCCATGAGGACTTTATTCCTACTGTTGTTATTAATTATTGAGTCTATTTATTTACAGGTATCTAATTATAGGGAGAAGGGAATTGATTGCTTTGATTGGTTGAATGTGGAATTGCTTAAGAAAAATAAAATAAACAAAAGAAAATACTAAGGAAAATAAATAAACAGACTCAAAAGATCTAGGGTCGTGACTCCACACAATACTGTTAAAAGGATGAATTGATTCTCTTATTTATGTGTATTAATTCAGTTTGCTAACCTGGAACACGAAAATATGCAAAAGCCTCTTCCGATGGTCAGACGCAAATACCCAGTATAACCCAATTGAACCATATGTCTATGTCAACCACATTACCTGGATTCATTAAGTTTAAGTTCCAATTATGGCTACCCCCGCCTGACAGGTATATTCCTATCCTGTAAGGAAATCTATTAAAAGGGTATATATCCTCAAGGAAGATCGTGGGCTATTGAATCTAAGGCTGAAACCTAAAATCCATATGTCTAGTTCATTTTAGATTTACCCCATCAATCTTATTAATTGCCAGTTAACAAGACGCATTAAGCTTAAGACTTAATAAACAAACTAAAGAACTACCCATAAAAAGAAAATCAATTATTAAGTGTGTGTATTGTGTTTCATCACTTCCCTAGAATAAAAATAAAATGCTGGGGGTTGGGGATCCACTTTTACTATTTATAATTTAGATATCTCCCTTAATATAATACAGAAATTAAACATGATATTACCGACCAACCATAAAGGCGGTATTCCTTATTAAGTCCGACCAGCCATAAAGGCGGTAATAATATTTGAACATAAACCGGCCATATAGGCGGTAATTACATGTCACCTAAAGACCAGCCATATAGGCGGTGCCACATTATGTCAAATAAATAAAACCAGCCATTAAGGCGGTAATCTTTTATATTTTGAATTATAATTTCCATATTATATTTAAAGGAGATTAATCTAAATTAAAATAATAAAAGCTTCACCTTATCCCCAGCGGAAAATTAACTACTAAACATTAAAGAAAGGTAGAAGAAGAAAACTACTATTACTGAAAATTAAAATACATAAATTAAAAATAATATTTATATATACAAAAATAGATGCTTCCTATAAAATCAGGGAGAATTTCCCAAGGAGAGCATGAAGAAAAATGAATCTGGCGGCCTCCTTTTATAGGCATATTTTGGTCCAGCGTCGCGACGCTGAAAATGCACTAGCGTCGCGACGCTGGCAACAGTTCACGCGGAGTCCACGCGGGTTTGACCACGCGTCTGTCGGCAGCAATAATTGAGACATGTGTCACGCTGTGGTTCGCTGGCTATTCGGTCCAATTATGTTGTGACATGTGGCAGCTTGTGAGTAGCTGGAAATTCGGTCTAATAGAATGGTGACACGTGGCGTGCTCTGATTCATCGATTATTCGGTCCAATAGAAAGAGGACACGTGGTACGCGCTTGGTATGGTCCAATCAGATGTTAACACGTGGCGGCCGGCGGACGTTAGCAGAACCGTTGTGATGGTGACACGTGTCAAGCGCACGTTAGCATGATCGGTGCACGTTAGCAAAGTTGACCAGTCAGATTTTGACACGTGGCTGACGGCGCATGTTAGCACATTCGGCGCATCCTGGGCGTCGCGACGCGCAAGGCTTCAGCGTCGCGACGCGGAAAAGACGAAAATATCCCTGTTGACGTATTTTTGTCCGTTTTTGCCCCAAATTGCCTCCAGTGCTTTCGAAACTTTATTTATCTGCAAAATAACAACAAAACACATCAAAACATTCACAAGACTCAAGAAACTATACAAAATATTAGGATAAATGAGTGGGAAATAGTGATATAAATACCACTCATCAAGTTCATAGTAGCATAAGGCTGAAAACCTAGTAGAGAACCTGAACTCGTGTGCATGACTGTATTTTGTAAAGATGACATATAAAAAGTAACATCTGCATTGAAAATCAGGAAATTCTGGACATGCATGATTGGTTGACACGAGAAACATATTGCATGCATAATCTTTTATGAATTTATGGGAAGTACAATGATAAATGTTGTATTATGCAATTGGGAATGAAAAAATAATTTTAAAAAAATACTTGCATTTTAAAAAAAAAAATTGAGAATGAAATTGTTGCAAGAAACAACTTCCCAGAATATTGCTTAAGTACAACACGTGAGTGATGAGGAACTTACCCATAATCACCACGAAATGATTTGAAAAACTAACATTTTGAATGTGAAAAGTGTAAGATTCATAGCAAATCATGAAGAAATAGTGTGAAATGATCAAAACTCAATTATGGTAACTATTTAATTTGAGAACCAAATTTTGAAATGGTTACATGTTCATAAATGCAAGAAATTTCGGAGCAGAAATTACAAAAAGCACTCCGGGCTCTAGCACAATCAATTAATGAAAATCAAATGCTAGTTGAAAGAATCATGAAAGGAGAGTAGCTGAAGACAATAGTTTATTTGTAAACTAAGAAAGTTTTATGTAAATGTAAATGTAAATGTAAAAGCCTTATATGAATAGGCTTTCAGAAAAGAAAAATATTATGTACAAATGTAAAAATGAAGCATAATGAAATTGAAAGGGGACCTTTACTGGAGTTACTACGGAACCCTCCATACAACTAAGGATAAAATGTCCCACAATTTTGGCTCACAGAGCTAATCGCCCGTAGGGCAAAATGAAAATAAGGAGAAAAAATCCAAATTGCCAAAATTCATAGGATAAATTTTTGGGTGCTCAAGCCTCGACACGAGTATCTTCCGGTGGGTCTATAGCCAATTTGAAAGAATTTTTGGGTGCTTAATGTTGGGTTTTCTAGGTCAAACCAAGATTAAATTAAGCTATGAAAAGTGCGAATACATCAAAGTAAAGTTGCGGAAATACTCACTTTGATCGGCTTTTGGATGCGATGAACACAAAAACTTTTCTTTGCTCCATGGAATTCGGCCAAGCCATTGGTTGTCCTCCTTGAGTTGTCTTCAAGCTCCAAGCTTTGATAATGGATTCCATGCTCATGAATGAGTTTCCCTATCACCTTCGTAAGACCTCTTTAGTGTGCTAGCACTTGGAATAAATTTGCCACAAATTCTTCCTTTGCTTCTTCTATCTCTCGGCCATGAGAGAAAATTGAGAGGAAATGGCTTCAAAAGCCGTGAGTGGAGAGATGAGACGGAGAGAAGAAGAGAATGAAGTTGTGTGTTGTTTGTTTGTTTTTGATTTCAAAAATCAAATACCAAAATCCCACTTTTAAAAAAAAATGGTACAAGACTTTAAAGTCTTCAACCACCCCCATCAATCACAAAAAGTGACAAGCATCACATCACTTAAAGTTGATGTGACTTCCATCACAAGAATGACTAATGATGTGACGCATGATGTGACTTGTGGGCCCCACTTGATTCGAAATGCGAGTGGACCCGTAAACACTCTCGGGCTCGGGTTCGCTAATTCCGAATTAACGAATTTTCCGTTGCGATGTAATTAAATCAAATTTAATTAAATAATTATGCCTAGCAAAATTATTATTCACGTCGCTAGCGAATTAATTCTAAATTAACTCGTTCGCCCGAATTAAAATCTAATTTTAATTCCGCGTTGAAATCTAATTTCGTTTAATATATCGAATATATTATTTTATCGATTAATTCCAAATTAATCGTTCTCTCTCTTCAAATAATATTTTATCCCAGATAAAATATCTCCGTAATTAATCCCAAATTAATTTTCTCTCTCTTATAATTAATCCCAGATTAATTATGTCTGAATCATACGTCATCGGTGAATCTTCGGGAAGAGACCCATGAGGTCCCTAGATATGTTGGCAGTAAATCCGGTCGTCGGACTATCTGAACACGTACGTACCTAATACTACGTTTTTACCGATTTACAAGACATGGTTGGCTTCTAGCAAAGCACCGTGCCTACCAAATTCTCCAGAAATATTCTTAAAGGAATATGTAATCTATATCAGGCGTATTATACGTAGTATTGCGTATAGCGATCCAGTATCGGATGTCACATGCTAGGCCTGGGGCTGGAATTGTGTCTGCCCCGTACGAAGCACATATCAGATCTCTGGTAACTAGTCTCTATAATCGGATAACTATGACCTTGTCATATTATCCCGATAGCTGCAGCATATAAGAGCACCCGTTCCGTATCCTGTGTGATCATCATCTCCACTATGACTGGAGTGATACTTCCATCTTGACATCACACCCAATACATTACGATTCTCAATATACCCAGAAGAGGCGTACACAGAACCTGTTAAAGCCCTGGACGACCAAAACCAAAGTATATTGATTGTCGCAAGTATTAGCGATGCAAGTCTCAGGTTAAGACCAAATACACCTACCCTGATTCGGACTTCCATAGACACATAGTCATACTACCAATGGAATTCCGATGGGTCTATCCAGAGCGAAACTGTTTCCGTACCATCGGTAAACACAACCTCCTATTACACTTGCATGAGTATCCAATACCCAAATATATGAGAACTATGTCGTTGTGCTCCCATAACACGCACAAGTGCAATACTAGTCTATTCCGCATTATCGATGTCCAATCTCGATAATACTATGATTAGAGATATTTTAATGATTAAACCTTAGTGGGTTAATACTGTCTCATATCTTATTAATCCGGAACTAATCATATGGACTTTTATCATTTATATATCCCAGTAATCTAATTATAAATGATAAAAGAGCAATTTCATTTGTCACATAGTTAATTTGTACAACAACACCATGTTATGTACAAATAGTGATGCTATGGGTCATAATTGTCCAACACTTAAGCCTCGGTATGAGCATCCTCTGGTGGGTCTATACCCGGCTTGAAAGAAATTTTGGGTGCTTATGCACCAGCAAAAACATCCTCTGATGGACCTATACCCAGCTTGCAAGAAAATTTCTTGGGTGCTTAAGCCTTAGAAGGAATATCCTCGATGGGCCTATACTCACTTTATCCAAAAGAAGTCCGTGAGTATTAGATAAAACGAATGTTCGGTGATGAGTTCACGTTTTGGGGCCTCAGAACCATTCGCTGAGCTTGCAAAAGCTTACAAACCTTGAATGAAGCACAAAACTAAGCGTATACTCATACTTCAAAAATAAATGAACATTCTCCAAAATTCAATTACATAGTAACTAACTCTCTAGGTGGAATATCCACCAAATCAGTCACATGGTGATCAAAATATCAAACCGGAGAAAAGGTCATGCAATGACCAATTTCCATATGGGGTACCCACAACATCGGTTATGTAGTAACCGGATTTTAAAGTTAGATGGGGCACCCACTGACATATCATCTTTAGGAAATGGCAAAAAGGATTAAAAATCCTTTGAAAATGATAAAATTCTATTTTACAAAAGGACAAGTACGGTTTACCAATATTAAAAATCATATGTCGAAAGTTCTTACTGAAATGACTTAATTAATTTATTGAAGCAAAATACAAACTAGATAAGCATATTCCAGATTCAAATATTCAAATTTATTAGAAATTGAGCGTCATCTCACGAACGGCTCCAAGGACATTTAATGCCCGCCAAATGAAGAGATGTGACACGTGTCAACATACTAAAACCATTTATTTCAAATAAACGGTATGATGGGGGAGTGGATGTAGGTGGCTAATTTTAGCCCTGTTCTATTGGCCACGTGTCACTACAATAATGAATATTCCTCAATAAATTTCCTTAAAGGAACTGAAAAAAAAAAGAGGAAGATTATAACTTAAGTTTTGGAGTGCTAATCTTACAGGAAGATTTTATTGGTCTTAAAGCAAAGTAAAGTCAGGCCATCAAACATCTATCTCCCGACCCAGATCAGAATTAGACATTGGAGAATCAAGCCTAAAACTAATTGAGAGGTACAAAATCTTACTACACATTTTTTTCCGCCTTCACTTGTAATAGAGAATTTAATTTTGGGAAATTATCAATTTTCGCAGTCATCACAAAATCCAGGTATACCATCAAAGCAATCACATGTGACAAGTGAACAACCTTGACTTTATTATGTATGTTGTTCTTGTTATTTTGCATAAGCTCTTGCATGAGCACTGTGAAATGATATGGTAATAATTTGCTCAAATATGATATGATACTTATGCTCAAATATTATATGGTAATATTATTTTGGATAACGTTATTTTCTTACATATCAGATCATTTATACATACATAATCCAATTACAATAGCACACAGAAATGATAAAATAATTAATCTTCACTTCAATACTTTTGAGCTTCTTGTATATCTTCTCCATATCATCATTCCGTTGTAAGTATTGATCCTCAATCAAAATCTCATCCCTAATGTTAATAATTATTAAGTCTTCATTTGTAAACCAATCTCAAAACCTGGAACGTTTCAATCTGCATGATTAGAACATTCTCTCTCACATTAATATTCTATTTTTTGTCATTTTCTGTGACAAAGACTGATCTTCAATGAATCATTTCAACATAGACCTTAACACCGTTTATTAATGGATGGAAAATTGAACGTTTTTTAAAGTTTGGATGGAAGACTGAACAATTTAAATTATTTTTAATAAGACTTAACTTCAATAATTTTTTGGATGAAAAATTGATAATTTCCCAAAATCTTCTTTGATTAGTTTAGAGTTTGGACACTAAGTAGGTGATCAAGTTCTGATAGAGAAATTATAATAAAACAAAATATAGGTAATTTTTTATATCTATTGGTTGAACGAGTCATGTACAAATATTAGTATCCCGTTCAAATAGAGGTAAAATCCTTATATGAATGGACACCCCCACGAAGGCCTACGAGGTTCGATACATTATGGGCGGATAAATAAATATTTTTTGTACGTGTTAAACAAACATTACAGATACATATACATATATAGATGTTGGAATCCACATACCTTATCCGCCTCATTATCATCCATAATCACAATCCATGCACATTTAATAATGAATAAATTTATATCATTAAATACTATTTTATAATTAGATTATGTAATATCAATAATTCAAAATTTAAGTAAAAAATTAGATTAAAATATTCTCACCTTATATACAAACGACTGTATCTAGAGTTGATATATTTATAGAAAAACTACTTTTGTTGTAAATAATGTGGTCTCTCACTTTAATATTTATAAGTTTAGTTTATCTCACATTACTTAGGGATAACAATTTTAACATAATATATCTCTATAAATAGAGAGTAACTCTTGTAAACTTATTCATTCAGAAATAATAATAAAGTCTACAATTTTACAAGGTATTTTACTCTTTTCTATTTCTCTCTTATTTTATAACACGATATCAACACGATTCGCTATAATCAAAGACGAATCATCATATGCGAAGGTCTGAAGCCAATTTGCTATAATCAGAAGCCATGAATATGTCTTATGATTTATATGCAGATTTTGTTTATAATCAAAGCCAAAAATAAAAAAAAAACATTATGATTTATGATTGATATGAGGCTTCTGATTGTAATCAAATCGAGAGCCAAACCATGGTGGCTTATGATTTATATGTGATTTTTGATTTGCATGCTTAATTCTTTTGTTGTCTGAATCCAAATTCTTATTATTTTTTAATATTGCAACTTGAAATTTTACAGTATAAATAAATCAGAATCAGAAGTTCTGAATTTCAATATTAAAATTAGAACCCGTAGTTCTAATTCAGAACCTGAAATTCTGAATCTCAATATTAAAATTAGAACCAGTAGTTCTAATTCAGAACCTAAAGTTTTGAATCTCAATATTAAAATTAGAACCCATACTTCTAATTTAGAATTTAAAGTTCTGAATCTCAATATTAACATTAGAACCCGTAGTTCTAATTCATTATGCTATGTTTTATGTATTTTTATGTATTTTTTTTATGAATATGTTATGTGGTTGCCATTAAATTGGATCATCCACATCAGAAAATATTATCGATTTATTGTCTGCTCTTAATTTTTATGGGTGAATTGTTAAGCCCCTCTATCTTCATTCCGTATGCAATAAACAATCAGTTTTTCTGTTGTGAATCAATTTCACGATTGTCATTAATTATTTTTACCTCATTAATTAATTTTTTAGATTATAACCTGAAGTTTTAATCTCATTGATTAATATTTTTTATTAGAACATGAAGTTCTAAATTACAAAATAATTATAGAACGTGAAGTTCTAAATATACGTTCAAATCTAACCCCATCAGTTAACTTAAAATTTTGGATTAAAATATGTAGTTTTAAATCTTCCATAGTTACTGAAGTTCTAAATCTATAATATCATATTTATGAATTTGGAGTTCTAAATATTAATCTTATCAATTAGGAATTGAAGTTCTGAAATATAATTTCCCTTTTAGAACCTGCTGTTATAAATAAAAATGTAAGATCGAAACCTAAAGTTTTAGATCAAAGAAATATTCTTAAAGAGAACATGAAGTTTCAAATATGTGTGTGTAATTTTTATTTGCATCATACGAATTTGTGTAATTTTTATTTTTTATTTATTTTATCTTTATTCTTTTGAATTATATTATATATATATATTATTATTATTGCTGCAAGAAGTTTGCAATAATAAATAGCTAATCAGACCTGAAATTCAAATTTACTTTGTTGATGGTATTTTCAGGTCCTATGATATTTAAGCAGTACGGCACGGGTAAAAATGTAACTTCCTTCTTGGTCAAAATCATTAATGCCGACCCGACCACATGAGTGTTACAAAGCCAACAGTAAGAGGCCGAGCACTTTATGATCGGTAAACCGACCACTTAAGATCGGATGATCGGGCATTATCAGATCGATAGCAGCATTCTCAGTTCAAAAGACCATCGTGACCGACCTCATGAAGACCGAGAAAATGGCGAGATATTCTCCAGAAGATAAGACATCCTATTTTTACGGATAAGAAGATAAGTTATCCTACTTTCATGGGGAAAAAATTGATAAGTCAGTGTCCTAATAGGATAAAGGAAGTGAATGTAGTTTCAACTAGGAATCCTTATGGGAAAAGGAAAACTGTTTCTTTGCTATTATAAATAGGAGGGGAAAACGTGCTTGTAAGACAGAGTTGAGAATTGAGAGTTGAGAGCAGATAGAGTTGAGATTATTGAGAGCATTGAGAATTAAGAAGAGAACAAGTGAGAATTCAACTTGTAAACACAAAACAGATCAGAGAAACATATTTCGGTAATAAAACATCGTTCGTTCTGTGCCCGTGGATGTAGGCTGGATCTGATCCGCCGAACCACGTAAAATCTCTTTGTTGATTGGTGAATTTACTTATCTTTTGCCAAATTTTCTTTTGGTTTCCCATAACCAAAACAAATTCACAGTTGGAGGACGATTGTCTCGGGAGTAAAAAACCCTTCTTGCCCCTGAGACCGAAATCAGCCGTCAACAGTTGGCGTCGTCTGTGGGGAACTCCAACAAAAAGCAGCTCACGTATTAAGACGATGGCAGAAGGTGGAAATCACCAGTCATCGGGGAGTTCAACAACAGAATGGATGGAGAAAATAGAGGAAATATAGGGAGGAAAATCAAATCCTGTTGAAATCCATGATGAACAGATTGGAGAGGATGGAAGAGACGAATAATGAGAGGCTTGAAGTCGGAGCCAGTCGGAGGAGAGGCGAAATAGCAGAAGGAAAAAAGGGTCGCATATGTGAGTGATGACGATGAACCGATGAGGAAGGGTCCCTACGGGATGAGGTCCATAGTGGTGGAAAAAGATTTACAAGCAGAGGATATTCGGGAAGAAGAAGAGGGGCGACAGTCGCCAGATTCTTCCTATGATAGCCCCCGCGACACCAGAAAGGGAGATATGAAGCATGGTGAAACCGGACGGGAAACCTCAAGTGCATGAGGGAGCACGTGAACCCTTCGTGATAAGATCAAACTCCCGAAGCTGGAACGTAACTACCCCATGACTTGCATCTATGCTAGGCTCGGGGCTGGGTTTGTCCCGCTGAGGCCTCTATGTGCCACCGGCCCGGGGCTGGATTCGTTCCGTCGAGGTTTCGTGGTGTAGGCTCGGGGCAGGGTTTGTCCCGCCGAGGCCTCTGTGTGCCACCGGATTGGGGCTGAATTCGTTCCGCCGAGGTTTCGTGGTGTAGGCTCGGGGTTGGATTTGTTCCGCCGAGGCCTCTGTGTGCCACCAGCTCGGGGTCGAGTTACGTCTCACCGAGTCAGCTCCTTTAGACTGGGGATGCATCATTCCCCCAGGTCCAAGTGCATTTCCCAGCTCGGGGTCGGGTTACGTCCCACCGAGTCAGCTCATTTGGACTGGGGATGCATCATTCCCCCAGGTCCAAGTGTCTTTCCCAGCTCGGGGTCGGGTTACGTCCCACCGAGTCAGCTCCTTTGGACTGGGGATGCATCATTCCCCCAGGTCCAAGCTTTTCTCTCAACTCAGGGTCGGGTTACGTCCCACCGAGTTTGTCTCTCTTTGGACTGGACGTAACATTCCCTCAGAGCCAAGTGTTTCTCTCTCAGCTCGGGGTCGGGTTACGTCCCACCGAGTCTGTCTCTTTGGACTGGGGATGTAACATTCCCCCAGAGCCAAGTGTTTCTCTCAGCTCGGGGTCGGGTTACGTCCCTGAGTCTGTCTCTTTGGACTGGGGACGTAACATTCCCCTAGAGCCAAGTGTTTCTCTCAGCTCAGGGTCGGGTACGTCCCACCGAGTCTGTCTCTTTGGACTGGGGACGTAACATTCCCCCAGAGCCAAGTGTTTCTCTCAGCTCGGGGTCGGGTTACGTCCCACTGAGTCTGTCTCTTTGGACTGGGGACGTAACATTCCCCCAGAGCCAAGTGTTTCTCCCAGCTTGGGTCGGGTTACGTCCCACCGCATGATCTAATTTCTGGCTCGGGTTGTCCCCTCATGGCTGGGCCTCGAGAGATCGTTTGCAGGAGATTTTTCGGAGCAGATTATGAAAGATAAAAATTGGAATAGAAACATGTAAAAAAAAAGGTCAGCCATCAGTCCGTCAGGAGTACTGTTCTTTTTATATAGTTCCCGGCACCAACTTGTATAACTCGTTGGAACCGAGAACTATAAGACAGATGTTGATGGTATTTTCAGGTCCTATGATATTTAAGCAGTACGACATGAGTAAAAAGGTAACTTCCTTCTTGGTCAAAATCATTAATGCCGACCCGACCACATGAGTGTTACAAAGCCAACAGTAAGAGGCCGAGCACTTTATGATCGGTAAACCGACCACTTAAGATCGGATGACCGGGCATTATCAGATCGATAACAGCATTCTCAGTTCAAAAGACCATCGTGACCGACCTCATGAAGACCGAGAAAATGACGAGATATTCTCCAGAAGATAAGACATCCTATTTTTACGGATAAGAAGATAAGTTATCCTACTTTCATGGGGAAAAATTGATAAGTCAGTGTCCTAATAGGATAAAGGAAGTGAAGGTAGTTTCAACTAGGAATCCTTATAGGAAAAGGAAAACTGTTTCTTTGCTATTATAAATAGGAGGGGAAATCGTGCTTGTAAGGCATAGTTGAGAATTGAGAGTTGAGAATTGAGAGTTGAGAGTTGAGGGCAGATAGAGTTGAGATTATTGAGAGCATTGAGAATTAAGAAGAGAACAAGTGAGAATTCGACTTGTAAACACAAAACAGATCAGAGAAACATATTTCGGTAATAAAACATTGTCCGTTCTGTGCCCGTGGATGTAGGTTGGATCTGATCCGCCGAACCACGTTAAATCTCTTTGTTGATTGGTGTATTTATCTATCTTTTGCCAAATTTGCTTTTGGTTCCCCCCATAACCAAACAAATTCACAGTTGGAGGAGGGTTGTCTTGGGAGTAAAAAAACCCTTATTGCCCCTGAGACCGAAATCAGACGTCAACAAACTTTTACTATCAGAATCTATAGTTCTGAACTACAATTTATAAATAAAACATGATGTTCTAATAGAACAGGAAAAATCAATTTCTTAATATTCCCAATAGTGAATATTAATTCCAACTACGTATAGACATAATAGAGAAACTCCGCTACAGTAAAGGAATAAGGCTCTGGTAGGTGAAATCATAACACAATTGTGACTACAATTTATAATTTTGTATTACTCTCTTTACATCTATTTATTTACTTTAAAATTATTTATTTCCATTTACTTTCTCCTTACAGTCTTGAATTATTATTTTAAATTTATTAAGATTTGAATCATCACCGGATATGATATGTTTATGATAAAATGTTAGATCTTTCAAATATCCAAAAGATATTTAGTACTTTCAAATATCCTGAAGAGACGAAAGCTTATAGAGAGAAAACGTATACAAAATATAATTATACTAGAGAGATGTGAGATTGTAATGAATTAGTTATCGACAATGTATTTGCGTTCACAGTAGCTATTGAAATTACAAATGATTTTGAACCTCAAATTATCGATGAATGTAGACCCACATTCTCAGAATCATTAGTTCCAGAAGAAATAGTGATCCCTGAAGAGATCCAAGTCCCAAAGAGACATAAGTCCCTGAAGAGACAAAAGCTTCTAAAGAGAAAAAGTCTACAAATTATAGTTATACTAGAGAGACTTGAGATTGTAATGAATTATTCATCGACAATGTATTTGCGTTCACAATAACTACTGAAATTACAAGTGATTTTGAACCTCAAACTATTGATGAATGTAGACAAAGACATGGAAGGAAGCAATTCAAGCAGAATTGACTTCTTTAGCCAAACATGAAATATTTAAAACCATAGTCCAGACAATTGAGATGTCAAACCTGTTGGTTATAAATGGGTGTTTGTACAAAACGTAATAAACATAATGAAATCATCATATACAAAGCGCGACTAGTTGCACAAGGTTTCTCGCAGAGACCTGAAATTGATTATGATGATACGTATTCTTCAGTGGTGGATACCGTTACGTTTTGATTTTAAACAGTTTATCACTCTATGAAAGTATGGACATGCGCCTTATGGACGTAGTGACATCAATTGACACTGATATTTACATGAAAATCCCTGAAAGATTGAAAATGCCTGAAGCATATAAATCAAAAGATCATAAACTGTGTTCAATGAAGTTACAACGATCTCTATACGGATTGAAACAATCCAGACCTCCTCTGTGATTTCTATTCACCCGAAGTGTGGGCACCGTTGAGTAAATATTTGATGAAGAAGGATATATAAATGAGCCAATATGACCATGCGTATTTATTAGAGATTATGAATATGAATTTGATAGCAACATATGTCGATGACATCAACTTAATTGGAACTACTGAAGAGCTTCTAAAAACTGCTGAATATTTGAAAAGAAAATTTGAGATGAAAGACTTGGGGAAAACAAAATATTATTTTTGCTTGCAGATCGAGCATAAAACTAACGAAGTATTTATCCATCAGTCTGCATATATTGAGAAGATTCTAAAACTATTCAACATGGATAACGTTCATCCATTAAGTACTCATATGGTAGTCTGATCTTTCAATCATAAAAATATCCATTTCGTCTTAAAGAAGATAATAAAAAGATACTTGGTTCAGAAGTATCATATCTTAGTACAATTGGTGTCTTGTTATATTTAGTTCAATGCACCAAACCGGATATTACATGATCGATAAATTTATTGGCAAGAATATTTAGCTATGCGCCAACTCGACGACACTGGAATGACGTCAAACATATCTTCTGTTATCTTTATGGGACTAAAGACTTGAGTTTGTTTTATTCAAATGAGCTAACACAAAACCAGGTCTTGTTGGTTGTACTGATGTATGATACCTCTCTAACCCTCATAAGACAAGTTCACAGATAGACAAACATAGAATATATATGGTTAAAGTCACTTATCCATCACATTTAGAGCACATGCAAATTGAACTCCACTACAAATATTCCAACACTTATATATGAAGATGATGTTGCTTGTATTGCACAAATTAGAGGAGAGTACATCAAGGGAAACAAAACCAAGCACATCTCACCAAAAGTCTTCTACACTCTTGAGCTCCAACAGAGCAAGCAAATTGATGTCAAGCAAATATGTTCCACTGATAACTTTGCAGATTTATTTATCCAAGCTTTACCGACATCATCTTTTGAGAAGCTTATATATAGCATTGATATGCATTGACTTAATAAATTATTCCGATGATATCTTTTGAATGAGAGCATTTCATCAGGAGGGAGTGTATTCATTTAGGTGAAGAGCTGCTATTAGAAAAAAATATTGTACTTTTTTTCCTTCGACTAAGTTTTATCCCATTGGGTTTTACTGGTAAGGTTTTAACGAGTCAATGTTATACACATCCAAAGGTCAAATACATTGTGTGAAATTAAAGTTATAAAGCTTAACATGGAGTGTTGAAAATAATGTGATTTCTCATTTTAATATTTACAAGTTTAGTTTATCTCACATTACTTATTAATAACAATCTTAATCTAATTTCTCTTTATAAATAGAGAGCAACTCTTGTAAACTTTTTCATTCAGAAATAATAATAAAGCTAACTTTACAAGTTATTCTACTCTTTTCTATTTTTCTTTTATTTTATAATAACTTTTAATTGTTTATTTGATTCTGTTCGGAAATCAATTTAAGCACTAAATAGGGGCAAACTAGCAATCATCCAAATTGCCAGACCAGTCAGCACTTTGAAGCTGCCTACGTGTCAGTAGAATCAATTATTATTTCTCCCGATTTCTTCTTTATTTGGAAAAAAAATGTATTTTTGTCATAAAAAAAGAGAGATTTGCCGACCTTTCTATCTTTTACCAAACTATCAGTGTCCACGCAAGCTGCGGGCCAATAGGGCTCCAACACAAGAAAAATTTATATAAGGATAAATCTTATGATTGTTTAATGTCACATGCAGAATCTATATTTGGAAAGTTTTTATGGAAAAAAAAAAGTAATTAATATTTGGATAATTTTTTACATTTTCCAAAAAAAGTGATGTGAAAATTTTCCAAATATGAATTCTTAATGAATGCCCTTAGGGCACTTGTTAAGCATGACCCTTGTTTTATTAGTAAGTGATACGTGTTTTAATTGTTTTTCTCTAATTTAATTTATTATTTTTAAAACCGTTATTTTGATCCAATGGTCTAGATGTAAAGATAAAAAAATTTCTCTCTTCAATTTTTTTTAAAATCTTAAAATATAGATTTTGGATCAAAATCTAACGGCTCTGATTTTACATGGGGGCTCCAGTACCAAGCTGACACGCCGTCTTTACCTTTTTTATTGGCTATAATTTTATCTCTCTTCCTCGTTTCCCTCATCCCTACCTTCCACGTCATCATATTCTCTAACCTAAACCGAAACACCACTACGCACCCCTCATACCTAAACAAATCTCAGCCGTTCAATCTTAGCCACAACCGCTGTGGCAACTTGATCTATCTAATTTTTTTTCTCTTTCTTAAAAGGGAAATTTACAAAAATAACCAATTATATTTATCCAATATAAAAAATAATCAACAATCTCAAAAATATATTAAATAATCAAATTAAACATAAACTATCAATTCTGCATGAATTTTTTATTTTCCTCTCTATGTGCTACGTACGTCCGATTACAGTTCGAATTTTTTTTGCCCTTCCCCGTGATGTAAATCTGACCGTTGATCGACTTTCACTATCCCCCTCAATCTTTGATCATAGCCGTTGAGACTCTCCTTGATAAAATCTTTAATATCTCGCTTGCCTTTTGTGGCAAGTGGAAAGGACTTGACTCTCTGTTAAAACTACCGAAACTGTTAACAGCGTCAGCAAGCTTCGATATTTTTTTCCTTTTTAATTATTAATCATTAAAATATTTTGTACTTTGTATTTTCTTTTTGTTTTTTTCATTTTTTTTTTGTTTGATAGAAGGAAATTTTAGGTGTGTGTACGGATAGTATTATATATGATCTGATTGTCAATGGAGTGTTTGATTGGAGCAGTGGAATTTGAAGCCCTAACCCTAATTTTGGTCTCAGTTGGGGTTACAGAGAAGAGATTTCCCATGGAGGTTCTTTAGTAGGAGCCTGTTTGATGTAAATCTGAGCTGATTTTTGTCATTTCTTTACTGGGTAATTTGAATTATCTGAGCTGTTTGTGTTGTTGTTATTGTTGCTTTACATAAACAAAGATTTCTTTGTTTTTTATTTTTTATGATGTGGAATTTGTTTGTGTTTCTGTGTTGTAGATATGGAGAGTACTGAGTTGAACTTGAAGTGTGGTGGTGGTATTGGGAATAATAAGAGTAGTGGAGATGGATTTATTGATAGAAGTAAAGTGAGGATTTTGCTATGCGATAATGATGCCAATAGCTATGAGGAGGTTTTTTCACTTCTTTTGAAATGCTCCTATCAGGGTATATTTTGAGTTTCTTCATATTTGTTTAGTTTAGTCTTGCATTTATGTTAGTTAGTGTTGTTATTTTCATTATAATTTGTTTGGGGAAACGTGGATCGTGTGATTCGATATTTTTCGTAATCTTTAGCTATTTAACTATGTGATAAATTACTGATCCAATAGTGCTCTTTATATAGTTAAGAAATTGAGTGCCTACAAAACTTGGAGATAATGCCATGGTTTTTTGTGAAATTGAAAGACATCATGCATAATTACATTTTCTTGTTAAAATTGGAAGACATAATAGATTATAGATTCACTAAGCCAATCTGTTGTGTTAGCCTTCACTAATTCAGCTTCGCTTTCTACATTTCTCACCCCATGTACTAATCCCTACGCTTAGTTTTGTGCTATTCCATCGGTTTGTGGTTGAATTCTTATAAACAATGAAAATTTTATGGAGGATGGATTCTGAATTTGGCTTTTATTGGGTTAATAGATGATCTCCTCTGTAATTTTACATCAGTTTCACAAGGAAGATCTGGATTTCCTTCGCATATGGTTATTAGATAAACATGATATTTCTTTCATTATTGGCTACCACTTAAAACCGCAAAACATGGTATTAAGTAATGTCCTTTTCTGTTTAATTTTTTTTATTCCTGTTCATTTGAAACTGCTGAAGTCTAAATTCCTGTCTATATGAAGAAATAAGGATCTACTAGACCTCTGAATGTTTCTGGAAAAAAGAAGAAAAAAACGTTGGCTTTATTAGACTGAAGCAAATATAGTTGAAGAACGAGTGTTGGTATCATCTTCAACAATGATTTTCAAGTGATTCCGTTTGCAATTAAGTGCATTTTCATAATTTCTATACTGTTCTTCAGCCATTTAATGATAATTCTCATATAAATTTATATCACAATTTCGGATTACTATTTCTTCTTTTTAGAGTCATTTGCTTCATCATCTTCTTCTATCTTCAGTTTT
Organism: Zanthoxylum bungeanum; assembly: GCA_019454045.1. Lineage (NCBI taxonomy): Eukaryota > Viridiplantae > Streptophyta > Magnoliopsida > Sapindales > Rutaceae > Zanthoxylum > Zanthoxylum bungeanum. Next base: position 192,789 of record SKCR01021782.1, on the reverse strand, counting down.
TATGTTTCATCTTCATTTTGAACTCTAAATGGTTTTTTTTTTTTTTTTTTTTGTTGAAAGTTGCATGGTTGTTAACATACATGTTTTCCAAAATTATCTTCCCTCTCCGTGATAACCTGCTATTACATTTTCTTAACAGTGACGTCAGTGAGGTCAGCTAGACAGGTTATTGATGCATTGAATGCTGAGGGATCTGATATTGACATCATACTTGCTGAAGTTGACCTTCCAATGACTAAAGGCATGAAGATGTTGAAGTACATCACACGGGATAAAGAGCTGCGGCGCATACCTGTTATCAGTAAGCCTGTCTTGCACTTTTTTCACCTTCAACTAATTCTGAATATAAGTTTGATCTTTACTAATTCTTTTTTTTTTTTGGTCATTTAGTGATGTCAGCACAAGATGAGGTTTCTGTTGTTGTCAAGTGTTTGAGGTTAGGTGCAGCAGACTATCTTGTTAAGCCTCTACGAACTAATGAACTATTGAACTTGTGGACACATATGTGGAGAAGGCGGCAGATGGTTTGTTTTGCACGAAATTCGCTATTATGTTGCTTACTTGCTTCAGACTTTTTCTTTTCCTTCCGTTTTTTTCTTCCCTTTTTCTTTTGGGGTTCTTTCATTGTCCTCCCCCCTTCTCTTCTTTCATATAAATATTTCCGTTCTAATTGGTGTTTACCAGCAAACACTAAGGCTAGGTTATAGATGCAAGTTCTTTAAGATTCATTAAGTTTGTATTCCTCGGGGATTTACCCAAAATGCTTTTAGCCTGTAAAGGCTATGAAGTTCTCGCTCTAAGTGGTATATCAACTGAGAAACGAAACCAGATGAATACAGAAAAACTATACTATCTTGGTTTTCGCTGATTCTAAGCGACCCGCCTACCTGCGTGTGGTCCACTTGTACACAAGCATTCGTCAAACTTTAGCTGATAGCATGCTTATGTTTGACCAAAGCTGTATAGTTGCATTAATTTCATTTTTTTTAATGTTTGGCAGCTTGGTTTAGCAGAAAAGAACATCATGAACTATGATTTTGATCTGGTGGCATCAGACCCTAGTGATGCTAATACAAACAGTACTACTATGTTCTCTGATGACACAGATGACAAACCTCGGAGGTGCAAAAATCCAGAGATGGGAATGTCAACTCATCAGGAGAATGAAGTGAGTTTTAAACTTTGGTAACTTCAGTATATCGTATGAATACGTGCATTGTGAAATGACAGCTTTGTAATATAAATAAAGTAAATAAGTAGGATGTTCACAATATCCGTCTACTCATCTTTATAACACTGATTTCTAGAAAAGTATGGGATACTTCCACATTTTTATTCTGTTTTGTGACTTTGTTGCACTTTTATGTTTGCTATACCTTTCAATTGGCATTTTAATATTCGTACATAACTATAGAAGTTAGCCAAAATATACAACTATACAACCATTTATGAAGAAAAATTAACATCCTATTTACAATGACCAGAACATTAACTGGTTTAAGTATAAATTGGACTTCATGAGTATGACATATAAATCATATTTCAGCCAAAATTGTTAAAAGACTCGATTTTTCTATAATCTTCAAAAAAATGGTCCATGTTGGTTGATGCAGTTTGTGAATGTCGATGAATATGTGGTGTGAAAGAATTCCAAGAGTCGAGAAGTTTGTAATGGTATAGTGCCTGTAATCTGGGCCACATATTAGGGGTAGCTTTACCGTGCTTCATCAATAGGAAATTATTCGATAGGAAAACCAACCATTTAGTATAAGAGGTTTTTAATGTTTTCTGAAGTTCCCCCCGAACCAACCAAACAAAGCCTTTTCTCACTATGTGGGGTCAGCTAAATGTATTTTTTGACGCGATAGTGCTCTATCTGAAATCATTAATTCATCAAGCTCTGAAAAACCTAGGTCTCCATTATCAGAAATATGTCTAGGATCCATGTCATAATAATTTTGACGAGTTTAACGTTGGCTATCGAGGCCTAACACACCTCCTCTTTTATCCGGGCTTGGAACCGCTATGGAAAGATATTACAACTTAAACACTAGGCCAAGTTGGAACACCTTAGCATAGACAGAGTTTTAATGTTTTCTGAAGTTAAGACAAATTATATCAACACTAACATTTTCAGGATCACTGTTGTTTACTCATTTATATCTTGTCCTACTTCAGTCTGTTGCTGTTGCTGCGTCTACTTCTGGTACTGCTACTGTAGAACCTATAGACCCTATTGAAATTGATGTACCAGAATATAGACCTTATGTGCCAGGAACAAGTGACCGCAGAGCCGGTGAGCAGTTCGTCACCTTTTAACTGCTGCTTTATTAGTATCAAGTTTGGACTTCCGTTCACTTGAAATTGTCTGTAGTGGTCTACATTTCATTGGGATATGATGAAATGTGATTCACATGTTTTTAATGCTGCCAATATTTTCCAGATCAATTTTCATCTGGTCCAAAGAAGATTGAATTAAAGATTGGTGAGTCGTCTGCCTTCTTCACCTATGCCAAATCAAGCATGCCCAAAAATAGTTCCCCTAGGATCGTCAATGTTGATGATACTGCTGCTCAAAACGTGAGGATGGAAGAGAAATGCCAGCCATATTGTCTACAAGTGGTTAATGATGCTCGAATACTAGGAAACGAAGAGGCATGGGAAAATTATTCACAAGGAGAGGACTTTCGGAGTAGTAGTGGTGTCCCTGATTCTCTTTCCATGGAGCGGTCCTCTACCCCACCTGTGTCTACAGACTCTCTGCGAAATAGGAATTTCAAGGATGACAAGTTCTTTCAGCCGCATGGGACTACTGGAAATGAATCTCAACATGATCAGTTGAGTTTACCTCCACATGCCACATATCAGTATTATATGTCAGGAGCAATGAATCAAGTTATGCTACCACAGTATATTCACCTTCCGCAATGTCTCCCTAGTGTAAATGGGATGTCATCATTCCCCTATTACCCTGTTAATATGTGCCTACAACCTGGTCAGGTTTCTGCTAATTCTTGGCCTACATATGGGAATTCCTCTTCCACCGAAGTAAAGGTGAATAGAGTTGATAGAAGAGAGGCTGCATTGATCAAGTTTAGACAGAAAAGGAAGGAGCGCTGTTTTGATAAGAAGATTAGGTATGTTAATCGAAAACGACTTGCTGAAAGGAGGCCTCGTGTGCGGGGACAGTTTGTGAGGAAAGTGAATGGGGTAATGTGGACCTTAATGGGCAACCTACGTCTGCTGATTATGATGAAGATGAAGATGAGCAAGAGCTGGCATCAAGAGACTTTTCTCCTGAAGATGATACTTCAGGATATTGATGAATGGTTTTATCCTTCCACACGACTACTTTTGCTGTTATAAACCCTTTTGTTCAGAAATCCCTGCAGCCGTTTCCCGTGTGGATGAACACGAACTAGTGCTCCGTTGCTCCACTGTGTATCGCAAACATCACTTCGATATATTGAAGGATAGGGTTGGTTCTCCTAAATACATCTGGATCGAAGCAGTCTCGATAATGTTCAATGCAGCATTTCTGTCATTCGGTTGTTGCTTCCTTCACCCTTATCTGGTTATTAGGGACTCAAAAAGGCATATCAGACGGAGCTTCTCAGGTAAATATTCCATACGAGGGGTACTGGAGGAAGATGTTATATCTATCCCTGCTTTGTATTATAGATGTGTAAGTGTAAGCCACATTTTTATGATGAAATGTTAAACTTCAGAAGAATTCCTCTAGACAGAAATATTACCCTGTGTAATCTGCATGCCAGTTTTACAATGAAATGGAAGGGCATTGAAACCATTTTCATTTCTCTCCTGTTAATGTAGAGTTAGGTTGATTCTGTTTGTTGGAGGAATGTTTACTCCTTGTACCCAAATATTATTGTTCGTGTCGCATTGCGTGGTGGGTGGCAAAATGATTGATTAAGCTAATGTGTAGAATTGAATTTGTGTTGAATTTTAAACGAATCATAATGGATTCTTATTTGATTTATTTAATAAACGAATACGTCTAAATGAATATTCATTTTGATGTATTGGTTTAGTTTTGATACAATTCAATGATATAAATTATTGTAATTTATTTATATTAGTTTTTATATAAATATATATGTATGAAATACATAATTAATAAATTTGTTAAAAATGACTTGTTAAATTTTGATAATAATTTTATCTATAGTAATTGATAACAATTTTTCTAATCTTAGTTGAAGAATAACTAGTAAAATGAAAGTGATAAACGAATATCAATGAGTTTAAATTCGTATTCAAACAAATAGAATCGAATTAATTCATTTATTAAACAAATCGATTTTTCCAAATACATATCATCTTTAATGCGAATCGAATTGAATGAGTAAATGAATTTGGACCCGGATTACCACCTTAAGAAGGGTGCAGATATGAAAAAAAAACATCCTTTTTTTGACTGGGAATTGTCCAAAATGCAGCCACTGGAGAAATTTTACACAACGTGATACCTCCCATCCGAGAAAAATACTAAAGTAAACTTCAAGCTTAATTTTGAAGCAACCAGACAGATCACCTATGATTAAACAATTCTTCCTAGCAGTAAAATAAGATTTTGGCTGAAGGCTCACCAAACAAATTAGTATTGAAATATATGTGTTAACAGAAAATAAATTTCTCCCAAGGACGAAAAAGCCGAAAGAATCAAAGGACGAAAAAGGATGACGTATCTAAGGACGAAAAGACATGACATCGTGCTGGGTGGGACGAAGAAGGATTCGGTCCAGAAAGACTCAACTCAGGACGATTCGAGGAATGAGTAGAGAATCATGAAGAATGAAAGAAACACTTCCAGAGCGGTTGGCCAGTTATGAGATATATTCGACGGTTATGGCACAAACTGGCGGTGACCTCCATGATTTGGCAAGTTACCTAGCAGTTGCACGCATGATCCAGCGGTTGCACGCATGATCCAGCAGTTACATGTGAGCAGGGAACGTGGGGGGTTAACGGCGAAACCGTTCGAGCGTTTGGTGGAATATAAAAGGCTCAAGCATAGCAAAAAAGAAAGAGGAACGAGGAAAAAGAAAACTAAAAATGAGCAAGTAGTTTAATTTCTTAGCTTTGTAATCTTTAGGGCTGTAATATGTGAGCTTGTGCCCCTTGGAAGCATTTTCTTGGAATCAATCATCCATTTCTAAGACTGTGTCTCAGGAGGTTTGAACCTTACACGCGTACTAATAAAAAATCGCGCAAACAGTTTTTGGCGACCACATTGGGAGGATTTGGTGCAAGAAGTGAAGATGCCTCCGAAAAAGAATGCTCAGACTGGTTCAAGTACAGAGGAAGGGGGATTGGAGCAAACCAACCAAACTCACGTTCCAACTGTAGTGGGTCATTTTGAGGGTTTAGCAGAAACAAGTCGTTATGACATTATGAGAGAGTTCAATCCTAACGTGATACGCACATTGTTCGGCGAATTCACCCAGGACATTGTTGAACAAGTTAGACTTCAAAGTACTCATGTCATAGATAAGTTCATTTCGACTAGTAATTCGCATTACGAAAACATGGCCAAACATATGAGTTCATTAAATGAGCTAATGACTAAATGCGTAAACGGGGGGACAATCCCACCGGGGATCACACCTCCTCATACGTCAAGTAATCAGGAGGCTGGACCAAGCAATGTCCCCCCTCCACAAGGGGTTGTTGCCCCAACAATATCTCGAGGATGGGCAAATCCTGTTGGTCTGGGCCCACACCTAGGGCTGAAAATGTGATACAACATGAAGTAGTGTTGCCCCAAGGTTTACATGGATAGGGTCAAGACCATGTTCCATTTGTAAGGGGACCACAACCACCGCCTGTAGGGGTGCCATTCAATGAAAACGATATGTTAATAGAGCAAATGACTGAGATTCTCCAAAATCAATTCGGTTTGGGGGTGAGGCTAATTCGGCCGAGATATCAGGAACCATATCCAGATTAGATTGATTTAGCGTATCCATGGCCCAAGAATTACAAAATACCAGAGTTCTCTCTGTTCACGGGATCTGGAGACGTTTCCACTATAGAACATATCAGGCTATTTACTCTTCAGTGTGGAGAGACAAATGATTTCCATAAACTGAGATTATTCCATGGATTATTGTCAGGAATAGATTTTTCTTGGTATATCAGCCTACCACCCAATTCGGTGGAGAACTGGCACCAAATGGAGCAGTTGTTCCATACGTAGTTCTATAAAATCGAGTCTGAAGTAACCCTGGCCGATTTGACAAATTTGAGACAGTTGCCAGTGAATGGGCCGAAATATTTTTACAAAGATTTAAAGCGGCCCGAGGTTGATGCTATATACCCTTATCAGAAAAAGAATTTGTAAAAATCGCTCAAAGTTGTCTTAACTTTGACTTAAAAAAGAAGTTCCAAGACCGAGAGTTCTGGGACCTTCTCCAACTCACCACTAGCGTAGTAAGGTATGAACGATTGTTGAGAGAAGAAGAACATATGAAGAATGCTAGTAAGAGGACTTATTATTGAAATACAAGCTATGAGATATGGGAAATGAATGTTGAACCGGCCGACCTATGCCTGGCCGAATTAATTAAGGGAAAGCCATATGTCTGTAAGACTTGGGCCGAACCACGCCCAAAGATAGAAAATGATAAAAAAAACTAGGACTTTGTCTTTTGACGTCACTAAAGTTGATGCCATATTTGATCAATTATATAAAGATAAACAGATTAAATTAAGCGACCGCCACAAATTGCTAAGCCCTGAGCAAATTAGCAGTGCTCTAAAATGCACTAGGCGCTAGTCGGGCGGTGACCCAGCGCCTAGGGCGCCTTGGCGGGGCCTAGGCAATTAGTCGGCAAACAGTTAAAAATATAATATTTTCCAACATCAGAATTCATAAAAAATCCAAATCATATAAATTCAATCAAAATGTAATAAAACATAAAACCATTAATCAAACTCAATCAACCATATAATGATATAAAACATCATTTAACTAAGTTCATGTTCATCATCCTTTAACAAAGTTAAATATAACTAAATATCTAATTCTTCTTCATCCACTTCAAACTCATCATCCTTAGGTTCTTCATCAGAATCAAAATCTTCTTCATCAAGTTCTCTGTATTCAGCATTTCTAACGCTTTTTTGAGGTTGTAACATTTCATCTGCCCCAGATGCTTCTCCAACCATCCTCCAAGTAAGCCCCGATCCGGGCTCTACTTCTTCATCATCACCAGAGTCACCACCCTCAACAATCCATCCTTGTGCATTAGTAGCATCTTTTGCTTGTAATACATTCAATTTCAAATCCTTCTCCCTTTTGTGTTTGTTCTTCAACTTGGCATTAAAGGAAATAAAGACAAGATTGTTTAATCGATTCACATCTAGTCTATTTATTTTCTTCGTGTGAATCTACATAAATAATTTAAATAAATCAATGAATATTAATAGTAGTAGTAAGGATTTAATAGATAAGCAACATAATACAATGGAGTATCAAGCCGCCCTTCAATTTTACAATCAATAATCTCCAAGATTGGCCGATAATTACTCTCAATATTATTCAATGCATCCTTTATCTCTTCTTTTGCATTCTTTAGCTCTCCATAAACAAACCCCATAGATGGCTTTCTATCCCTATCAACTAATCAAAGCACCCTCACCAAAAGTGCAAACACCTTCAAACATTGGGTCACCCCATTCCAAAAAGAGTCACTCATCACCGTGGCAAATACAATTTTCCCTTTAGCTTGCTTCAACCATATGAACTCATCTCATTCCGTGCTAGCAAACATGGTTCGCAAACTTTTTCTTTTTTCTCGATCAAACTTTGTAAGGTTAAGAAAGCTGAGGCAAACCTAGTTACTCCCGGTCTGACTATGTCCATCTATTTTGTAAATGATCTCATCATGGACAAAGTCTTGTGATGGACATACACGAAAATGGTGAAAGCCTTAACACTATCAATGGTTTTTTTATACCTCGGTAATTTCCCAGTACTTTCAAGCATGAGGTTTATGGTGTGAGTAGCACATGAACTCCAAAAAATATTTGGCATCTTCGCCTTCAACAACTTTGCTGCGGCCATATTGTTTGAGGCATTGTCTGTTACAACTTGAACCACATTTTCCGCCCTCACTTGTTCAATGCCCGTCATAACATACTCATAAATGTGCTCAACAGTATGCGCCACATCAGAACTTTCCTTAGAAGAAATATAAGTGGTACCTTTTGTGCAATTAACACACAAATTCATTATACTTCTCATTTTCCTATCACTCCAAGCATCTGTCATGATAGAACTCCTGTTCTCCATCCACTCATTCTCATGTTGTTGTAGAAAATATTTAACACTTTCAACTTCCTCTTTCAATAATTTCTCCCTCAATTCATATTGGCTAGGACCTCTGAAACCCGGTCCAAATTGACCAACTGCTTCCATCATCGCTATCCAGCTATCGTTGTCAATGACATTGAACGGAATACTAGATTCATAAACCCACTTAGCAACAAATCGCTTCACATTATGTGTCTTTTCTTTAAAAAGTGCTTCATTAATATTTTGTTGCCGCATTGTTTTACCATCACTAGCTGAAGAATCAGGAGGGGTTGCCACTGTCCACCTATCTAAAGGGTCGCAATGTCAAGGGGGTCTTGAATCTAACCCGTCTTCTATTTCACAAATTTCTTCTTCTTCTTCATCGCCCCCAATATTAACTCATTGCCTTATCTCACTAACATGTTTGTCTTTTTTTTATTCCTTGCCTCCAAAATGACTTGTCTACACTTCTCTTAATCTTCTTTACTGTACTTTGGACACTTTGCAACATTCCCCGATATACGTCCAATATGTTCTTTCATTCTATAAACTCCTCCTGAAATTTTTTTTGAACATAACTTACGTTTCACTTTATCCAAGTTATTCGGATCCATTAAAGCCCCATACTCCCATCCAACATCATTTGTATTTCGTTTAAGAACGGGACTACACTCCGAATTAGAAGCCGTGGAAGAAGAAGCCATGTTCTATCCTATATAGTAGAAATCAATTAATTTAGTAAGCATTATTAACAAATTATAATTAACTAACAATAGTAAAATACTTAGGCATTATTAATTAATAACTATAAGTATTACTATTACTAAAATAGTAAAATACTAATAAAGTAATACAAATATACAATAAAGTAATACTAATAAAATACTTACGCATTATTATTTATTTCAGTATTCCAACAAAAAAAAGATGATCAGAAACAGAGGAGAAGAGAATGAAATAAAAGAATAAAAAATTAGTTTTAATAAATCAAATAACAAATTAAATCAAGTGGGAATAAAAAAATAAAAGAATAAATTTACCTTATAAACAATAGCAAAAACAAAGGAGACGAAGATGAAATTGAAACTAGAGAGGCGAGAGCAGAGAGTTTGAATTTGCTGAAAGAGAAGAGAAATAGGTTTTTTTTTATTATAAACAACAGCCCAAAACGACGTCGTTTGAGGGGTTTAAAAACTCCCCAAACGACGTCATTTTGGGAGTTTTTAAACCCTCCCAAACAACGTCATTTTGGGGGGTCTTTTAACACCCCAAACAATGACGTTTTGATCGGCCCTCTGCAAAAAAACCAGCACTGATACACTGTCGATTAGCAGCCATGTATCGGAACTTAGTCGGCTGAGTGGCGGCGAAATCGGCGCCTAGGCAAAAAATATTATAAATGGCATAATGTATGGTCGCATTCAACTAACAGTTGCCTTATGTTTCGGAATGTGTTACATGACGCCATAGAATCTGGACGAATAACGTTAGAAAAAAAAGGACATGATGGCTGTGGACGATATCCCGTTTCCTAAACCGTTGAAATTGAATATGGTTAATTATGACCTCACTAAGATGAATCTGTCAAAGTTTAAGCTGGTCTTGGATGAAGATCAGAACGACCAACACCCTAGTGCTCTTGAGAGGATAGAGCTGCGCCAAGAAGGAATGGTTCCATAAAATTTGTGTATTCGCTGTCAGAACAATATAGAATGGAAGAAAAATTGGAAGAAACTTGTGAAAGGGGGCCACCGAAAAGGGAGTCGGCAGCATGGTAACCGAAAACCTTCACACCAAGATTCTATGGAGAACACTCAAACTTCGTCCAAAATATATCAGGACTTTTAGGCCGAGGTTTCATCGGCCCAACATTTGGCATTCGTATAACCAGCAAAGGAAGAACTATGTTCCTGTGGACGAAATGACAAAGACGCAGTTGAGACGACATCAAATGAATTATGGCCGAATGATGAGCCAACGGTGTGAGGTGAAAGCTCCCACTAATCGTGAAAAGCGAGGCAATGTCCTCCCAACTGACACCCCAATGAAAAGAAGATTAGTTGTGGATACCAAGGATGGTGGTGACGAAGAGAGAATCAATCCGGATTGTAAAGACCGAACCAAGTTTGACCGATGAAAGAAGTAGGATGAGACGAACGATGAAGAACCGCCCATTGTTATTCAGTTTGGCAGCATGCCGCCGGTTGTGGCTAATCATTACTTACTGTCTGAAAAGTTCAAACTGTTGGGATGTATGCCCTAGAGCTACATGTAATGTAAACGACTTTATATGTTTTGAAATAAAATGATGCATTATTCATTTATCAAAGTGTTTGTTTTAATTTCACATATTATAAATTATCTAGAACACCCTAGATTACTTATTGTTGGACAATTATGACCCATAACATCACTATTTGTAAAAGACATGGTGTTCTTTGTACAAATTAACTATGTGACTTAGGAAATTGCTCTTTTATCATTTTGTAATTGGATTACTTAGATATATAAATGATAAAAGTCCATATGATTTGTACCAGATTAGTAAGATATGAGACAATATTAATCCACAAAAGGTTTAATCATTAAATATCCATAGTCGTAGTATTATCGAGACTGGACATCGATAATGTGGAATAGGCTACTATTGCACTGGTGCGCGCTATGGAAGCTTAACGACATAGTTATCATATATTTAAGTATTTGATACTTATGCAAGTGTGATGTGAGGTTCTGTTTACTGATGGTACGGGAATAGCTTCGCTCTGGATAGACCCCTCAGAATCCCATTGGTAGTATGACTATGTGTCTATGGGAATCCGAATCAGGGTATGTGTATTTTGTCTTAACCCGAGACTTGCATCGCTAATACTTGCGACAATCAGTACGTTTTGGTTTTGGTCGTCCGAGGCTTTAACAGGTTCTGTGTATGCCTCTTCTGGGTATACTGAGAATCATATTGTGTTGGGTGTGATGTCAAGATGGAAGTATCACTTCAGTCATATGGAGATGATGATCACGTAGGATACGGAACTGGTACTCTTAAGTACTGTAGTCATCGGGATAATATGACTAGGTCATGATTATCCGATTATAGAGACTAGTTGCCAGTGATCCGATATATGATTCGTACGGTGCAGACACAATTACAGCCCCGGGCCTAGAATGTGACATCCGATACTAGATCGTAATGCGCAATACCTAGTATACTACGCCTGATAAAGATTATATATTCCTTTAAAGAATATTTCTGGAGAATTGGGTAGGCACGATGCTTTGCTAGAAGCCAACCATGTCTTGTAAATCGGTAAGAACGTGGTACTGGGTACGCACGTGTTCGGATAGTCCGATGACCGTATTTACTGCCAACATATCCAGGGATCTCTTGGGTCGCTTCCCAAAGATTCACCGATGAGAATTGACTCGAATAGAATTAATCTGAGATTAATTATGAAAGAGAAAATTAATCTGGGATTAATTACGGCAAGAATTAATCTGGAATTAATTAACAGAGAAAGAATTAATCTGGGATTAATTGCGTCGAGAATTTATCTGAGATTAAATTCGTCGAGAAGAGAGAGAACGTGGTTAATTTGGAATTAATCGGTAAAATAAATTTAATAGTTAAATTGGATTTTTCTATTTAATTTATTAATATGGGCTAAAATAATATATTATATACATTAATTGAAATCAGATTTCAATACGGAATTAAAATTGGATTTTAATTCAAGCGAACGAATTAATTTGGAATTAATTCGTAAGCGACTTCCGCAATAATTTTGCTAAGCATTATTATTTAATTAAATTAGATTTAATTACGTCGCGACGCAAAATTCATTTAATCGGATTAAACGAACCCGAGCCCGAAGTGTGTTGAGCATGCCCACTTGAATTTTGAATTTAAAGTGGGGCCCACAAACTTACATCATAAGTCACCTTTTTGGTGATAGAAGTTGGTGGTGGATTTTTGTTGGAAACTTGTATTACACACTTTGACTTTTACTTTTGGATAAATATATACACTTTTTTGGAAAAAAGATTTGGTAATTGCTTTTGGAAAACAAAACACAAAAACTCATCTCTCTCTCCTTGGCCGAAACTTTGCACTCTTGGAGGGGCAATGTTTTCTTTCAAAATTTATTCTTGCTAGCACATAAAGGAGTGAATCAAGGTGATAGAGAAACTCACCCGAGAGTTTGGAACTCGATTTCAAGCTCCGAGCTTCAAATATCCATGGAAAAAGTTTTTGAAATCTCATACAACCAATGTAAGTTTTTCCGCAACTCACTTGGTAATTTTCACACACGAATCACTCTTAGAGATCATTGGCATGTTCTAGGAACACTAACAATGATATCAGAGCGAGATCTAAACTTGATTTGAACCTAGGGTTTATATACTTTAATTTGAGATTTTATGATTGGAGTATGTATTTTCCTAAATTGGTTGTTTGGTTGTGGTTGTATGATGTTGAATTGGATTTGTGCATCATTAGATTTGAGATAAATTGATTATATCAAAAATCCCCAATTTCTTATCATGGCCGAAAATATACACATTAGATGAGTTTAAAGCATGAAATGTATATTGATTGATTGGTTTAATTGGATTGAAATAAAAAATTGATTGTTATTATGCCCAAATGCCGTGAACCATAAGCATTGAATGAGTTGTTTTGCTTCAATTTGTGTTGGACATAAATTGGATAATTAAAGCATGATTAATTAGTTTAATTGATATTTTGGAAAAATTAGTTTAACTAATTAATTATGAAAATTACACTTTAATTAAATTAATGTGATATTTAGAATATTATGTTAATAATAAAATTAGTCTTTAAATTGGATTGGGCTAATATTGTTGTATTTTGGTTTAATGGGCTTGGTGGGCCAGGCTTGGTTTAGGACAATTGGATTGGATCCAAATTGGGCCTAAAACCATTCCATAAAGTCCAAATATAATAATTGAGCCTTTAACAATTTAATTGGGCCTAATGGGCCTAAATTGATTTTTGGCAAAAAACGTGATTCCTTTATTGGGCCTTGACATTTGGGTTTGATCCATATTGGCCAAAGCCCATGCCTTAAGAATTAATTAAAAGCCCATTGGACTTTAATTAATTTAATATTGAATGTTAATTGGGCATTTGAGACCCATTAAGATTGGATTTAGAATCTAAGTCTAAAAGGCACATAAATAAGTGTAATTATTTAATTTGGAATTAAATTAGAATTAGTATTGAATACAAATTAAATTGGATTTAAAATTGTAGTTCGATATAATTCAAGAATACGTACTTTGAGTATTTATTCTTAAACGAGTTGGACTCGCGTAAATCAAATCGTTGTTTGAACATTGGATGGTCATTAATTCAAAGATTAATTAATTGTATTAGATTGATTGAATAACATGCTTTGTTTGAATAATTGGATGTATTTGTATGAATAATGTATATCAGATGGATATTAGAATGGTGATGGAAATTTTGGAAATTGTTTTAATAAATTTAGAATTTATTAAATTGGACCTGCGTGTCCAGCCTATTATCTCCATTCTCTTTGTATTTCTCTTCTCACCAATTACCCTCAATGTAAATGCGGTTTTTTTAATGTATTATGTAATTGGGTAGAAGTAAGAATATTGCTAGCGGGAGAGAGGAAAGGGAGAGATTTGTTTCATGAATAAATTTGTTATATATCCATCTGCATATCATTATTAATTTATTTCGTGCCTTATTATGCTTTTATAATGCATGCTTAAGGGTGTATGATGAGACCTAATCAAAGATAATAAATTGGTTGCCAATTACACAAAAACTCTCATCAAATATTAAACGTTTTTCCTTCCATTGAATGGTTCTCTCTCAAGATCCAAGATTGGCATTGGTTTGTTGGCCAAAGTCAAGATCAATGTCCATCGCAGATGTGTTTGAACCACAAAAGCTTTGTTATATATCGCATGTCTTGGGCGGTTGTGACTTGTTGGCCAAAGTCAAGGTCACTTCTATTTCATCGACGTGGATTACGAAGCTTTCCCACTGTCAATGGGTCCCGCTTAACTGGAATCATTAAGCTTGTTGAGCCAAAGCCAATGCTTAGTTGATTCAGAGGAAAATGTTAGGAAATATATTGGATATATTTGCATATATTGGATATGTGTTTCGGACTTGGAGGTCCACCTACCGGATATAGGAATTGGATGAGATCCAATTGATCTTTGAGATCTACCTAGTTAAGTTTCATACAGCTTGTAGGCCAAAGTCAAGGTTGTGCGTTATTTAACGGGATCCTAGCCCAGTAGGAAACTAGGTTTCCCGAGTACTCCACAGAGGGTTAGAGGCTCGCCGAAAATAGTGGGAGACAAGTATTAAATTTCTAATTTCTTTTAAATACTTGCAAATACGCGCTCTTTTATTTTATTTATCGTTGTTATAAATATATTAGTTGGACTAATATTTAATATTGCTTTCTTTAAACAGTTAGACTGATTATATAGTTTGACTATAGTAATAATTACATTTTGAGTGTACCCAAAATCGTTGATTGGATAGTTGGACTATTGTAATCGAGATGACTGGAAAGATTAACATTGCGGACATAATCATGAGAGATAATGTCTTTAACGACTCTTATTTTCCAGATTGGGAGATAAATCTCAGGATAGTTCTGTGAGCCAAGAAGTTACTCTATGTAATAGAGAAACCTCTCGGGCCTGATCCCGGAGTTGAGCAAATAGTAGAACATGAGCTTTAGAAGACTCATCGTGATGATAACTTTAGTGCTCAATCAGTCAAGCTTGCTGCAATGACTCATTAATTTCGTCGTCATAACTAAGGATTAGATCATTATACCATGATGTTGAAATTAAAAGATCTTCATAGATCTGACCTTAGATCTTGGAAGTACAAATTGCAAAAGAAACTATTTCGCTCGCGCATGTCAGAGGGTACATCCGTCGAGCACTAGATGTCGCAGATGATTGCTGACATCGAACAGCTAAAGTTAGCTGGGTATTACCTACGAGGTCGAGACTGTTGGGTTTTCTAAGTTATCCCAAGATCAATTAAGCAATGAAAACATGTGAATACATCAAAGTAAAGTTACGGAATACTCACTTTGATCGGCTTTTGCGATGCGAAGAACAACAACAATTTTCCTCTTCCATGGAAGCTCTCGGCCAAGCCCTTTTTGTGCTCCTTGTGTTTTCGGCTAAGCTCCATTTGTGTGCTCCAAGCTCCAAGCTTTGTAAATGGATTCCATGCTCATAGATGGGTTTCCCTATCACCTTTGTAAGACCCCTTTGAGTGCTAGCTTTTGAGATTTTACAACACAATCATGAAGAAATGAGCCCTAGGCTCACGGCAACAAGAGAGAAAAAATGGTGAGGCCATTTGGCCATGAGAGAAAAGAGAGAGAGAGTTGGTGTTATGTTTTTTTTTGGTTTCTTAAACCTAATCCAAAATCCATCACACTTTTTGTATTTGTTTTTCCAAAAAACAAAAAGCAAAAAGGAGGGAAAAATTGGAATTAAATGCCTCCATCTACCACCATCATGAATAATGACTGGTTGTCAATCACCAAAAGGTGACTTGACATCCATCACTAGAATGACTAATGATGTGACGCGTGATGTGACTTGTGGGCCCCACTTGATTCAAAATGCGAGTGGTCCCGCAAACACTCCCGAGCTCGGATTCGCTAATTCCGAATTAACGAATTTTCCGTTGCGACGTAATTAAATCAAATTTAATTAAATAATTATGCCTAGCAAAATTACTATTCACGTCGCTCGCGAATTAATTCTAAATTAACTCGTTCACCCGAATTAAAATCTAATTTTAATTCCGCGTCGAAATCTAATTTCGTTTAATATATCGAATATATTAATTATCGATTAATTCCAAATTAATCGTTCTATCTCTTTAAATAGTATTTTATCCCAGATAAAATATCTCCGTAATTAATCCTAGATTAATTTTCTCTCTCTAATAATTAATCCCAGTTTATTATGTCCGAGTCATACGTCATCAGTGCTATGTTGGGAAGCGACCCATGAGATCCCTGGATATGTTGGCAGTAAATCCGGTCGTCGGACTATCCGAACACGTACGTACCTAATACTACTTTTTTACCGATTTACAAGACATGGTTGGCTTCTAGCAAAGCACCGTGCCTACCCAATTCTCCAAAAATATTCTTAAAGGAATATGTAATCTATATGAGGCGTAGTATACGTAGTATTGCGTATAAGGATCCAGTATCAGATGTTACATGCTAGGCCTGAGGCTGGAATTGTGTCTGCCCCGTACGAAGCACATATCGGATCTCTGGTAACTAGTCTCTATAATCGGATAACTATGACCTTGTCATATTATCCCGATAGCTGCAGCATGTAAGAGCACCAGTTCAGTATCCTATGTGATCATCATCTCCACTATGACTGGAGAAGGAGCACGTGTTGGGATAATCCGATGACCGTATTTACTACCAACATATCCAGGGATCTCTTGGGTCGTTTCCCAAAGATTCACCGATGAGAATTGACTCGAATAGAATTAATCTGGGATTAATTATGAAAGAGACAATTAATCTGGGATTAATTACGGCAATAATTAATCTGGGATTAATTAACCTAGAAAGAATTAATCTGGGATTAATTGCGTCGAGAATTTATCTAGGATTAAATTCGTCGAGAAGAGAGAGAACGTGGTTAATTTGAAATTAATTGGTAAAATAAATTTAATAGTTAAATTGGATTTTTCTATTTAATTTATTAATATGGGCTAAAATAATATATTAGATATATTAATTGAAATCGGATTTCAATACGGAATTAAAATTAGATTTTTATTCAAGCGAACGAATTAATTTGGAATTAATTCGTAAGCGACTTCTGCAATAATTTTGCTAGGCATTATTATTTAATTAAATTAGATTTAATTACGTCGCGACGCAAAATTCGTTTAATCGGATTAAACGAACCCGAGCCCGGAGTGTTTTGAGCAAGCCCACTTGAATTTTGAATTTAAAGTGGGGCCCACCAACTTAAATCATAAGTCACATTTTTGGTGATAGAAGTTGGTGGTGGATTTTTGTTGGAAACTTGTATTACACACTTTGAATTTTACTTTTGGATATGTATATACACTTTTTTGGAAAAAGGATTTGGTAATTGCTTTTGGAAAACAAAACACAAAAACTCATCTATCTCTCCCAACTCTCTCCTTGGCCGAAACTTTGTAATCTTGGAGGGGCAATTTTTTCTTTCAAAATTTGTTCTTGCTATCACATAAAGGAGTGAATCAAGGTGATAGGGAAACTCACATGAGAGTTTGGAACTCGATTTTAAGCTCTGAGCTTCAAACATCCATGGAAAAAGTTTTTGAAATCTCATCCAACCAATATAAGTTTTTCCGCAACTCACTTGGTAATTTTCACACACGAATCACTCTTAGAGATCGTTGGCATGTTCTAGGAACACTAACAATGGTATCAGAGCGAGATCTAATCTTGATTTGAACCTAGGGTTTATATACTTTAATTTGAGATTTTATACTTGGAGTATGTATTTTCCTAAATTGGTTGTTTGGTTGTGGTTGTATGATGTTGAATTGGATTTGTGCATCATTAGATTTGAGATAAATTGATTATATCAAAAATCCCCAATTTCTTATCATGGTCGAAAATATACCATAGGATGTTCATGGTGATTTTTTTGATTTTAGACTATTGGATGAGTTTAAAGCATGAAATGTATATTGATTGATTGGTTTAATTGGATTGAAATCAAAAATTGATTGTTATTATGCCCAAATGTCGTGAACCATAAGCATGGAATGAGTTGTTTTTCTTCAATTTATGTTGGACATAAATTGGATAATTAAAGCATGATTAATTAGTTTAATTGATATTTTGGAAAAATTAGTTTAACTAATTAATTATGAAAATTACACTTTAATTAAATTAATGTGATATTTAGAATATTATGTTAAAAATAAAATTAGTCTTTAAATTGGATTGGGCTAATATTGTTGTATTTGGGTTTAATGGGCTTGGTTGAGCCAAGCTTGGTTTAGGACAATTGGATTGGATCCAAATTGGGCCTAAAACCATTCCATAAAGTCCAAATATAATAATTGGGCCTTTAACAATTTAATTGGGCCTAAATTGATTTATGATAGATTTCTGTGGCATAGTAATTCTCTTAGGTTTCTAATTCATTTTTCATGGTTCATGCATCATGTTTAATTTATGCCAAAATTGTTTGATGATTTTAATATGCGATGAATGAATGTTAAATAAATGTTTATTTTATTTTTCGGCCATGGTTTCTCCGATTATTTCCATACTCGCAAATGATAAATTAATGGGAGAAAATTATGTTAAGTGGAAAAGTAACATGAACGCTATATTGGTCTGTGAAGACCTAAAGTTTGTCCTGACGGAGGAGTGTCCTCCCGAGCCAGCTAGAAATACTGGCCAAGCTGTGCGCGATGCCTACCAGAAATGGGTCGCGGCTAATGAGAAAGCTCGCTGCTACTTGCTAGCATGGATGTCTGAGGTTCTTGCTGTAAAGCATGAACCTATGGCTTCAACATCTCAGATGATGGAGTAATTGCAGGGCATGTTCGGGCAGCATTCGGAGCGTCAACGTCATGAGATCATGGTCTCATGGATGACTGCTAGGATGAAGGATGGGACATCAGTCCGAGAGCACGTCTTGAGGATGATGACCTATCTCAACACTGCTGAAACCCATGAAGCTCATATTGACGAGTGTAGCCAGGTGACCATGATAATGGAAACTCTTATGAAGAATTTCCTGCAGTTTAAAAGCAACTATGTTATGAACAATTTGACTTTTATGTTGACCCAGCTGCTTAATGAGCTCACCTATACGAGTCCATGCTTGTGGATCCTCGTAAGTTTAGTACTGAGGCAAATGTTGCCAAGTCTTCAAAATCTGCAAAGATGAAGAAGAAAGGAGCTGGGAATGCTAAGGCTAATGGTACAACTACTTGATATAAATAAACACCGTATTAAAGGTGACTTCACTATGATAGTTGGGACAAAGGATGTTGTTTCAGTAAAACAGTGAGAGTTATCAGTTTTCAATTTTCAAATAAAAGTTATTTGAATTTACACAAAGTGTTATTTATTCATATTTTCTCATAGAAATTTAAAATCTGTTTCAAAACTATTACATGATGGTTTCCATTTTATCTAATACTAATAGTTATTATTTCAAAATGGATTACTTATATGCAAAGGAAATTAGGAGATAACTTATATTGTTAAGATTGTTAACCTATAACCCACTGCTCAACACTGAAATATTTAAGGTTGAGAAACCTAAAACTAAACGGCAAAAGATTTCTCACAATGACACATATCTGTGGCATCTTAGACTTGGTCATATCAACCTTGACCAGATAGACAGATTGATAAAGAACAGAGCCTTAAACTAGTTAAAGCTCGGAACTTTACCAGTTTGCGAATCCTGTTTAGAAGGAAAAATGACCAAGAGACATTTTACTGGAAAAGGTATAAGAGCCAGTCAACCACTTGAGTTAATACATTCGGACGTTTGCGGATCGATGAATGTAAGAGCCCGAGGTGGTTATGAATATTTCGTCACATTTATTGACGATTATTCTAGATATGGGTATGTTTACCTAATGCAGCACAAGTCAGATACTTTTTGAAAAGTTCAAAGAGTATCGTGCTGAGGTTGAGAAGCAGTTAGGTAAAAAAATCAAGACTCTACAATCAGATCGTGGAGGAGAATACCTTGACAGAGATTTCGAGGAATTCTTAGCTGAGCATGGGATAATATCCCAACTACAGCACCTGGAACACCACATCAAAATGATGTTGTAGAAAAGAGAAATCGAACCCTGCTAGGAATGATGAGATCTATGTTTAGTTATAGCTCACTACCTAGTTCGTTCTGGGGATATGCGTTACAAACTGCAATGCATATCCTTAATGTAATTCCATCTAAGTTTGTTCATAAGACTCCTTTAGAGTTGTGGAGTGGTCGTAAAACTAGTTTATGACATTTCCGCATATGTGGGTGTCCAACACATGTGCTGAAGAATAAGACTACAAAGTTGGAGCCACGTTCATATGTGTGCCTATTTGTAGGCTATCCTAAGGAGACTAAGAGTGGATTCTTCTATAGTTCTGATGATAACAAAGTATTTATATCGACAAATGCTACGTTTCTAGAAGAGGATTATATGAGGGAGTTCAAACCTCGAAAGTAAAGTGATACTCGAGGAGTTATTTGCTGGTTCGACCAGCTCACCATCGTCAATGACAATTGACAAATACATAGCACCTTTGATATCTGAGCGTCAAATGCATGCTCATCAGAATGATCTACCACATAGACATAGTGGGAGGGTTGTACGAAAACCAGATAGCTATCTTGGAGTTGGAGAGGCATTAAGTCCTCGTGGGATCGATATTTTTATACTACTTGAACGATACGTGCGCTTGCGTTATACGTGTGTGTTTACGCCGGTCAAGTTTTTGGCGCCGTTGCCGGGGACTTATTTTTCTTGAGTTATTAATTTTGAAGCTATCTAATTTACTTGTATCTAATTTTCTTTATTTTTATCTTTAATTTTTATTTCTTTCTTTTGTTTTCAGGTGATTGAAAAATGGAACATTATTGGGAGATTGAGAGATCACGAGCTTTACTAGAAGATACACCCTAAATCTGGGAGCAACAGTCCGGTTTTCTGAGGCCTGTTGACCAGCCCAACAACTATCACTGGATGTCAGAATCAAGCAATACTACATTTGATCATCAGAACGAAATGGGGAGATGTGTAATTTGTGATGGTAACCACTCGAGCGATCAATGCATATACTTTTCAGAGTGGCAGAATTATCAGAATCATTCAAGGTACGAAGAACCATCATATTTTCCATCTTATCCACTATCTACCTACGATCTTCATCAACAATCAGAACCATCAGAAGAAGATCAGATGATTGACATGCTCAAAGATTGGTTCAAGAAACGAGACGAAGAGTTGGATACGATGCTTGAAACATACCAGAATCAACTCGAAAGTATTCAGAGACAATCAGAATTCATTCAGAGATTGACAGATTAGACGAGACAATTAACAGAAAACCAGAGCTACATACCTCATGGACCATTTTCAGATGACACTGATGAAGCCTTCAAGTACCAAGCATTTCATGATGACACTTTAGCAGAAGAGGAGGATGAGAAATATCAAGAACCAGAGGTATCAGTTCAGGAGCCCGAACCGGCAAAGTCTCGATTTGATTTTTATTATTCTGACTCTGACGATGATGAAACTGAGCTGTTTGTACCAACTGCATCAACACTTGAGGATGGAATTCTGTATCCTCAAAATGAAGATCTTGGAGCATCCATTGCACAAATGTTTGAAGAAGATCTACCTGAGCCAATCATTTCACCCAGATCAGAGGATGAAGACCTAAAATCTGACATATCTTTACATCCTCAGGTTGACACTTATGAAACATGTTTTTCACAGATGACAGATGAAGAACTGAACGCGGAAATCCTAAAATACATCTGTGAAGAAAAGATGGAGCAAGAAACAGAGCAAATGGAGAAGCAATTGTCAGACCAAATTGAATATCCAGAGCTTTCATGCGAAACATCATTGTTTTGGGGAGTACTGATCAGAGATATCACCTAGAAGCTTGACAGAATGGAACTTCCATTCCAAGTCAAGCACCATACGAGACCCCTTGATTTTCTTTCTTTCTTTTCAGGAACCAATGGAGCGACAGAGGTTAAAAAGGTGGCACAAGCACTGAATGGGACAAAATTCTTTTTGCCACTTTACCGTTGGAAAAGACCCTTCAAAAGTAACGCTCATGGGATTGTCTTTAATCGGACATCCAAAACGACGCTGAAACCTCATTGACATATGGATTTTAGTCACGTTTGGCTGAAGACGAAAAATTTAGCGCTAGCAGGGAGGCAACCCATGCAATAATTTGAATTATTTATTGTTTTGTGTGTACATGTTGTAGAATTATTTTTAATTTTGTGTAATTTTTGCAGGAAACAATAAAAACGAAATTTTTCAGGACAAAGCAAGCCAGTGCAAGCGGGATTATCACAAAATAAAAATTTGACAAAATCATGAAGATATAAAGTCAATCCAGTAGATACGGCCGAGTAAGGAGTCAGCTCTCGAGACGCGTCCCAGGGGATTTATCCGTCGAAAGACTTGGTTTTGCCAAAAAAAAAAAAAAAAATTTCTGCGTCGCGACGCGAAAACCCTGCGCGTCGCGACACCAGAGTCTAAACCAGCAGCCACCACACACAGATCTCACTCCTCCTTCTTCAACATTTCACATTTTCTCTCAACACCACTAAGCAAAACCATTACCGAACCACCCACAACCGAGACCCATGGCCGAGCTTCCAATCTTCGGCCAAGATTCATGATCAAAGACAAGCCACGCACGAGCCGCACCAACATCACCGAGATCCAGCCACCCTCACTGAGATCCAGCCAAAACTGAACAAAGCCGAGCCTTCGCCGAGTCTTAGCCACCACCGTCGAGACCGAAACCATCTCCACCCTTTGCCGTGAGCCTCACCACTGAGAAACAATCGAGCCAAACACCAACAGCCACCAAACCACTTGTCGCACCACTCACCGAGCCACTACCTTGCCCAGAAACCAAGCCGCGAACCCACCCTTGCCGAGACTGAATCAGAAGCCTGAACCAGTGACTAAAACACCAACTACCAAGATCCAACAGAGGCACCCACTGCCGAGCCCAAAATTGAAGAAGCACAAGTCCGAATTTTAAATTATTAACATTGAAAATTGGAAGAAAATTTGGTAATTTGTGTGGTATTGGGAATGTTGGATTCGATTGATTGGACTTTGGAAGTGTTGAAATTGATTGAATTCGTAGATTTTGGGGGCGAATGTTGTTGTGTGGTGATAGTTTTAGGGTGAATTTTGGGGAAATCTTGAGTTTTTAGAGGTGATTCTGACAAAATTTTTACAAAAAAAATGGTCAAATAGCGATCGTGGTAAGAAGCGTAAGATCTTAATCGGTAATTTTTCCTGAAAAATTTCAGCTAACCAGGTATTATCTTCTAAACTCTTCTTCCATTGTTTAAGACATTGGGGACAATGTCTCATTTAGGTTTGCGGGAGGGAATTAGTTGATCAGTACCTTGTTTTTAGTTTGTGTGTTATTTTTATTTTTAGTCCAAAATTTTTCGAAAAATACAAAAAAAATTGAAAATTTTTCAAAAATTACAAAAAATATTTTTTGTTTTTGCGTTTTTATTTTGACTAAAAAATGTGAAATTGGTAAAAGATAGCTGAGTAAGGAGTTTCCACTCCTGAGACGTATCTCAAACCATTTTCGAAACAAGTTAATTTTTGTTTATTTCCTTTTAAATTATTTAATTTGTAAATTCTCCTTAAAACTGACTAAAATGAATATTCAAATGCTCAGTTGGCAGATATTATTAATATGCATAGTAACATACAGACATGAGCTAAAATTGAAAAGTTTGTAATATGAAGTGCTCTAGTTTAATTGGAGGAAGCATCTCAAAAAAGTGATGGAGTAAGAAAAAAAAAACGTATGAGATCTGAGTTATTAAGTATGTAAAGGTGTTTTAACACCTAGTGCCCTAAAGCCAACTGGTTTGGGAGTCACTGGCCCAAAGCTCGCTACATGGATCAAAGATGCTGAAAAAATATATATATCTGAAGTCTGAGTAATTAAGTCCGTAGGGGTGTCTTAACACATGGTGCCCTAAAGCCAACTGGTTTGGGAGCCACCGACCCAACACTCGCTACATAGACATAAGGTATTGTATATAAATAAATAAAAAATCAAAAATCAAAGAAAAAATCAGAAAAATCAGAAAAATTATTCCATTGCTACAAAAGGTGTGAAATCTGATAGAACTTTAGGACAAAAATATTACTCTCTTATCAACTGCACTTATGACTGTTGTGGGCAAAAATGAGTTGTTTAATATTATGTTGGCTGTGTATATGGAGAATGGTAAATATAATCGGAGAATTTACTTATTCAGTAATTTAGAAAGAAACAAAACAGCTAGTAACTTGGAGTAGAAGTTTCACCTGATTAGTTACTAACTTCTTTATTCTATTTTCTCTTGTCTTTTTGCTTTTGTGTGCATTAGTTTCACTACCTTTTTACTTTTGTAAAATGTTTGTGGGTATCATTGCTGTAAACCCTCATGAGACTACAACTCGTCCACTAGGGACACTAAAGGCTTGTTGCATATGCTAAATGCAACTGTGATCCCTACGAAAGTGGCATAGTTTAAATTTGTTTATGCTATTTTATTTTGTGTTTTGCTCGAGGACTAGCAAAATGTTAGGTTTGGGGGTGTGATGAGTGATAATTATATCACTATTTCCCACTCATTTAACCTAATATTTTGTATAGTTTCTTGAGTTTTGTGAACGTTTTGATGTGTTTTATTGTTATTTTACAGATAAATAAAGTTTGGAAAGCATTGGAAGCAATTTGGGGCCAAAATAGAGGGAAAATGACAAAAGGGCAATTTTTTAATTTGACAGCGTCGCAACGCCAAGACCCTATGTGTCGCGACGCCTAATATGCGTCGGACCTGCTAACGTGCGCCGAGGGTCACGTGTCAGAATCTGAGAAATTGGACTTGCTAACGTGCGCCGGATCTTGCTAACGTGCGCTGACTTTGCTAAACGTGCGACGTGGCACATGTCAACATCACAGAAGATCAGCTAAAATGCGCCATTGCCACGTGTCACAATCCTATTGGATCAAACATAACGCGTGCCACGTGTCACCTTATCATTGGACCGAATTCCGACGAATCACATGCTGCCGCGTGTCAAGCTCTCATTGGACCGATCTTTACCACGTGCCACGTGTCAGCTTCTTATTGGACCAAAATATCAGCCATTCACTGTGTGCCACATGTCGTCTTCTGATTGCGCAGCTCTACCGCATGACAAGTGTCACCTCCTGATTGTGCCGACAATGTGCGTGGTCAAAAGCCGCGTTAACTGAAAACGCGTGCTTGCGTCGCGACGCCAAGCACTTCAGCGTCGCGACGCCGGTTGCCGAAAGTGCCTATAAATTCAGTTCAGTTTCACTCTATTTGGTGTGCTTTCCTTGGGATTTTTTCCCTGATTTCATAGGAAGCGTCTAGTTTTGTAATATTAAAATTATGTATTTTTATTTTTAGTTTTTATTTCAGCTTTTTATTTATTTACTTTATGTTTTGTAGTTAAATTTCCGCTGGGATAAAAGGTGAAACCTTTAATATAATTATCTAGGTAAATCTCACTTAATTATAATTTATAAATTATAATTTAACTGGATTAATCAATGTCAAACCTTATTACCGCCTATATGGTCGGGTTAAATATAATTTACTTTACCGCCTATATGGCTGGTCTTTATGTGACAGATAATTACCGCCTATATGGCTGGTGTAGTTGGACTAAATGGATTACCGCCTATATGGCTGGTTTTAAATGTTTAATATTATTAATTCCTGAGAAAGCAGAACATCAAATAATTTATATATTATAATAAGTGAGATTCCTAGATAAGAAATATTAAATGTGGATCCTCTAACCCCAGCATTTTATTTTTATTCTAGGGAAGTGATGAAACACAATATTCACACTTAATAATTGATTTTCTTTATTATGGGTAATTCTTTAGTTTGTTTATTGAGTCTTAAGCTTAATGCTTCTTGTTGTCTGATCACCAATAAGATTGATGTGGTAAACTTAAAATGAACTAGATATAGGGATTTTAGGTTTTAGCCTTAGATTCAATAGCCCACGATCTTCCTTGAGGATAGATAACCCTTTAATAGATTTCCTTACAGGATAGACATATACCTGTCGGGCGGGGTAGCCATAATTGGAACTTAATCTTAATGAATCCATGTAATTTGGTTGACATAGACATATGGTTCAATTGGGTTAAACTGGGTATTTGCGTCTGACCATCGACATAGGCGTTTGCATAATTTAGTGTTCCAGGTTAGTAAACTGATTTATTACACAAACATAAAATAATCACTTCATCTTTTAAAAGATATTAGAATGATTCACAACCATAGATTTTTGTATCTTTTGTTATTTTCCTTAGTATTTTCTTTTGAGTCTGCTTTTATTTTATTTTGCAAAACCACATTCAACCAACCAAAAGCAATCAATTCCCTTCTCCCTATAATTAGATACTTGTAAATAAATAGTATCAATAATTAATAACAACAATAGGAATTAATTCCTCGTGGGATCGATATTTTTATACTACTTGAACGATACGTGCGCTTGCGTTATACGTGTGTGTTTACGCCGGTCATGTAGCTGGGGACGTTTTACATAGATATGAAGTTCATTCCTTTTTGCGAGAAGTAGATGAGTATCTTTCTTAAGGATTGATTCGGTACTTGAACGGTTATAGCGCTCAAGTCTTTCTATTACGAATAGAAAGATTAAAATTCATAATGGTTATGAATAAATCGTTCATTAGAGAATCAATGGTACTTAAGGTAAAAATAATTTAAAAAGGAAAATAACAGACATTATGACCCGACTCTAATTACGAGATACTCGTGAAGGGTTAATCTGTATGTAGTGACTATATCGATAGATACAGACATGGTTCAGCTTAATATACTATCTGCGGCAACGAGAGTGCAGCTTCAGATTTTTAGTGGAATAACCCGGAGTTAATAATTCAGAATATTTAATTCAGAGCTTAATTAATATTTCGAGATTATTGGAGCTCAGAGACGTAGGTCCATTTGGTCCCCGTGCTAGCTCAATATACTTTAGCGGATTTAGTATAATTGGATAGTCCAATTATATACTCACATATGTATAAATATTATTAATATGATTAATAATATTTTGTCACACTTGAAACTATATATTAAAAGTTAATATATGATTTTAATAATTATATGATAATTATTGAATGCATAATATTAAATTATATATGATATAATTTAATAAGGCCAATTTGGAATTTCCAAATCTTGGGTTTTGGAAACCCTTGATGAATTATGCTAGGTTGTAAAACTCTTGCATTAAATTTGGAAATTCATGGTGAGTTATGCTAGGTTGCAAAACTCTTGGATTTAAATTTGGTGGTTACACTTTTTGAAAGGTAATTACACTTTTAATTTTGTAACATATATTTCATTATGGTAATTAAATTTTATGTTACAAAATTAATGAAAAAATCCATGCTTGGCCGAAAATTCATTGGAGGAATAGGAAGGGTTTTATTTGTTTTGGAAACAAATAGCCCTAAATATAAAAAGAAAAATATGTTTTTTTTTTAATATACAATTTTCATTCCTACCCTAGCCACCTTTCTTATTCTTCATCATTCTCTCAAAAGTTGAGAAACACCATGGAAGAATAAAAAAGAAGAAAAAGATAAAGAAAAATAATTGTGACAAAAATCTCTAAAGAGTTTAGGGATTTAATTTGTATGAGTCAAGCCTACACTTGTTTTCGTTGGTTGTGGGACATAGTACGAAAGACTCTTTTGGTGTCGAACAAAATCAAAATCTATCTCTTCATTCACTCTTTCATCACACACGGTAGTGAGCATTGTTATTGCTCACTGCCGCCCAAACAACAATAGAAACGGGGCTCGGCTTGTTTCCGTTTTGATCCAGAATTTTTAGGGAACCTAAATAGGATATTTGAGGCTGTGTTTGAATTTTTTTAAGTGAAAATCAGACCTGAAACATAATGGAAACTTATTAGTATAAGTGCTGAACTGTGCAGTGTTTTTGGCGTATAATGTGACCAAAAACAGTCTGGTTTTTACACAATTGTTCGGGACTGTTTGGGGACTGTTTCGGGACCATTTCTGGGCTGAAATTTTGTTCAAAACTGTAGCAAAATTTCAGTGGTACTGCTGGTCATATTCGGCAACTTAAAGGGAAGGGCAAAAAAAATTTTCAAGTCTTATCCGGGTGCCCAAGACATTTCCGCTATGCTAGGAAAGCGTTTCCTACACAAGCGGGACAATAATGAGACCTCTGGATGGAGTGAAGATGTCTACGATGGGGGAAAAGACAGTATTTGCAACACTTACCATGGAAGACAGAGGAGTCTCGGATGACGAGTTGACAGATATAGAAGAAGAAATAGATGTACGAACCGAAGCACGAAGAATGAGACAACACAAAATCGGCTTCTTAAGGAATTATACGAAGCCAGAAATCCAATCGTGGGGACATTAGGGGAAGACTTGGGACGATCTCTGTATCTCGTGCTATACGGAAAGCCCAAAATAAAATGGATCGTAACCAGAACAGAGAAACAAATGATACTCGCCAGTGATACATCATGCAACGGTTCGTTTGCATTACCCCTCCCAGATAGTATGTAGAGGAAGATTCAACTCGAGAGGAGGCAAATGATGGGCAAACAATAGAAGTAGGGATATCTGGGAAAGTGACGTTCCTGAAACCCCCGCAGTAACTGACAAAGCATCTCCGAACACTGTATATGAAGGCAAAGGCTAATGGAATACCAGTTACCAAAGTGCTGATCGACAACGGTGCATCCATTAATGCCATCTCAGTTAGGATGTTGGGACGATTAGCGAAGTCAGAAACTGATCTCATCCATACAGAAGTGGTGCTCACAAGCTTCAATGGGTGGGCAACAACAGCTAAAGGAGTCGTCCCATTAGATTTACAGGTAGGGAGCACTATTAAAACGATAATGTTTTTTGTTATAGGTGGACCAACCACATATAACATGCTTCTGGGACGAGATTGGATCCTCGGTAGCCGATGTATACTTTTTTCTCTCCATCAATGTTTGGTTTTTTGGAATCAAAAGGACAAAGTGGAGGTAGTACACGTCGATAATAGACCTTTCGCAGCATAAACAAATTCGGCTGAATATTTCATGTATGAAGGGAATTACGGGCCGGACAGAGTGTCAGACGAAACGGGAAACCCATCCGTAGTGGCCCAAAATGACGAGCCATACACTGCAAAGTTATTCAAAGATTTATTCATTCAAACAAGGCCAACTATAGTGGCCTTTGAAAGGCCAGCGTCCGGCCATGAAACCAGCAATTCAAATGGATGATGGCGAACGAATTAAAAAACAAGCTGCACTCGCGGCCACCAAAGCTAACTTAATGGCTTATGTGAAGGAACATGAAATCAAAATCGATACCCAGGCTGCAATCTCGGCCTTAAAAGGAAAATTGATGACGCATCAAATAGAAGACAGAATAAGAGAGGCATACGGGGTAGATTGTTGGACGAACGAAAAAAGGAATTGGACGAGCAACCAGGGGGAAAGAGAGAGATTTAGAGTACACTCTGAATGAACTTCAGAAGACGAGCATTACAAGGGCACAAGATGTTTTGGAAGAAGTGGACCTGAGAGATGAGGGCAACAAGCGCAGTACTTATATCAGTAAGAAACTTGATACCCAGGTACGTGAAGAATTAATTTCTCTCTTACAAAAGTATAAAGATTGTTTTGCTTGGGACTATGAGGGAATGCCTGGTTTAGATAAAACCTTGGTAGAGCATATGTTGCCTATTATACCAAGCTAGAAACCATATAAATAACCCCCATGAAGTTTGCACTCAATGTCATACCTAACATTAAGAAAGAGGTCGAACGTCTATTAAAGGCAAAATTCATCTGGACGACCAGATATGTAGAATGATTATCAAATATCGTCCCAGTCATGAAGAAGAATGGAAAATTGAGAATCAGTATAGACTTTAGAAATTTAAACTTGGCAACGACAAAAAACCAATACCATATGCCTACGGTAGATTCTTTAGTAAACTCCACCGCGGGATACCGAGTGTATTCTTTCATGGATGGATATGCATGGTATAACCAAATTTATATTGCCGAAATGACATTCATAAAACGGCTTTTAGATGTCCGGGGTCTTTATGATGTTACGAGTGGGTAGTGATGCCATTCGGTCTAAAACACACTGGGGCCACTTACCAACGAGCCATGACCTTGATCTTTCATGACATGATTTCGTAGAAGTTTATGTAGATGATATAGCGATTAAGTCTATGACCATGAATGAGCATTTTAATCACTTGAGAATGGCTTTTGAACAAATGAAGAAGTTCAAACTAAAATTAAACCCTGCCAAATGCGCTTTCGGGGTCAGCGCATGGAACTTTTTGTGTTTTCTAGTCCACCAGAGAGGAATTGAAATTGATGTCAATAAATCTCGGCTGATCATGGAAGCCAAACCTCCCGGAAATAAAAAAGAGTTGCAAAGGTTCCTAGGGCAAGTCAATTTTTTAAGAAGATTTATTTCGAATTGTGCAGGGAAAACTAAAACTTCTCATCTCTACTGAGGCTAAAAGAAAAGGACGATTTCGTCTGGACAGAAGAGCATCAAAGAGCCTTCAAAATCCTAAAGAAATATTTAGCGAAGTCACCGGTAATGGTACCCCCATGCCAGAATGGCCAATGAAGCTTTACATATATGTCGAGGAGCAGTCCATAGTTCGAATGATCGCATATGACGATAACATGGGTGTAGAAAGATCCATCTATTATCTCAGCAAGCAATTGTTGAAATATGAATGTAATTACTCTCCAATGGAGAAATTGTGTTTGATTTTGTATTTTACATGTAGTAAATTACGCGTCTATCTTAGGCCGACCAATGTGTATCTAGTTACAAAGATCAATATAGTGAAATACATGTTATTGTTGGGGTTTTGGGCGAAGGGCGCAGCGGAAGCGCGGTTCGGGCGAAATCGTAATTTAAAACTTTTTCAAATTACCGAATAAATTATTCAATATCTAATATGAATAATTTATTCATATTTCACCTAAACTAATTTATTCGATATCAAATAACGACATAAATATATATGAAACGTCGCGAAATTTTTATGAAAAATGTTTTTCAGCAAAATGGCCTAAAACGCGTTTTTGACCGAACCGACCACCCAATACTTATGGTGACTGCCCAGGTCAGCCCCAATAGTGTTAGGGCAGTTCATGGGCTGCCCGAACAGTGACAAACTCACTTTTGGATTGTCGTCACCTGGTTGGCTCAAAAGTCACCTGGTAACGCCGTTTTTGACCGTTTTCCCTTATTTCAACTCCGAAACACTTTCTGGCAATTGTTCTAACTCCCAAAACACATCCAATACATTCAAAACACATTATTTTCATCAAAAAAATTTCAGTTTGCACAGATCTGATCCAGAACCGAAAATTAAGATTTTTCATGCTTTAAATTCAAATTTTCAATATTAATCAAATTAATCTCAACACCAATTAAAGTCACCACATATGAATCACCCAAGAACAATTTTAGGCATTACAAGAGTGGTCATAACACTCTAGAATGGCAACATGTCATCAAATGAATAAATTGGATTAATATTATAATAATTTCATCCAAAATACTTCACACATGCATCAACTCATTCCAATTCATCCACCACAATCAAAAGCCCCAAATATTATAACAAAGAAGAAACCCTAAATCTTAATAGATCTTCAAGAAACATGAAACAAAATTTCAAAGCTGGGGATTTGAAGAATTACCTTAAATCTCCTAATTCCTTAGCCTTTTTTTCTTGATTTTCTTGATTTTCTTCATGGATATTTCAAACAAACTTTGGAACCCATTTTTCCTTTGTGGCTCACGGCAATGGTGGAAAAAAGTGAAGAAGAAAATAATTTTTTTTAATTTAAATAGAAGTGCCGACTTAGAGGGACAATTTTATCCAATTACATTATTTAATCCAATTAAATAAATAAATATACATATTAAACTTTATGTTATCCAATCAAAATTGCACACACATAAAGTTTAATTAATTCATGCCATTTGTTCCAATAATAACTAAAAAAATTTCATAACATTTATGGAAAAAGTTTAATTAATTAATTATTCAAATATTTAACAATTAAATATCCAAATAATCAATTAATATAATTATTATTATATATGTATTTTTATTTACAATAAATAACAAATACATATATTTATGGCATGTGTCAAAATCTAATTGATGAATAATTAATGTGTATCTAATCGTATTATGTATCAAATACAAATACACATTAATTACGATTGGCCAAAATCCCCTAATTCATGTGTTATCGTTTAACCGATTAAACGACTCGAATGAATTCACTTAATCCGATGAAGTATTATGAATAATCTGTATTATTTATATCGCGTTGCCCAAGTTCTCAACGAGTACACTGTTGGACAATTATGACCCATAGCATCACTATCTGTACATAACATGGTGTTGTTGTACAAATTAACTATGTGACAAAGGAAATTGCTCTTTTATCATTTGTAATTGGATTACCAAGATACATAAATGATAAAAGTCCATATGATTAGTTCCAGATTAATAAGATATGAGACATTATTAATCCACTAAGGTTTAATCATTAAAATATCCTTAGTCGTAGTATTATCGAGATTGGACATCGATAATGCAGAATAGACTAGTATTGCACTTGTGCGCGTTATGGGAGCATGACGGCATAGTTCTCATATATTTAAGTATTGGATACTTATGCAAGTGCAATAGGAGGTTGTGTTTACCGATGATACGGAAACAGCTTCGCTCTGGATAGACCCATCGGAGTCCCATTGGTAGTATTACTATGTGTCTATGGGAGTCCGAATCAGGGTAGGTGTATTTGGTCTTAACCTGAGACTTGCATCGCTAATACTTACGACAATCAATATACTTTGGTTTTGGTCATCCAGGGCTTTAACAGGTTCTATGTACGCCTCTTCTGGGTATACTGAGAATCGTTGTGTATTGGGTGTGATGTCAAGATGGAAGTATCACTTCAGTAATATGGAGATGATGATCAGGCAGGGATACAGAACTGGTACTCTCTTAAATGCTGCAGCTATCGGGATAATATGACAAGATCATGATTATCCGATTAAAGAGACTAGTTGCTGTTAATCTGATATATGCTTCGTACGGGGTAGACACAATTCCAGCCCCAGGCCTAGCATGTGACATCCGATACTGGATCGTAATACTTGATACTACGTATACTACGTCTGATATAGATTATGTATATTCCATGTTGAATATATTTCTGGAGAATTGGGTAGGCATGGTGCTTTTCTAGAAGCCAACCATGTCTTGTAAATCGGTAAGAACGTGGTACTAGGTACGCACGTATTCGGATACTCCGATAATCGTATTTACTGCCAACATATCTAGGGATCTCTTGGGTCGCCTCCCAAAGATTCACCGATGATGTTTGACTCGAACAGATAATTAATCAGGGAATTAATTATGAGATAGAAAATTAATCTGGGATTAATTACGACAATAATTAATCTGTGATTAATTAAAAAGAAATAATTAATCTGGGATTAATTGCATCGAGAATTTATCTGGGAATAATTCGTCGAGAAGAGATAACGCGATTAATTTAGAATTAATCGGTAAAGTAAATTTAGTAGTGAAATTAGATTTTACTATTTAATTTATTTAATAGGGCTAAAATAATATATTAGATATATTAATTGAAATTAGATTTCAAGCGGAATTAAAATTGGATTTTAATTCGCGCGAAAGAATTAATTTAGAATTAATTCACAAGCGACTTTCGTAATAAATTTTGCTATGCATTATTATTTAATTAAATTGGATTTAATTAAGTCGCAACGGAAAATTCATAATTCGGAATTAAACGAACCCGAGCCCGAGTGAAGTTGCGTGTTGGATTGTCCGACTTAAATTCGGAATTTAAAATTGGTGGGACCCATTTCACTTAGATCAAATTTGGACATTTGATGGAAGTGGTTAGGCATAAAATAATGAGTTTGATTTGTTGAAAGAAGCATGGCTTTGCTTATTATACACTCAAACTTAATCCAACACTCAACATTACTATATATTAATATTTGTTGACTTTGGACGTGTGCAGATTTTACTATTCACAGCAACTCTTTCTTCTCATTTTGCTCATTGCAGTGAGCTTCTTTGTCTCTCCCATGGAATTTTGTTTCAAAATTCTACAAAGCAAGCACTTTAAAGAGTCAAATGAAGGTGATAGGGAGACTAATCCGAGAGTTTGGAACTCGTCTTCAAGCTCCGAGCTACTACATCCAAAGGAATATTTGAAAGCATATATCCGGTCAATGTGAGTATTCTGCAACTCCCTTTGATTTATTCACACACAAATCATATCTTAGAGATCTTGGCATGTTCTAGGAACACTAACAATGGTATCAGAGCCATCTAAGTTTGATTT
Source organism: Zanthoxylum bungeanum (assembly GCA_019454045.1). NCBI lineage: Eukaryota > Viridiplantae > Streptophyta > Magnoliopsida > Sapindales > Rutaceae > Zanthoxylum > Zanthoxylum bungeanum. The sequence continues at coordinate 158,131 of SKCR01021782.1, read as the reverse complement.
GAATTTTAGGGTTTATGGACTTTATTTGGGATTTTTGTGTTTATAAATTGATTTTCCTAAATTGGTTATTGGATTTGTGCATCTTCAATTTTGTGAAAAATTGATAGGATTAATTTTCCCCAAAAAATTACCCATTGGCTGAGAATATGAATCCTAGAAGCTCATGGGAATTTTTGAAATTTGACATATTAGATGTGTTATGGCATGAAATGAATCTTAAATGTTGATTTAATTAGATTGAAATCAAATTGGATGTCAATTTTATTGCCAAAACCATGAGCATGAAGCATGTTATAATAGATTGATTTTGCTTTAATTGTGTTGGACATAAATTAAAATGTTAAATATGATTAATTGAATTAATTATTAGTATTTGGAAATATTAGATTAATTGATTAATTATACTAATTACACTTGAATTGAATTAATTTGTAATTTAGAATAATGAATTAATTTAATTGTTGTATTTGGACTTAATGGGCTTGGTTGGGCCAAGTTTGGTTTAGGATAATTGGTTGGATCCAATCATCCGGCTCTTGCACAATGGGGACAGGATTGCGCAATGGATGATATTCGAAAAAATGGTCATCCATTAAAATCTCCTATATGAGCGGGTCTCTACTGCACAATATTATATTTAACCTTGTACCTTGGGGATCGGTCATGCTCGATGGGCGTTCAGCAGCCGCACCCTCCTCTGAGGGGTGATGGATGATTGAGACTTCGGACGATGAAGTTTGAGCCGGCGCGGTCGTGCCAGACGGTTGCTCGGTCCTGGACACCTATACAAGGAACAAAAATGCAACATTTAAAAAAAAGAGCATACCTTAGCCCGACGACGCAACAAGGGCTCATTTGAATCATAACTATGAGTCGGTGAAGGGTGTTTCTTTTTGGATGTTTTTACTGCATTTTCTTTGGCCCAGCCTTCTCAACAGGTTTCTTCAGCCCAGCTGGTTCGGAAGATGTAAAGTAAAATGGAAGCAAAGACAATAGAGGGCGACAGAGAAAAAAACCTTTCACGGCTAGCTGGCCAAAAACGGTCAAAAAGAGGATGGACGGATGTACAAGGGGAGAAAGAATCGTAATAAAAAGAAGTTAACAAAGTTCGCACTTTGGACAAAAACACTGGTCGATGTCGGAGAGCGACAAGACTTTGAAGCAATCCACTAGAGTAGAGGAAGAATAGAATAATGGAATGGGCCATCATTGGACAATGCCGAATTGACGAGCGACAAAGTTGGGAGAATATACCTCAACCCCAGCTTTGTCGTTCACCCCGGTCAAGATATCATGAATCAAATCACGTGAACACAGAAATTTACGCCATATGCGATTGACCGATTTCATCCTCATCTGACTGAGGAAGCTCATAAACGAATGAAGGCTATCACCTAAGGAAAAATAGAAAAAGAATGGATCCCAGAAAGGCCATAAAAATAATCAAAAATGGTACGGGGAAGGAGAGGAGTCGGCCTAATTGGGCGAATAGAAGGCCTCCATCAGGAAATGAACGAGTAGACTCGATGGAACCAAAAATGGGAAGTAGGCCCTGAACCAAAGTTGGATGAGCCAAATAGGACCAGAAGCAATGGGTGAAAAGCCAGACCAGAGCTGTTTTTGGAGAACGGCCAAGCCTCGATAAACAGCGACCAAAAGGACAGAACACAGATCCAGAAGACGGCCATTGGCAACGTCTGAAGAAATAAGAAGATAACCTGCCACGGGTTTCTGACTGAGCACGCAAATGATATATTTGCAAAGCCAGTAGTGAATGAAAGCGGTGCGTTATAGCACCGAGACTAGACCGGCCGACTCAAAGAATGCACGAAAGAAAGCATAATAAGAAGAGAAAGACGAAGTGTCCATTTGAGGAGGAGGAAAACAAAAATTAGTACGAGTAGAAATGGTCGCACCCAGGGAGCCAACCCTGTCAAGGCGTCGATATCACACAACGTGATAATCAAATGGCCGGAGGGAAAAATGGAGACATTATAGTCGGAAGACCAGAAAATCAATGACATGGGGAAAATTTTGCGATCAAAATGGGGCAAAACAAGGGAAAGCTCGATGAGAGAGAGCAAACCACTATTTTCAAGGAAAGAGTAGGTGTCTACGTGCGACTTCATGCACTGAAACCTATTTTCAAACGAAGAATCAGGCTTGGGCCAGGTACGGATGGGGTTCGACTGATTTAAGGAAGAAATGCTCAATGGTTCTGAAAAGGGCAGGGTAGAAACAGAAGGAAAAAGCTGAGCCAATGGAGCTGTGGCGATGGTGTCGTCATTGAGAAAAATGGGGCCGAGAGAGCATATTCTGTGGGTTTCATCAAGAGTGTGGATCCCAGAGACGCTGACAGAGGGGTCATATAACGCAGCCTGGTAATCTTTGAAGGTCGAAGTGTTTTTCTTTTTGGGAGCAGAGGATGAGGATGCCATGGTAGGTAAGTAAAAGTGCGAAAAGATTTGCAGAGAAAGCAGTGAAGATAATGAGAGACGGTAAAACAATGAAAAGAGAGGAGTTGGGTTTATATAGACAACATGAAGGTTCGCCCTAGGACATGTGGCACGACTCGATTTGAGGGAAGAAGAAAGCGTGAGAAACTGGAGAGGCGGTGCTAGACGCGATGGTGACGTGGGGGTGTGACTGTGATGACATGGAAAGCGGCACATTAATTGGCGTAATGATGGTTTTTTGACAGACGTAATGGAAAGACCGCACATTTATTAAATAAGTGATGGATTTGCATGGGAATGTAAGCAATAGGCCTCGAGATGTGTGAATGACGGCAAAAAATAAAGACGAAAGTGTTGGACAATTATGACCCATAGCGTCACTATTTGTAAAAGACATTGTGGTTTTTGTACAAATTAATTATGTGCCAATGGAAATTACATTTTATCATTTTCTAATTAGATTACTTGAATATATAAAATGATAAAAGTCCTTATGATTAGTTCCAGATTATAAGATATGAGACAATATCAATCCACAAAGGTTTAATCATTAAATATCCATAGTCGTAGTATTATCGAGACTGGACATCGATAATGTAGAATAGACTAGTATTGCACTTGTGCGTGTTATGGAAGCGTAACTGCATAGTTCTCATATATTTAAGTATTAGATACTTATGCAAGTGTGATAGGAGGTTGTGTTTATCGATGATACGAAAACAGCTTCGCTCTGGATAGACCCCGCGGAATCTCATTGGTAGTATGACTATGTGTCTATGGGAATCCGCTTCAGGGTAGGTGTATTTGGACTTAACCTGAGACTTGCATCGCTAGTACTTGCGATAATCAATACGCCTTAGTTTTGGTCGTCCGATACTTTAATAGATTCCGTGTACGCCTATTCTGGGTTTATTGAGAATCGTAGTGTATTGGGTGTGATGTCAATATGGAAGTATCACTTTAGTCATATGGAGATAATGATCACGCGGGGATACAGAACCGGTTCTCTATTATGTTGCAACTATCGGGATAATATGACAAGGTCATGATTATCCGATTATAGAGACTAGTTGCTTGTGATCTGATATATGCTTCATACGGGCAGACACTATTCCAGCCCCAGGCCTTGCATGTGACATCAGATACTGGATCGAAATACGCAATACTACGTATACTACGTCTGACATAGATTATATGTTCCTTTAAGAATATTTCTGGAGAATTGGGTAGGCACGGTGCTTTGCTAAAAGCCAACCATGCCTCATAAATCGATAAGAACGTAGTACGAGGTACGCACGTGTTCGGATAGTCCGACGACCGGATTTACTGCCAACATATCCAGGGATCTCATGGGTCGCTTCCCGAAGATTCACCGATGACGTATGATTCGAACATAATTAATCTATGATTAATTACGGAGAGATTTTATCTGGGATAAAATACTATTAGTAGAGAGATATATCGATTAATTTGGAATTAATCGATAAAATAATATATTTGATATATTAAATGAAATTAGATTTCATAACGGAATTAAAATTAGATTTTAATTCGGGCAAAGAATTAATTTAGAATTAATTCGCGAGCGACGTGAATAGTACTTTTGCTAGGCATAATTATTTAATTAAATTTGATTTAATTACGTCGCAACAAAAAATTCGTTAATTCGGAATTAACGAACCGAGCCCGAGAGTGTTTGCGGGCCCACTCGGATTTTGAATTCAAGTGGGGCCCACAAGTCACATCAATTGTCAATCATTAACTTTTGGTGATGGAAGTTAGTGAAGGATTTGATGGAAACTTGTTTTACACTCCATTTGAGAGATGATAAACATTTTACCAAATATTAGATATTTGGTATATCTTTTATTTTTGGTTTTGAAAATCAAATATAAGAAAATCACTTCATCTCTCTTCTCCTCTCACTCTCACGGCAATTGAAGAAATTTCTCTCCCAATATTTTTTTGGCTTGGCCGAATTTATCAAAGAGAAATTGGAAGATTTGTTGCAAATTTTTCAAGAGCTAGCACTCAAAGGAATCATACAAAGGTGTTAGGGAAACCATTCCCAAGAGCTTGGAATCAATATCAAAGCTTGGAGCTTGGACATCAACATTCAAAGTGAGCTTGGAGCTATCACTCAAGGAGCAAATTTTTTGTTATTAACACATCCGACAAACCGATCAAAGTGAGTATATTTCCGCTATACTTCTTTTAGTATTCACATTATTTCATGCTTGGATTGATCTTGGGATGACCTTAGAAACCCAACAGTGGTATCAGAGCCTATTTTGAGCATGAAATTTGAGTATGCTTGTATATTGATAACTTAGAGTTATATATGATCAATTTGATGTAAAATTAATTGGATTAATTTTCCCCAATTTTGTTGGCATGGCCGAATATGATGATGAACCCTAGGTCATGGTGATTTTTGTTTTAAGACCATTGGATGTGTTTAAAGACATGATAAATATTTATTTGTGATTTAATTTGATTGAAATCAAAATCGAATATAAAATCACTCCATTGCCGTGACCAATAAAGCTTGAAAATGACTTGATTTTGTTTCAATAATGTTGGACATTTATTGATTATAATAAAGCATGATTAATTGATTAAATTAGTATTTTGGAAATGTTGATTTAAATAAATAATTATGGCTAAACACTTTATTAATTAAATTGTGAAATTTGGAATTTTAGAATTTACTTAATTGAGCTTAATTTGGAATTGGGCTAAAAAAATGTTGTATTTGGGCCTAATGGGCTTGGTTGAGCCAAGTTGGTTTATGACAATTGGATTAGATCCAAATTGGGCCTAAACCATTCCATTAAGTCCAAATATAATATATGGACCTTTAAACATTTAATTGGGCCCAATGGGCCAAAATTGATTTCTTGGCAAATATGGTGATTCCTTAATTGGGCTTGGTATTGGGTTTGACCCATATTGACCAAAGCCCATGCCTTAAGAAATTAATTGAAAGCCCATTGGACTTTAATTAAATGAACATTGGATGTTAATTGGGCTTTGAGACCCATTAAGATTAGATTTAGAATCTAAGTCGTAAATGCGTATTAAAAGGTGATGATTTAATTTGGAAAAATAAAGAATTAGTATTGAATACAAATTAAATCGGATTTAAAATTGTAGTTCGATATAATTCAAGAATTCGTACTTTGAGTACTTATTCTTAAACGAGTTGGACTCGAGCAAATCAAATCGTTGTTTGAACATTGGATGATCACTTAATTCAAAGATTAATTGATTGGATTAGATTGATTGAATAACATGCTTTGTGTGAATACATGGATGTGTTATATGAATAATGTATATCAGATGGATATTAGATGGGTGAGGGCAATTTTGGAAATTGTTGTAATAAATTTAGAATTTATTAAATTGGATCTGCGTGTCCAGCATTTATCTCTCGATTCTTTGTAATTCTCTTCTCACATAATCCCCTCAATGTTAATGAGGTTTCTTTTATTGTATTATGTAATTGGGTAGAAGTTAGAATATGCTAGCCGGGGAGAGGAATTGAGTGATTTGTTCTAGGAATAATTGTGAGATATCCATCTGCATATCATTATTAATTTATTTACCGCACTTATTATGCTTTTAGAATGCATGCTTAAGGGGTGTATGATGAGACCTAATCAAAGATAATAATTGGTTGCCAATTTACGCGAAAAACCATCAACAAATATTAAGCGTTTTCCTTCCATTAAGTGATTCATTCTCAGATCCAAGATTGGCACTGGTTTGTTGGCCAAAGTCAAGACCTTTGTCCATCGCGGATGTGTTTGAATCATGAAGGCTTTGTTCCATATCGTATGTCTTGTCCAAGTTGTGATTTGTTGGCCAAAGTCAAGATCACTTCTTGTCCATCGACATCGATTACAAAGCTTTCCAAAGTCAATGGGTCCCGCTTAACTGGAATCATTAAACTTGTTGTGCCAAAGCCAAGGCTTAGTTGATTCAGAGGAAAAAGGTTAGGAAAATATATCGGATATTTGGCATATATATTGTATATATGTTTCGGACTTAGAGGTCCACCTACCGAATCTAGGAATTGGATGAGATCCAATTGATCTTAGAGATCTACCTAGTTAAATATCATACAGCTTGTTGGCCAAAGTCAAGGTTGTGTGTTATTTAACGGATCCTAGCCCACTAGGAAACTAGGTTTCCCGAGTACTCAACAGAGGGTTAGAAGCTCGCCGAAAAATAGTGGGAGGCCAGTATTGAATTTGCAATTTCGTTCAAATACTCGGCCTTACGCGCTTTCAAATTATTTCGTCATAATATATATTTATTAGTTGGACTAATATTTTGTTATTTTTCTTATAACAGTTAGACTGTACCCAAATATCGTTAATTGAATAGTTTGACTATTGCAATTAGATGGCTGGAAAGATCGGAGTTAGAGACATTATCATGGGCGAAAATGTCTTTAATGGTGCGAACTTTCCTGATTGGGATATGAAGCTCGGGATTGTCTTGGGGGCTGAGAGGATGCTTTATACGATAGAGAGACCCCTCGGGCCTAAGCCCGGAAATGAGCAGCCGCTTGAGCTTGAGCTTTGGAAGACTCATAGCGATGACAACTCAACAGCTTAGTCCGTCATGCTCGTTGCGATGACACTTCAATTTTGTCGCCAAAACAAGGGATTGGATCCCTATACTATGATGGCAAAATTGAAGGACCTTCATCGATCTAACCTGAGATCGCAAAGGTATGAATTGCAGAAAAAAAGCTATTTTGCTCCCGAATGTCGGAGGGTACATCTGTTGAGCACCATGTGTCACAGGTGATTGCCGACATTGAACAGCTAGGCATAACCTTTGAGGCTGAGACTTCAATAGATTTGATCTTGCAGTCTATTCCTGATAGCTGGAGCGGGTTCATCATGAACTACAATATGATGAACCAAGACCATACTCTTGGAGAGCTAATGGCAATACTGCGTGAAGCAGAAAAAGAGCTGATGAAGGAAAAAAAAGCGCGAGGCGCACTTCGCTTCAACATCTCAGTCTCCGAGGGCTTGGCCCAAGGCGACTGGAGTGTGTGTAGGCATTGATTTTGCATACAGCCCGATGATGGGCCTCGTACGGAGGCAGTCTCTTTTAAGTCGCGGAGTCGCGGGAAGCGGACGCCGGAAGGGCAAAGTCAAGAATTGACTTGTTGATGGATTTTATTCGCTTGTTTTGCTTCGGGTTTCGTCGTCGCTTTCCCATTTCAAAAGTATCATTCGCTCGGAACCTTATCCTCGCTCTTTCTCGCACCTATTCTCTCTCTAATTTTTCATGCTTGTGACCCTTCAACTTCCATACAAAATAAAAATCACCAACCAATTAAATAAATTCAAATTAAATTAAACCATTAAAAAATACCAACCAATTAAATAATAACTTTAACAAAAAAACTAATAAACAAATAAACTCACCCCACCTTTCCAGCACACTTCACACACTAATTAACAAAACAACACATTTCAACAACCCCTATTTGCCACCTTTCAGACACAATAATAATAAATTCAACAACAAATAATTCCCCCTCATTCACGTGAAACCAACCCAAACACTAACGACCAAAGGCCACCCCACTTTCCAGAAATAAACAAACCAAAAATTCCAAGCCACCCACGTGCCTTACCATTCCCACCTACCAAAACAAACAAAACAACAAAGCCCCCACACGCTAATTTCGTCTCCCAAAATTCAACTTCCAATCACCGAAAAGACTCAATTAATTCACCAAATTTCCTCCTCCATGGTCCACACGGCATACACTACACGAAAAAACCATCATCACCAACCTTCAATCATTCGGCTCTTGGATCTCAATCTTCTCCATGATCTCCCTCAGTGACGCACATTCAATATAAAAACAGCCCTTCTCACTGCCCTTCAGGGATCTGGCCACCATTCTTCACTCTCTCCACAAAATTGAAACCCTCACGTAGCAGCCCCTTTGACCATTAGCCAAGAACAACCCTCAAGCCCTTCAGCCAACCGCATGTCACTTGCCCTCTTTCACGTGAAGCAGCCCCATAGCACTTCATACACTGCCACCTAGCAGCCCACTAACCTCACTAATCTTCAATAAACCAAGCCCCCTTCACGCTACAAATAACCCTAACTTCATCACCCTCCTCAACGCAGTTCACGCATCCCTCAGCTTCTCGGCATCTCTCACAGATCACACCGCACATTCCCCTTCACGCTAACCATCAGCCACTACTCACCCTCATCACTCACGCTAACCATCAATCCACACCTTCCCCCCCTTCATGTACGTAAGCAGTGCAACAAATAAACACTTACAATAGACCTCAACTTCACGTCACAGTCCATGCACTCACTTATACCCTTCACACAGATCTGCCCACAAAAACCCTAGCCATTCACCACGTTCACAGCCCCTTTAGCCTTCAGTGTTTCTCGCCACTTGCTCAAGCCCCTGCTCCACCAACCGAATTGTCCCTAATAACAACTCAAGTCTCTCCACACCCCTGGGTTCTTCACGTTCTATTCTCCCCTGGACACTTCACGCCAAACTGACTCTCAGCCTTCAATTGCCCTCAACCGACCAAACTCACAAACACACACCCCCTAGCATGCCATCACTCTCTCGCCAAAACAGGCGCATCAACAGCCCCTCATAGCAAACTGCTTCATCACGCATGCCCTAGATCTTCTTCCCAACAGACACAGGACCAACCCTAATAGCATCCTCTCTCTCAACTTGAAACCAGACAACAACACTGAACCAGTCCCACACCTCTCGGCCTACACCTCACTGCACACAAACCAGCTAGCTCTTCACCAAACCGAGCACACTCACTGCCCTAGCCATCTTGCCGAGACCAACCTCCAAGCTTTATGTAACCCTCAATCTAAATTCCCCTTGCCGAGAGCCATGCAACACAAACCCTGAGAATGCCGAGCACACCCTAGCCTTGGCCGAGCCCATTGCACCACGCATGAAGAACCGAGAACCTTAGCCCCTTAATTCCCCCAAAATAACCCTCTAACCGTCCCAAAACCAAGCCAAAATAATTCCTTGAAACCTTAACCGAACACCTGTAATTGATGGTCCATTTGCATGAGAAATGCACACGTGAAAACGTGGTCAAAATCGCGATCAAAATTGACGTAAGGATAATTTAAGAGAGAGGAAGAAAAAAATTTGAGTCGGAACAGTGAGAAAACGGAAAAAATGGTAAACTGTAACCGCGGGCGAAAACAGTGAAAATAGCGAAAACAACAGACCTGTTGAAAGCGGAGAAAACAGCAGAAACAGTGAACCTGTGGAAACAGTGGAAACATCAAATCCGTTGAAAACGGACGAAAATTGTGAAAACGGCGAACCGAGTAAAACAGCGGAAAAAGCGCATCAGTGAGAACAATGGAATGATAACCCTTCCGGCACCGCAGAACGCACTCCCGGACAGCGACTAAAAGGTAAGACCTGAGGGCACCCTTTGTTACTTTACTGTTACGGACGCGGCGTATTCGGTTGACGTCAGATACGTCTAATCGGGTATGCGAGGTCCTACATTAATAGTGGCCAAGTTACTGGCCCACATGTTTATTTTTGTATTTGTTATGTTATGAAAACTCATTTTCGAAGCATGTAAATTTAAATGTAAGATTTATTTTATGAATGTGAATTAGGTTGAATTATCATTGTACATGTATGTTAAGTAGTTTTGATTAATATTGCAAAAATCACAAACATTACAAGATGACATAAAGTAAGAGACCATTCCGAACCCAAAGGTTTGAGGTCTTCTCTTGCGAGGGGTGAGTGCGGCCTTAAATCTCATTTTCCCGGCTCACACCGGGTGGCGACTCCATGTTATTTCGTACTTCTCAACTAGGCCGCGAGCCTAGAACAGCGTCGCCGATTTTCTGTTGTCTACAAGGTGCAAAGAAGAAGAAGAAAAAGAAGGGCAAGGCCAAATCTTCAAAACCTTCTGGGAAGGGTAAGGACAAATCCCAATATGTATGTCTGCAGTGCGGCAAGCGGGGTCACTGGAAGCGTGACTGCCGCGAGTACAAGGCACACATGAAGGAAATCAAAGCGGGCAAGGCACCGGCTTCAGGTATGTTTGTTATAGAAATAAACATGTCTACTTCTAGTTTTAAAAATTGAATTTTTGATTCTGGTTGTGGTACTCATATATGTACTGATGTGCATGGTCTGCGGATTAGCAGGAGACTGGGCTCATGAGAGATTGACCTCCGCGTTGGAAATAGGACTAGAGTCGCCATTTTGGCCGTTGGGACTTATATTTTGGAACTGCCATCGGGGCATGTACTTAATCTTTTAGACTGTTATTATGTACCTAGTTTGACTATGAATATTTTATCTGTATCTTTATTAGCCCAATGTGGCTATACTTTTGTTTTTAGAAACACTGGGTGTTTTATGTATAAAAATGATATGGAGATATGCAGTACTGATGTAGATAATGGTCTTTATATTTTGAATATAAATCTATCTCAAACATATAATGTAACAATCAAAAGGCTTAAACTAAGAAACAAATGTGAAACTTGTATGTGGCATTGTCATCTAAGACACATTAACAAGACTCGCATATCCACACTTTCGAAGAGTGGGTACTTGGACGGATTTGATCCAAATTCATATGACGTCTGCGAATCTTGTTTATTAGGAAAAATGCCTAAAACACCTTTTAGCGGTAAAGATGTACGTGCTACTGAACTGTTAGCCCTCGTTCATAATGACGTTTGTGGGCCCATGTCTAGCCAGGCTAGAGGTGGATATGAATACTTCGTAACCTTTACGGATGATGCATCGCGTTATGGTTATGTGTATCTTATGAGACACAAGTCGGAAACCTTTGAGAAATTCAAAGAGTTTCGACACGAAGTAGAAAAAACAGACCGGTAAAAGTATTAAGACATTACAGTTGGACCGTGGTGGCGAATACTTAAGCAATGAGTTTCTTGATTACTTGAAATAGTATGGTATTCTTTCACAGTGGACTCCTCCCGGAACATCGCAATTAAACAGTGTGTCCGAACGGAGAAACCGAACTTTGTTGGACATGGTAAGGTCGATGATGAGTCGCACAGAGCTACTTATTTCCTTCTGGGGATATGCATTGAACAGTGCAATACTTATTTTGAATAAGGTTTCGTCAAAGTCTGTTCAACAGACAACATATGAAATATGGACAGGAAAGAAACCGGGTTTCTCATTCCTGAAGATTTGGGGATGCTGTGCATACGTCAAACGTTTGGAAGGTACCAAACTAGAACCCAAATCAGATAAATACCTATTTGTAGGATATCCTAGGGAAACCAAAGGATATTACTTTTATCACCCCACAAGATAACAAAGTATTTGTTGCTCTACATGCGGTTTTCCTTGAGAAGGAATTCCTAAATGCAGTGGTAAGTGGGAGGAAAGTAAAACTCGATGAAAATCAGAGTGATACTGTTCTTAGCACAGAATCCTTAACGGAACATGAACAGCTCATCAGGGATGAAACTGTGCCACAATCTTCGAATACACAAGAACCGTCTAGGTCAGAGAGAGTCAGAAAACAACCTGAGAGGTATGGGTTTCTGATCTCACCTCATGTAGATATTAATCTTATTGAGGAAGACGAACCAGCTACGTATGAGGAAGCGATACAAGGTATCGACTCCGATTTATGGCAAGATGCCATGAAGTCCGAAATGGATTCCATTTACACCAACCAAGTTTGGACACTGGTTGATGCATCAGAATGCGTAAAGCCTATTGGTTGCAAATGGGTCTTCAAAAGGATGACCAACATGGACACGCTTGTAGTGAAGGGGTATCGTCAACGACATGGTGTCGATTACGATGAAACTTTTTCACTTGTTGCCATGATTAAATCCATTTGGATTGTGCTTGATATTGCTGCATATTTCGATTACGAGATATGGCAGATGGACGTCAAAACCACTTTCCTTAACGGAAACCTTTTGGAGGATGTTTATATGCAACAGCCTGACGGTTTTGTCGTACCTAAACATACAGACAAGGTTTGCAAGTTAAATCGATCCATTTATGGATTGAAGCAAGCATCACGTTCTTGAAACCGACGTTTAGATGAGATCATAAAAGAATATGATTTCGTTCAAAACGAGGATGATCCTTGTATATATAAGAAGGTTAGTGGGAGCGCACTGACATTCATTGTCCTTTACGTTGATGATGTATTGCTTATTGACAATGACATTCTCATGCTACAATCGGTGAAAGCTTGGCTTTCATTAAAATTCTCCATGAAGGATCTGTGAGAAGCAACCTTTATTCTAGGAATAAAGATCTACCGGGATAGATCTAGAAAGCTGCTTGGACTCTCCCAGAGCACGTACATTGACAAAGTGTTTAAGAGATTCAACATGGAACAGTCTAAGAGGGGACTGTTGCCAGTGTCACATGGTGTCACTCTATCTAAGGACATGTGTCCTAAAACTCAAGATGAGAGAGACAACATGAGTCGGATCCCGTTCGCTTGGCAATCGGATCGATCATGTATGCCATGATATGTACGCGACCTGATGTCTCGTATGCTTTGAGCATGTGTAGTCGCTATCAGGCCGATCCAGGTGAAGGTCATTGGATGGCGGTTAAGAAAATCCTTAAGTATCTTAGACGAACTAAGGATGCTTTCTTAATCTATGGAGATGGAGAACTTGAGGTAACTGGGTTTACCGATGCAAGTTTCCAAACCGATAAAGATGACTGTAAGTCGCAATCTGGGTACATATTTTGTTTAAACAACAGAGCAGTAAGCTGTAAATCTTCCAAGCAAGAGACTGTTGCCGATTCAACAACAGAAGCAGAGTATATTGCTGCAGCTGAAGCAGCAAAAGAGGCAGTTTGGATCCGTAAATTCCTAATTGGATTAGGAGTAGTTCCGTTAGCAGCTGAGCTCGTTCCATTGTATTGTGACAATAACGGGGCTACAGCGCAGGCTAAGGAACCGCGGTCTCATCAATGATCCAAGCATGTTCTTCGACGTTTCCATCTGATTCGTGAGATCATACATCGTGGCGATGTGAAGATCGAGAAGGTGGCATCAGAGGACAACATTGCAGATGCGCTGACGAAAGCTATTCCTCAGCAAAAGTTTGAGCGACATGTACATAGTTCAGGTGTTAGATGTTTGAGTGACTGCTATAGGCCAAGTGGGAGATTGTTGGACAATTATGACCCATAGCGTCACTATTTGTAAAAAACATTGTGGTTTTTGTATAAATTAACTATGTGACAATGGAAATTGCATTTTATCATTTTGTAATTAGATTACTTGAATATATAAAATGATAAAAGTCCTTATGATTAGTTCTGGATTATAAGATATGGGACAATATCAATCCACAAAGGTTTAATCATTAAATATTCATAGTCGTAGTATTATCGAGATTGGACATCGATAATGCATAATAGACTAGTATTGCACTTGTGCGTGTTATGGAAGCGTAACAACATAGTTCTTATATATTTAAGTATTGGATACGTATGCAAGTGTGATATGTGGTTGTGTTTACCGATGGTACGGAAACAGCTTCGCTCTGGATAGACCCCGCGGAATCCCATTGGTAGTATGACTATGTGTCTATGGGAATCCGCTTCAGGGTAGGTGTATTTGATCTTAACTTGAGACTTGCATCGCTAGTACTTGCGACAATCAATACGCTTTGGTTTTGGTCGTCCGGGACTTTAACAGGTTCTGTGTACGCCTCTTCTGGTTTATTGAGAATCGTAGTGTATTGGGTGTGATGTCAAGACGGAAGTATCACTTCAGTCATATGGAGATAATGATCACGCATGGATACATAACCAGTTCTCTTTTATGTTGCAACTATCGGGATAATATGACAAGGTCATGATTATCTGATTATAGAGACTAGTTGCTTGTGATCCGATATATGCTTTGTACGGGGCAGACACTATTCCAGCCCCAGGCCTTGCATGTGACATCAGATACTGGATTGAAATACGCAATACTACGTATACTACGCCTGACATCGATTATATATTCCTTTAAGAATATTCTGGAGAATTGGGTAGGCACGATGCTTTGCTAGAAGCCAACAATGTCTCGTAAATCGGTAAGAACGAAGTACGAGGTACGCACGTGTTCGGATAGTCCGACGACCGGATTTACTACCAACATATCCAGGGATCTCATGGGTCGCTTCCCGAAGATTCACCGATGACGTATGATTCGAACATAATTAATCTAGGATTAATTATGGAGAGATTTTATCTGGGATAAAATACAATTAGTAGAGAGATAGATAGAGCGATTAATTTGGAATTAATCGATAAAATAATATATTTGATATATTAAATGAAATTAGATTTCATAACGGAATTAAAATTAGATTTTAATTCAGGCAAACAAATTATTTAGAATTAATTCGCGAGCGACGTGAATAATAATTTTGCTAGGCATAATTATTTAATTAAATTTGATTTAATTACGTCGCAACGAAAAATTCGTTAATTCGGAATTAACGAACCCGAGCCCGGGAGTGTTTGCGGGCCCACTCGGATTTTGAATTCAAGTGGGGCCCAAAGTCACATCACAAGTCACATCAATTGTTAATCATTAACTTTTGGTGATGGAAGTTAGTGAATGATTTGATGGAAACTTGTTTTACACTCCATTTGAGAGATGATAGACAATTTACCAAATATTAGATATTTGGTATATCTTTTATTTTTCGTTTTGAAAATCAAATACAAGAAAATCACTTCATCTCTCTTCTCCTCTCACTCTCACGGCAATTGAAGAAATTTTCTCTCCCAATATTTTTTTGGCTTGGCCGAATTTATCAAAGAGAAATTGGAAGATTTGTTGCAAATTTTTCAAGAGCTAGCACTCAAAGGAATCATACAAAGGTGTTAGGGAAATAATTCCCAAGAGCTTGGAATCAATCTCAAAGCTTGGAGCTTGGACATCAACATTCAAAGTGAGCTTGGAGCTATCACTCAATGAGCAAAATTTTTGTTATTAACGCATCCTACAAACGATCAAGTGAGTATATTTCCGCTATACTTCTTTTAGTATTCACATTATTTCATGCTTGGATTGATCTGGGGATCACCTTAGAAACCCAACAGAAAGGTCAGCAGGCGAACCAATAAGGCTGTCAGAGTTATGAACCGATCAAGGTGAATTTGATGGACAATTGTTAATAGAAAATAAATTTCTCCAAAGACGAAAAGGCTGAAAGAATCAAAGGACGAAAATGGATGACGTATCTAAGGACGAAAAGGCATAGCATCGTGCTGGGTGGGACGAAGAAGGATTCGGTCCAGAAAGACTCAACTCAGGACGATTCGAGGAATGGGTGGAGAATCATGAAGAATGAAAGAAACACTTCCAGAGCGGTTGGCCAGTTATGAGATATATTCGACGGTCATGGCACAAACTGGCGGTGACCTCCATGATCTGGCAAGTTACCTAGCAGTTGCACGCATGATCCAGCAGTTACATGTGAGCAGGGGTTAACGGCGAAACCGTTCGAGCGTTTGGTGGAGCCATGCATTATAAAAGGCTCAAGCATAGTAAAAAAGAAAGAGGAACGAGGAAAAAAGAAAACTCAAAATGAGCAAGTAGTTTAATTTCTTAGCTTTGTAATCTTTAGGGCTGTAATCTGTGTGCTTGTGCCCATTTGAGTCATTTTCTTAGAATCAATCACCCATTTCTGGGATTGTGTCTCAGGAGGTTTGAACCTTACACGCGTATCAATAAAAAATCGCGCAAACAATATGCATATAAAATTAATTTAGATTTTAAAATTTCCATGAGATGAGTCACGGGGCTGTATCAATAGGCTTAGAAATTTACACTGTAGAAAATTACAAAGAAGACAATCTGTATTCAGATTTATTGTTAACCATACAAGTCTGAGGCACAACATGAGAAGGCAAACAAGATTGTTTTCGAGGTTTTATCAACAATTGCTTTAATTTGACCCACAAAAAGATACTGTAAGCATTGGATGACTGACGCCAAGCAAGACACGTTTCAAATGTATTAAAAAACACACACAATTGCACGCCTAATGAATGAGCTTAAAATAAAGGATGAGTAAAATGGCAAGGGCAAGGACTGTAATTACTGAGCCCATGATCCATTTGTTCCTGCTCATCCTTCTGGACATAGCCGTCAGGATCTTCTTGCTTTTGCTAATATTGTTATCCACCCCATGGAGCTGCACAAAAGAAAACAAGATTTACATAACATCGGCCTTGACCATTTTGAGTATATGACTATAATAGAGAACTCAAGGGGCATACTGTGCTATGTGCATGCAGAAGTGATTGGCGTTGTTGATGCAAATCTTGCAGGATTGAGACTCCAAGCTCTTCTGTTTCCATCATTGTTCTTCTACTCTCCTTAATTCTGTCAGTGGAGTGGTTTAACCTCTCTGTTGACATCAACAATCTTCCTCTTTGATCAGCGGAAGCCTGTCCATTATCCGTCAAAAGAAAAAACAGCAAATCAAAAGACTGATAATTTTCACAAGATCCATTTGCAGAACTCGGAAGGTTAAAATAAACTACAAAAAATCATTTTTATTAAACCATAAACGGGGTGACCAATGTAAGTGAATTAGAGATCTGGAAACAAAAAAGGTTAATACAGTGTTCAGAACCAAACATTCCACATTTGAGATTTGTACATTTAGAAGATAATTTTAATTCAGACACCTATTGCAACGACGAGATTTACATCTAAATTGGGAAGGGTCTTGGGCTAATATTTTGAATCTTTGGTAGCTTCTTATTCATTTAGACATGTAGTCCTATAGATCCTATGATTTTATTTGGACAGTGAACAATATACAACAGTATAGGTCATTTTCCTAATTTTTTCATGGACTTTCTTGTTCAATTCCTAGTACATCCCTTCTTTTTAATGTAGGTTTGTGTTTCCCATTTAAAAATAAAGGTACTACACCAATCAAGAAATACACACCATCATTGCATCTGCCGATCCTGACTCCAACAACTCGTCTCGGGCAGCCTGGTTGACATTGCCTGATGTGACTCTTTTCACTTCATTTTTCAAATTGTTCAAATCAGTTTTGTATTCTCTTAACTTAGTGAGAAGTATTGCTTTCACACTTGGCTGCAAACTCCTTGCCTCAAGGTCCATTTTCCGAATCTACATAAATAAAATAAAAGTCAAATGGCAAGCTAAAGAATACATCAAGGAAATTTAAGACATACAAGATAGCTTCTAAAATACCAGAGCATCAGCGTCATCCAATCCAATTTTTATTTCGGAAAGTTTCCGCTTTTTCAGCTCTGCAAATCAAGAATGCACGATAACATCAGTGCGACAAAACCATGAACCAAGCAGCAGATTCAGTGATTAAACACAGTGGAAGAGAATATACAATATAAGTTGCTTCTCACAAGAAAATAAAGCATCTAACAAACAAATGTCGATAGCCATTGCAAATGAGAATATACCAGGACAATTTTTGAAGTGTAAATCAGTCCATGACACAACGAAAGATTGCACAAGTAAAGAACGCGCCTCACAATTGCAATAAAGATATACTTAAATTAGATTCTTGAGAATGCTTGTTCCCCAGCAATTAGCTTGAAGTTGAAACTCTGCTTTTTCTATATCAAAAGCAAAATGCTAGTATTGGATAAATAAAATGGTGAAAATCGACCATACAAAAGTTTTCTTCTAACTTCCTGCGAATTAAAAATGAAAAAAGGCACTACAAGGGAAAAAGTAGTGTGTAAAGGATCAACCAACACTAAATGTTTCAATTTTGGCAGATCCTCAATCTAACTATATACATAAATCATGTAACCTAATTTTAAATTTTTCAAAACTCATAATTCACCAATAACCACAGCAAAATCATAACAAATTTAACTGTCGACTGCATTCGTAATTTACTTCAAACACATTTGATCATTGCATCAAATCACGCATAATAAATATTTTATAATATGTAAACAAATTCTTCACCAATTACAAAACTTTGATGCAGCATTTTCAACCGTAACACGCATTTGATCAATGAAAGTATATAGAGGCAACTGTTTTACATAATTATTAAAATGTGTTCTTTTACCTCCATCAAGAGCACTCGCCGCCGTGCACTTCCGCGATAAACTGGCGGAGATCTCGCAATACTGCCGCTCGTATCCTTCAAACACCTGACTCATCTTCGCCCTAACGTCTCACCAAATTTGATATTGAAATTCAATTTATTGGATAATTTTTTGAATTTAAGTCAAAGCTTCGATTGATGATCAGATTTCAATTACGGCTTACAAATATACATAAATAAATATAAAATACATAGATATATTAATTCATTAAATAATTAACGAAGAAGAGAAATCGGAGGATACCGGGCAGTGATCGTGGCGATGATCGGTAATAGGAATTTTTTTTTTTTTTTTTTTTTGGGAGCTTTGCATTTGCGAATTTGTTTATTTATATTTACGTAAAATTGCCATGGTGGATGTGAAAGTCCAGTAATGCCCCAATAAATTTACCCCCCGCTTTATTATTTCTTTATTTTGTCACCTTCTGAGATTTCTAACGTTTTCCCGCGAAAAAATAAATAACAAAAAAATGATAGGAGTGGTCATCGGATCAGATCAGGCTGTCGAATTCGATCGAATCGCGATGAGTCGATTTATCGGATTTCGGATTGGATCGGATAAAATCTGATCCGATCCGATCCGTTTTTTTTAGGTTAAGCCATTACAAAACTACGTCGTTTTATGCGTGAAACCTAACTTAATTAGGTCTCAAATCTTCATCTCATCTTCGAGAAACCAAAGTACCAAACCAGTAACCACCATCGTCCATCGCCGAATCTTCAAACCAAACCAGTAACCACCATCGTCCACCGTGAAACCACCATCCATCGTCCACCGTGAAATCTTCAAACTTCAATTCTTCTTCAATCTTCAATCCTCGCCAGTCGCCTCGGTCTTCAATCAGTCTTCGAGTGAATCAGTTCACTCCTCACTCTTCGTCTTCGTCTTCGAGTTAAGAAGCCATTCAAGGTTGGATTTTGATGGTTTGCATGTATATATTGCCATATTGGATTATTGGTTGCATGTAGGTTTTTTTAACAGTAAGATTGATGATGAATTGATGATAGATGTGCTGATTTCTAATATGCATATTTTTAATATGAGCTCGTTACTCTGGTATTTGAAGATTTCACATTATCTTTTGCATGGTTTATTAGTGAATTTCTCATGTTTCAAAAAATTATTTGAATGCTTATTTCCATATTCTGGCCTTATGGGGAAGTTGATTCTCAAAATATTTGAGCGTTGTTTATCAGTGAAGTTGATTATCAGTGTCGTTTATAGTGTGTCTATTACACGCGGTTTATTGAGTGTTGGGCAAGAGGGAAAAAAAGTTCACAAGGTGTTTTTAATTTTAGAAATTAGAAGCATTTGGCAGGATATCTCATAGATATAAATTTTCTTGGATTAGGAACAATATGAGTATAAGGAAGGCAGGCTTTTATGATTTTATAGTCAAGATACATCGATTTCTTTGATTTTTCTGATGAATGGACATCAATGAAATTCGAGGTAAATCATGTTCACATCAATGAATTGTTGGCATTTTCAGTTGAGTTGGTTATAAATGACTGCTTGTGGTTATTTATCAAATTCGAATCCCTTATCAAATTCGAATCTTTTATCAAATCAAATTTATCTGATCCGATAACTAATCGAATTAGATCGAACAAATCCGATCTGATTCGATAGTTATCGAATCAGATTCGGATTCAGATTCGGTCCGATCCGATAGTGCCCAGGGCTAAAAAATGAGACATGTGATTTTTTTTAAACATGGGAAATCGCCGTCAAATCACCCGACCTGATCTTAAGCAAAATAGATAAATAATACACCTTGAATTCGAATTCAAGACCCGACAATCAAATCTTAAGCTCCTTACCACCAAGTCACACCCCTTGAGGTGCCATGTGATTTATTTTGCCTAATTCGAAGACAAAATTGTTCGTGACATTACATGTATTTTGTGTTGAATCATCGTAGAAATTTTGTGAAGGATTCATATTTCATAATCACACGCGTTTGATGTTATGATTATCTTATCATTGAAAAGTATTTTATGAAGAAAAATAAATACTCTCAATTATTACTTGAATAAAATTTACAAGTATTACTAAATTTGTAAAAAAAAAAAAAAAAAAACCTCCAACACTAACTACACTATCTATCAAACTCTCTTGCCTTGGAGCATTCTTGTTGGAGATGATTGACCTCTCAAATGAGAACTCAACTTATAGGTAATGGCTTGCGTAATGTCCCGAATTTTTCAGAACGGTTCTGGAAGCTTTCCGAATTGAAGTTTAGAATTTGGAACTGAATGATATTCGGAAATAGGACTTTATGTATTGGAAAATAGGTTGAAATATTTTTAAGTGAAGTATCGTCGTATTGGAAAACGCGTGATTTCGAGAACCGATTATGCGATTCGTGTTTACATCATTATACGCGTAAAAGCTTATTGTTTCGGCTATAAAAATACAAAACGAATTCTGGTCGAGTTGATTCTTGAACCATCAGACGCTTTTTTCCGAGATGAACAACTTTTCTTTTGAACATGTTTCGAAATTTCCATTGGAATGGCTTCAAAAATGGAAATTTTCGTGAAAGCCTCATGATAGGGGCCTGATTGCAATTTCACAGGGGTCTAAACGTAAATATCATAAACTTTTCTATAATTACCCTGAAGTTTCCTTTATTTTCCAAAATGGCAAAGTCTCACAAAATACACACACGACCCCCCATCCCCAATATCATGTTCTTGACTTCCCTGTAGCGTCGGTGGCCTTTCAGCCATCGTCGGCCGACGTGACGGGTCAGAGGGGTACGCCGACCACCCATCCACCTTGTGGTGGCTGGCGGAAGACCCGGACAAGGAAAGAGGGAGACACCCGCGCACATGGGTTTATCGATCCTGGCTCCTCGCTTTGTTTCACGACCCGAGCCACCCACCAAATCGAAGCTTTCGGAGAGTACTATAAGTTGGCGGTGACATATTTTCCATTTCGTGCATGGTTACACACGAAACGAGGAAAGAAGATTCTGATGAATAATGACCCACTGTGAACAGTAGCTCCGATCGGAATTCCGTTGATTCCAGCATGTTCGTGAGATAGTTTGGAGTCCGTATATGGCCTCGAAATCTAGGTAAGACCTCTCGATAAAAATTCGCTAATTTCAAGTTTTTCGTTAAATATTCGGATGTATCCAGTAGCTTCGTGGAATAGAAAATTATTATAAATTGAATTGTTTGAGCATTAATATATTGGTAGAATCCGAGTGAAAACGAAACGAATTAGATCGATCTGATAGAATATGCAAGTATCCGATTAAAGTGATTTTTCTGTGAATTAATTTGTTTTTGATCGTAATGATAGAGATGAGTCGTATATGATGATATTATAGTGGTTGTATAAATCCGGGTAGGTTCAGATGGTTTGAGACCCTTCCGTAGCGTTTGCGGAGATTTTTTCGGAAGATTTTCTAAAAATACGTAAACCGAGAATTTAAATTAACCGATGACTTAGGTTAGTTTATAATGATGTTTTAAGATTACTGAAACTGAAAGTATTGAAATCAGACCTAATTTGGTTGTTCCAGAAAGATCCGGAATTTTATCGTAGTTTAGTCGAGAACTCCGTAAGTCGTGATTCGGATGGCGTTTCGCCATTTATTTTAAAAGATTTGACTAGAACCTGGGGTGCTCGCGAAGCCAGGAAAGTAACTTATGCGATGAGATTTTAAATTGGTAAATTCGTGTTTTGAATATATATATATATATATATATATATATATATATATATATATATATATATATATATATATATGATTGACATGTTAGGTTAAAAAAGAGATAATTGACACGCTCTAAAAAAGTGGTTCTTTACTCCCAAGTAAGGCCGGTCCTGAGTTTTTGGGTGCCCGGTGCGAAAGCTCAAAATGTGCTATTTTTTATTTCACAACAGCAATAATTGGAAACAACTCAGTTGATTATTTCTATTACATTCAAGATATGATATTACCATTCTAGAGGACCTGAACTACAAAGTGTCATTGTGTTCTCCATACCAGAACCAATAGAAGCTAGAACATAGGCATATTAACTTGCACAAGTACTTGGATTCTACTGAAGATAAGTGAAATAATTTTTCACGTTTAAAGACGTTATTTTAGATAGAAAATTATATTTGTACTCTAATATTTAAGAAAAGAGACATAAAATCTTTTAATATTTTTAAAAAGAAATTTAGACCCCCATTTGATAATAAGTTTTGGTATTTTGGATAGAAAAAATTATAATTTAATATATATTATACATTCTCACACATCATTCTTAGAATAGTACTAATAATTTAATTCTTAAAACAAATATAATATGTTAAAAAATATATTATTAAAACATTAAAGGGTTTTATGTCTCTTTATTTCGTCTCCTATATCTAATAATATTATAATTTATTTCTTACGTGGCAAAGTCGTAGTGAACTTAGAACATCCCCAAGTCTACACGTGTAAAGTAACGTAATAATCAGCTTAACAACTTTTATACAGTTAATTAATATTATTTATTTCCCACCTATAGTTTTTTAAATAAAATAAATAAAATAAAATAAAGCCAAAAACGAAATCAAATTTGAGAAGATTCTCTGTTATTCTGACATGTTGCCGCTTAACAAATTAATGGGCGAATAAAGTCAATTACCTGATGACACCACCACGTCTCCAGCTGAAACCAAACAAGGCCATATTTTGGTGCCCCTTATTATTTTGGGCCCTGGATAGTTGCCCTTGTGGCACTGTGCCAGAGCCGGCCCTGCTCCCAAGTATAAGAGTGTCGAAGTAATAAAATAATCCGGTAAGTCCGGGGTCGATCCACAGGAAATAGATTTAGTATGGTAAAATAATAATTAGTGCGGAAAGAAAAAGATTTGATTCGTTTGAAGTCGTTTGGAGATTTTGAATTAAACTACAATAATAAATTAAAATACTGGGGGTTATAGGATCCACTTTTAATATTTTATATTTAGAAATCTCACTTTTTATAATATATAAATTATCATTATAACCCAATTAATTTACATCCGGAATTAACTATGCCAAACATATAGAACCGGCCATAAAGGCGGTAGTCTTTTCTGTCGATAACTAGTCCAACCAAGGTACTAAATATGCCAAAAACATAAAACCACCCATAAAGGCGGTAATAACGTTTGTCTATAACATGTCCAGTTAGGTGCTAAATAATGCCAAAATCGTATAAAAACCAACCATATAGACGGTAGAAAAGTTTGTCAATAATTAATCCAGATCTCAATTAATTATTATTTATTACTATTTATATATTATAATATAAGTGAAATTAATCTAAACTTTAATAACAAAAGCTTCACCCATTCTCTCAGCAGAAAGAAATTAGCTACTCATACTGTAATTAAAAACATACAAAACTTTATTACTAAAATTAAAAGACATTACAAGAATTTAAACAAACAAATTACAATCTTCAATTTCTTAAGAGAAATCAAAGAAAGTATGAAAATGAAAATGAAATTATGGCTTCTATTTATAGGCAAAAATAAATGCTTCCACCAATTTCTCCACTTATTTCTCCACTAACCAAACACTCATGTTTGGTGGAAAAATTGACAAATGTTATTTTTTTCTTTTTTATTTTTTAAGATTTGATATTTAATACATTTTGAATTCTTCATCAAATTCGGTCTTGAAAACTTCAGAATTTGAAAATCTTATGAACATTAAAGTTGTAGATCTTTGGGTCTTCTTTCATCTGAAACTTGAATCACCTTAATCCGATATCGGAGTAAAAAGTTATGGCCAAAATACGAATATTGTACAGGGTTGGAATTTCCGAAGTTGTACACTGTTAGAACACCCTATTAAATTTCTGGCCTCCAAAATCTAAATGTCAAGTCCATTTTTCTAGATATGTATCCAAAGTTTTATTTCACCTACATAAAAGATAAAAATCACAATAAAAAAATATAAAATATAAATTTAAATATTATTACATAAACGTGCTAAATTAAGGGGATTAGTGAAACCACAAGTGTAAAATGATATTTTATTCTCTCAATAAATATGCACTTTTTAGTCCCAATCACACCCCCAACCAGCTTATTACTAGTCCCTAGTAATCTAAGCGAAAACTAAAAAGTGAAATTCTTATCCAAGTTAGTAGTTGTTTTCTTTCCTTCTAAATTATTAAATAAGTAAATTCTCATGTACTTTATATCATTCTCTATATACACAATTAACAAGGTATTAATCAATTCATTATGCCCATAATATTCACAAGTGTAGTTGAAAAGAGAGTAATATTTTTGTCCTAAAGTTATATCAGAATTCACACATTTTTGGCAATGGAAATTTATTTATAAGTGCAATATTTTTTTTTACATATTCAATCTTTGTAACGAGCTTTGGGCCAATGACTCCCAAACCAATTGGTTTTAGAGTACTAGGTGTTAAGATACCCCTATGGACTTAATTGCTCAGATCTCAAATGTTAAAAGCTCTATCGTTTGACGCGAACAATCAATGCTTGCTAAGGTAAGATGTCCGGTTACTAAGTAGAAACTTAATTATTATTATCATCATATATATATTTTTATTAAATTAACTCAGGCTCTACCGTTTGACGCGAACAATCAATGCTTGCTGAAGCAAGATGTCCGGTTACTAATTAAAAACATGGTTAATTTCATTATTTTTTGAATATATATACAAATTCCACTGCTTTTAGGTGCTACTTCCAATAAACTAGAAAACTGAATATTACAAAATTTTCACTTGCAACCCATGTTCATATGTTACTGTGTATGTTGATAATACCTGTCAAATTAGCATATAAAGATCAAATTTAATCAACATTATAAAGAATTTGTAAATTTAAATAATTCAAAATGAAATAAATAAAAAATAACTTATTACGAATTAGACTAAAATACGTCTCAGGAGCAAAAACTCCTTACACAGCTATCTTTGAACAACAATTCCACTTGGTTGGTCAAAAATTTATTGTTAGTTTGTGTGTAGTTAAAACATAAAATAAAATCAAAACAAAATATTTTTTTTAATTTTTTTTTACACATAAAATAACAACAAAGCAAAAACAACAATAAAGGAAAAACAACATAATAAAAACTTAAACACAACAAAGAAACATAAAATAAAAACAAACTAGTCAACTATCCCATCCCCCAAACCAAATTGAGACATTGTCCCCAATGTCTGAAAAATAAGAAGTAGGGTTTAGAAGACATCACCTGGTTAGTGTGGAATTGACAATTGCATCTACGACTAAAAGAAAAAATTACAGATTAAGATCAAAGTTTACACTGCGCTTCTTGCCACGATCGTTACCAGACCAGTTCAACTTGGAAAGAATATGGTCAATTTTTGGTTCATAAGCTAAGAGTTGGTCAATTAAATTATCAGTTTTTCTTGCAGTTAGGAAGAAATCTTTTACCGAATTTGAAATAAACCCATTTCTTCTGGCATCTTCAAGAAATACAAAAAGAAAATCGAAAAATCATCAACATTAAACAGTCCAATATGTCTTTGGTGAATGTTCAAGTTCGCCCATGATGTCACTATGAATATTTTTCCAATATGCCGAGTCCACCTGGTAAAGCAATAAAATCATCAGCATGATTAATAATTTCAATAAGTCTTTCAGACATACCTGAGACAATGTATTTTTCTCCATTTGATTTTCCGATGAGGTTTATGTAGGGTTTTTATTGCGGAAATCCGGTAACGCAGCGGAATAGTGGAAAATCAGAATTTTCCGATTTCAAAATTTTTTCTCGGATTAATTAAATAAACTTATTTATTTAATTGTCCAATATTCAAATTATGAAATATTACACAAGAAATCAAATTTTTGTGTAATTACCAAATTACCCCAAAACTTTGTATTTTGTTCATTTTAGTCCGAAATTGTTCAAATCAATTTTGGATGATTCTAAATCATTACTAATATGAATTTAACATATCCCAAATGTCAAAATACAATTTTAAACAAAAAACCAAATTTTTTTGCACCAAGGCTGTGAGCCTTACAAAGGGGGAATAAGTGCATTTTGCACTTCCATTGTTCAAAACACATGCAAATGAAATACAATCAACATAAGATTTAACGTGTATCATATACACATCCAAATACACCATATAATGAAAATCCCCAAATTTGGAAGTGGTTTGAAAACCTAATTTTTCAATTTCTTCAAATCGGACAAATTAGACCAAATTGGTTAAATCAATTACTTCAATCATGTTTCTTCCATCCAAATCAACTCTCAACACAATGAAACAACTACAGAACAATTCTAGGTCATTTAAGAGTGGATCAATAACTCTAGAATGACAACAAGGTTCTAAAACCATGAAAAGAATGCTTATTACTACACTAGTAACATTCTTCCAAGTTCATACATGCTTAACCCCTTCATCAAACTTTCATCCATAAAAAACACAAAGAATAAAGAATAGAAAAACTTAAGAACATCATCAAGTGAAGCCCACAACAAGAGGAATAATTTACTCTCTAATGGAAGGTTGGAAATACTTACTAATTCCAAGCTTTTCTTTCTTTCTATATTCTTTGCTTTTGTTTTAATGGAGTTTGATAAAGTGTATTAGGTTATTCAAACCCTAAAATAAATGAAACAATATATATTTGCTCACAATTTTTGCCTTAGCCGAAATTGGCTAAGAAAAATCAAGACATTTTATTTTTCATTTCATTTGAATTTCAACTTGCCAACTTGATTAAATGATCATTATACTTTAATGATAAATTCAAACAAGTCAACAATTGCAACTTAGTCATTAAATAAAATATCACAACTTTAAAATATCACAACTTTAATTAATTTAATCATTTAACAATTAATTAATTAATTAATTAATTACAAATATATTAAATATATGTATAATTTTACATTAAATATTAAATACATATATTCATTTATGATATTAGTCAATATCTCAATTTGACAATTAATTAATGTGTATTTGAATTAATCAAGTATTAAATGCAAATACACAAAAATTAAGGAAATGACTATCAAGTCCATTTACATGTATTTTGCGTTTAACCTTTAAACGAATTTATAAATAATCAATATTATTTATAATTGTTTCCCTCGTGCTCTACGAGTATATTTCATTAGTGAGACTCTCTAGATTCAGGCCTATCCGTCATGAAATCTAATTTCCTGTCCATAATTTATCCACCCGTAAATTATGACGATCACGGATAAACTCGCTGAATCATATAGGTCGAGGTATAATTCCTCCGTCACAGGTATCCGGATATATCCAAGAGATATAGATGTAAACGTCAAATCTCTATAGGGATTATCCAGTCGACTATTCTATTAGCAATCTAAAAAAGAACATTTAGAACTAACTTCTAAATTGTACCACGGGCCCATGGTTTTTATCTGATTTCTAATCATATGGACTACCTATACTCTGATACACAGAACTGACGGATCCTATCTTGATACACACAGGACACCCTGAGGATCTGTCTACACCCAACGAACAGACGGAGGTATGATCTTAATAGATCGGTGACGTGACTGCCATCTAAGTGTAGAAGATGTATCATGTGCCCACAGTGGCATCTCAAGTCTTAGAATCACAAGTGCTACTCAACCCGACAAGATTCTTATTGACGTTGGTGTACCATCCATTAAGAATCTTCGGTGAGTCGTTCAATATTTATTTGCTATAAACACCTACACGTCTATACTAGTCTCCAAGACTTATGGTTCATTGAGAAACCATTGGAATCATATATTCCAGTATACGACATGTACCGGTCTCAACGGGTTTACTATACTGACCAAGTAGTGTAAACCTTGACCAGGAACTGTCTGAGAATGACAACGTCATGATACAACTCAATATCAGTTGCGACGCTTTTGCAACTGTACCATGAATAGTCATTCTAAGTTCATTACGTCTTTACCACATTAAAAGATACATTATATTATAGAAACTGCATATATTATTCAAAATAATAATGTTTTACAGAAGTATTCATAAAGAAATACAACCGGGAATTGGCGCTGTGAGCACCAACCCCAACAAAAACTCCCACTTGCTCTAGTGCCAATAACGATTGTATCTAATACCCATCGACTCCACGTGTTTATCAAACAACTTCGGTGGTATGGCCTTCGTCAGCGGGTCTGCTACATTATCTTCACTCGGTACCTTGCACAAGACAATATCCCCTCGCGACATAATCTCTCGAATGATGTGGTACTTGCATTCCATATGTTTCGACTTCTGATGCGCCCTCAGTTCCTTTGCTTGCGCAATGGCTCCAGTATTATCACAGTACAACAGAATCGCATTCTCGATACTTGGGACAACTCCCAATTCTGTGACAAAGTTCTTTATCCACACAGCCTCTTTTGCAGCTTCAGAAGCTGCAATATATTCCGCCTCAGTGGTGGAATCTGTTGTCGATCCCTGTTTGGAACTCTTCCAACAAACTGCACCTCCGTTAAGGGTAAATACGAATCCAGATGTAGACTTTCTATCATTGGGATCCGATTGGAAATCGAAATCCGTATACCCGTTAACTTGTAGTTCGTTTCCTCCATAAATTATTAACTTATCCTTAGTACCTTTAAGATACTTGAGGATATGTTTAATGGCCGTCCAATGGTCATTACTTGGATTGGACTGATATCTACTAGTTACGCTAACAGCGAAACTAATGTCAGGCCTTGTACATAACATGGCATACATTATGCTACCCAAACACGAAACATAAGGTTGGTTAGACATTCTAAGCTTCTCATTTTCTGTTTGTGGACTCATCTTCTTTGAAAGATGAATCACATGTCTGAACGGTATATTTGCTGTCTTACAGTTACCAAAATTATACCGTTCCAAGATCTTATATATGTACGTTGATTGGGATAACCCAATCAGCCTCATTTGTCTATCTCTATAGAGTTTTATCCCTAAAACATAGGAAGCTTCTCCCAGGTCCTTCATGGAGAAATTCTTACAGAGGTACGCTTTGACGCTTTGTAACATACCTAAATCATTCCCAATGATTAGGATGTCATCAACATATAGGACTAAAAATACGACCATGCTCCCACTGGCCTTCTGATACACACAGGATTCTTCCGAATTCTTGAGAAAACCAGACGATCTAATAACCTCGTCGAATCGAAGATTCCAACTTCGTGAAGCTTGTTTAAGTCCATAAATGGACTTCTTAAGCTTACATACCATACCCGAGTTTTCGCTGGATACAAAACCTTCCGGATGTTCCATATAGATTTCTTCATCAAGAAATCCATTTAGAAAAGCCATTTTGACATCCATTTACCAAATCTCGTAGTCATGATACACAGCTATAGAAAGCAAAACCCGGATAGACTTAAGCATTGCTACTGGTGAAAAAGTTTCTTCGTAGTCGACGCCGGGTCGCTGCGTGTAACCTTTTACTACCAGTCGGCCTTGTAAGTTTCAACCTTACCGTCAGGCCCGCGCTTCCTCTTGTAAACCCATTTACAACCGATAGGAATAATTCCTTTGGGAAGCGGAACCAAGTCCCAAACTTGATTCTCATGCATTGAGTCTAACTCGGATTTCATGGCACTTTGCCATTTCACGGAGTCGATGTCCAACATCGATTCTTTATAGGTGAAAAGATCAGTCTCTTCAACTAAGAGAACATCTAGACTCTTTTATTGTATCAAATACAAGCGTTCATGAGGTCTAGATACCCTTTCTGACCTACAGAGAGTGTGTGTGTTGAAGGTCCTTATCTACTTGAACTTTAGGTTCCTCCGTTGGTTCGTTGTTTTCAGGTTGGACTTCATCAAGTTCAACCTGTCTATGATTACCACCTTCTGACAAAAATTCTACTTCTAGAAATTTTGCGAACGAGCTACGAACAAATTTCGATGCTCGGTATCATAGAACAGATATCCCATCGTATTCGAAGGATATCCGACAAACCTAAACTTTTGCCCTCGAGGCGAAAACTTATCTTGCTGAGTCACCCTGACATAGGTAGGACAACCCCAAACCTTAATGTAACTAAGATTTGGTCTCCTACCGAACCATATCTCATACGGTGTCGTAGGAACAGCTTTTGAAGGAATCTTATTCAAAAGATGTGCACCTGTTAAAAGAGAGTAGCCCCATAAATAATAGGGCAAATTTGTGAAACTCAACATCGATCAGACCATATCCAATAAAGTCCGATTTCTCCTCTCAGATACTCCATTGTGCTGTGGAGTACCTGGAGGAGTATATTGAGCGAGAATCCCATTCTCCTTCATATAATCCATGAACTCACCACTCATATATTCACCGCCTCAATCAGATCGAAGGCATTTAATATATTGTCCAGTTTGTTTTTCTAATTCATTTCGGAATTCTTTGAACTTTTCAAAGGTTTCCGATTTATGTCGCATCAAATACACATAATCGTACCGTGACAAATCATCAGTAAAGATAACGAAATACGAATAACCATTGTGAGCAGTCTGACTTAGTGGACCACATACACCAGAATGTACGAGTTCCAGTAAGTTAGTGGCGCGATGTCCAACACCAGAAAATGGGGCTTTGGTCATCTTACCCTGAATACATGATTCACAAGTTGGATAGGATTCAATGGTAAGATCTGGTATCAAACCATTCCTAACCAATTGGGTAAGACGTTTAACGCCTATGTGACCCAGCCGCATATGCCAAAGTTCAGTATTATTAATTACAGGTAAACTATGTTTATTAACTCCAGTATTTAAAATATCTTTTGAAGTTTGCAATGTATAATGACCATGCTGGTTTGGACAACAAATGATCTGAATATTACTTTTATCATATAAATATAAAGAACAGTTCTTAATATTAATACAAAAGCCTTATGTATCTAATACAAAAAGTGATATAATATTAGCTACACATCCAGACACAAAATGGCAGTCATTTAACAAAAGTGTCCCATTCGGAAATGAGATCTTGCATACTCCCACTGCAACTGCATCCAGAGAGTCTCCACTCCCGAATCGCAACTGCATCTCTCCAGGCTTCAGTTTTCTACTTTCCTTCAGCACCTGCAACGAATTGCAAATGTGAATAAGACAAGCAGAATCTAAAATCCACTTGGATGTAACGGCTTCACAAGCCAAAGATATATCAATAACTGGAAAAATAAATGTACCTGATGTAGATGCTCTATCCCTCCTCAACTGGGCTATGTAGTCAGGACAGTTCATTTTCCAGTGCCCGACTTTGCTGCAGTGATGGCACTTGTCTTCAGAAGCCCTTTTGGGCTTAGCTATCTTTGCCTATGGTTGAGGACCGAAACCCTTCTTCTTCTTCATTTTATTCTTCTTTCCCTTTGGCCAGTCCTGAGAAGAAACAGAAAGAGAAGTGGGTCTCAGAGGACGAGTCAGTACTCCCTTCTTGAGGTCCTCCTCCGCCGTGAGCGACATCCTATGTAACTTATGGTAGGTACATATAGTCCCGTTCATGTTGAAGTACATCACAAACTGGCGATAAGAAGCTGAGAGAGAACCAAGAATGACACTCCTACCGAGAATGTCATTTAGAATGAGATTATGTTGCCTCAATTGATCGATCAAATCGATCATTTGAAGAACATGCGGGCTAACAGCTTGCCCCTCATCCAATCGCGCATGGAATAGTTCCATTGCGACCTTGTGAACAACTACTTGTTCTTGGTTCTCAAACGATTGTCTTAATCGTGTCATCATAGTATAGACATCTGACATGCCATAATACTATTTCTTAAGTCCCGGTGAAAGCGAACTTAAGATGTATGATTTAACCCTTAAATCATCATCCTTCCAAGCTTGGAAGACTTTGCGTTCCTCCGGTGAAGCGTCATCTGCCACAGCAATGGGCAGTGGACCCTCAAGAACATATCCCAACCTCTCGGAATCGAGGACAATCCTCAAATCCAGATCCCAATCAGCGAAGTTCTCTGCGCCTTTAAGTTTGTTCGCATCAAGCATACGCTCAAACTGATTAGTGGATGGTGTCGCCATCGCAAATCTATCATATAGATCATGAAAAACGGTTAGCAGATAATAAGCAGTTTC
Source organism: Zanthoxylum bungeanum (assembly GCA_019454045.1). Classification (NCBI taxonomy): domain Eukaryota; kingdom Viridiplantae; phylum Streptophyta; class Magnoliopsida; order Sapindales; family Rutaceae; genus Zanthoxylum; species Zanthoxylum bungeanum. Next base: position 125,410 of record SKCR01021782.1, on the reverse strand, counting down.
ATATAATATCAAAAGCATAAACTAGGTCATGGATTTTTAATCTAAAAATGCATCTCCCACTAAATCATGCAATACTGTAATCCCCAAACAGAATACAAAGATTTAATAATTAAATTAAATACAAATAGTGAAAAGTGGATCCCGTGAATATATTTCAGCTCACAGCAGAGGCACGGTCTCGCCTACGTATATTCATCAGGTAGACAACTCATTTGTCAATCACTCACTAGTGACTCATGGGTTTCCGGTCCTGGTCGTTTCTCATTGTCACTGCTAAGGCAGGACCACAAGGAGACGTACCAAGGTTAAACTCGTCAATGATACACTCAAGTTACTTGCGTAACCCTGAAAGCTAGGGCACATCCAGGATTCCGTTTTCGCTTGAATTTATCTAGTATCTGATATACATCCGGTATAAATAAATCTCTATCGGCTACACCCTCACAGCAGAGGCACGGTCTCGGATGTAGTCACAAGAAATATTTATAAATCGTATTGACAAGACAGACCACATAACATGCATCAAATACATAATTATATTTAACCTTATTAATTAGGGATTTTACGCTAAGTGTCATACAACCTAAATCTAATCAAATTAGATATAACATGCATGTATAAAGTCAAGAAAACATGATCAAACATTGAATTAAAGGGCTAATCATATTAGGGGGCCTAGAATCAGACTCGCTCTGATACCATTTTGTAGGGTTTTTATTGCGGAAATCCGGTAATGCAGCAGAATAGTTGAAAATCAGAATTTTCCGATTTCAAAAATTTTCTCGGATTAATTATTTTCCAATATTCAAATTATGAAATATTACACAAGAAATCAAATTTTGTGTAATTACCAAATTACCCAAAAACTTTGCATTCTGTTCATTTTAGTCTGAAATTGTTCAAATCAATTTTGGATGATTCTAAATCATTACTAATATAAATTTAACATATCCCAAATGTCAAAATACAATTTGCAACAAAAAACCAATTTTTTTACACCAAGGTCGTGAGCCTTACAAAGGGGAATAAGTGCATTTTGCACTTCCATTGTTCAAAACACATGCAAATGAAATACAATCAACATAAGATTTAACATGTATCATATACACATCCAAATACACCATATAAATGAAAATCCCCAAATTTGGAAGTGGTTTGAAAACCTAATTTTTCAATTTCTTCAAATCGGACAAATTTGACCAAATTGGTTAAATCAATTACTTCAATCATGTTTCTTCCATCCAAATCAAGTCTCAACACAATGAAAAAACTACAGAACAATTCTAGGTCATTTAAGAGTGGGTCAATAACTCTAGAATGGTAACAAGGTTCTAAAACCATGAAAAGAATGCTTATTAATACACTAGTAACATTCTTCCAAGTTCATACATGCTTAACCCCTTCATCAAACTTTCATCCATAAAAAACACAAAAAAATAAAGAATAGAAAAACTTAAGAACATCATCATGTGAAGCCCACAACAAGAGGAACAATTTACTCTCTAATGGAATGTTGGAAATACTTACTAAATTCCAAGCTTTTCTTTGATTTTTCTTTTCTTTTCTTTCTATCTTCTTTGATTTTGTTTTAATGGAGTTTGATAAAGTGTATTAGGTTATTCAAACCCTAAAATAAAATGAAACAATATATACTTGCTCACAATTTTTGCCTTGGCCGAAATTGGCTAGGAAAAATCAAGACATTTTGTTTTTCATTTCATTTGAATTTCAACTTGCCAACTTGATTAAATGATCATTACACTTTAATGATAAACTCAAACAAGTCAACAATTACAACTTAGTCATTAAATAAAATATCACAACTTTAAAATATCTATACTTTAATTAATTTAATCATTAAAAATTAAATAATTAATTAATTAATTAATATAAAATATATTAAATATATGTATAATATTTACATTAAATATTAAATACATATATTCATTTATGATATTAGTCAAATATTTCAATTTGACAATTAATTAATGTGTATTTGAATTAATCAAGTATTAAATGCAAATACACAAAAATTAAGGAAATGACTATCGAGTCCCTTTACATGTATTTTACGTTTAACCTTTAAATGACTTTATAAATAATCAATATTATTTATAATTGTTGTCCTAGTACTCTAGGAGTATATTTCATTAGTGAGACTCTCTCGATTCAGGCATATCCGTCACGAAATCCAATTTCGTGTCCATAATTTATCCACCCGTAAATTATGACGATCACTGATAAACTCGCTGAATCATACAGGTCGAGGTCATGACAAATGTATAATTCATTCGTCATAGGTATCCGGATATATCCCAGAGATATAGATGTAAACGTCAAATCTCTATAGGGATTATCCAGTCGACTATTCTATTAGCAATCTCAAAAAGAACATTTAGAACTAACTTCTAAATTGTACCACATGCCCATGGTTTTTATCTAATTGCTAATCATATGGACTACCTATGCTCTGATACACAGAACTGACAGATCCTATCTTGATACACACATGACACCCTGAGGATCTGTCTACACCCAACGAACATGCGGAGGTCTGATCTTAATAGATCGGTGACATGACTGCCATCTAAGTGTAGAAGATGTCTCATGTGCCCACAGTGGCATCTCAAGTCTAAGAATCACAAGTGCTACTCAACCCGACAAGATTCTTATTGACGTTGGTGTACCATCCATTAAGAATCTTCAGTGAGTCGTTCAGTGTTTATCCGCTATAAATACCTACACGTCTATACTAGTCTCCAAGACTTATGGTTCATTGAGAAACCATTGAAATCATATATTCCAGTATACGACACGTACCGGTCTCAACGGGTTTACTATACTGACCAAGTAGTGTAAACTTTGACCAGGAACTGCCTGAGAATGACAATGTCATAATACAACTCAATGTCAGTTGCGATGCTTTTGCAACTGTACCATGACTAGTCATTCTAAGGTCATTACGTCTTTACCATATTAAAAGATACATTATATTATAGAAAATGCATATATTATTCAAAATAATAATGTTTTACAGAAGTATTCATAAAGAAATACAACCGGGAATTGGCGCTGTGAGCACGAACGCCAACAGTTTACGTCTGCCAAAGGTTTTGGAATGATCCCCAAAACTTGACTGTCACCATCTTGTACGGCCTTTGAAACACATCCCATCAATCCAAGATTGCCACCACCATATACTAAGTGCATGTTTCTTTCCGCCATAACCCTACCCAATTCTTTTGCAGCCTCAACAAATTCTAGTTTAGTTATAGAGCTAGTTCTATAAAACATACATGTATTAATAACTCGTTTCTTGAAGTTGTTTCCATTTTTGTTTTCTTTCTTATCTGGATATGTTGAAGAAATAAATGACGAACTGAATTTATTGATCCTAAAAAAGGGTGAGTAATAAATGCACTAAGACCTGCAAAATGACAATTGTCAGATGAACAGTAAAATAGATCGTGAAAGTCAAAAAGTTTAGATATTGTCGACGAAAATTTAAAGTAAAGGAAATTAAAACAGTAAATTAAAGAAAATGAAATCAAAGCAATAATTGAAACAATATGTACAGATAGTTGTGATTGTGGCTCACATCTTCCTCTGGTTTTACGTCCAGTAACGGCTTGAACGCCCTCTATAGGTCGGGGATATGCTTCCCATCAAATTTTCTTATAAATTGGCAAATATGGTCTTTTAAAGTCAGATTCCCGAGACTGTATTGTTGTCTTTCTTTTTGAAATTGTGTATGCAAATTGTGAATTATTCGATGAACATGTCCACTAGGATGCGTCTCAAGAGTCAATGATATATCATCTAAAGACTCATTACTCAAGCAATCTTTAATGAATTGAATTTTATCTTCGCGATTGTCAGACACCATTCCTGCTAAACGAACCTTTGCTTCAATTACCTATAGAATATCACTAGGAATACCATGGTCATAAGAGGCCTCATTCTTTCAATACGTGCTTTGTAAATTTTCATCAAAGCATTTTGGGGGAGAGCAGGAAAATGATTGTGGAGTTTTTCAAGTGTTTCTTCCACGCCCTGGTGGCTCCGATCTGGAGGTAGTTTTCCTTCTTGATCGTTTGTGAGAGAAGAATATCTTCCCATATGATAAGTTTGTTCATCTCCAAGAAATGCATTATTCAATTCTTCTGACAAATGTTTCAATTCCAAATTAGGTGTTTCCTTATGTTTTTCCTCTTCCATCATTCTCAGTTTCTCAAGATTTTGATTATCTTCATCATCTTCCAGTACCTGTGCAGAATCAAGTAAAAAATCATTATGATTATCCGAATCTAATTGCATACTTGATTCAAGAAAATTAGATGTATAAATTTATGTAGGATCAGATAAACTTCCCTGAAATATTCCTCCATAATTAGTTTAATTAGATCCATGCTCTCGTCTTCATTGTCCTCATCGTATGGTTGTTTGCACAAGTCAAAAATATTAAGCTTCAACGTCATATTGTCAAAGGACAAATTCATGATTCCAATCCTGTAATTTATTAAAGAGTTAGCTATTGCTAAAAATGGACAACCAAGTATTACATGAACTGACTTATAATTGTTTGCTTCAGGTTGTGTTTCTAAGACAATAAAATCCACATGATATATGAATTTATCAACTTGAATTAACACATCTTCTACAATTCCTTTCGGTACCTTGACTGATCTATCGGCAAGTAAAAGAGTAGTTGAAGTTGGTTTTAACTCGCCAATATTAAGTTGTTGGTAAATCGAAAATGGAAGTAAATTTACACTGGCTTCAAGGTCAAGCAAAACATGTTCAATTTTTTTTTATCTCCAATAATACATGAAATAGTTGGACAACCAGGGTCTTTGTATTTTAAAATATTATTGGTGGAGGGAATGAAGCTTACCTGTTCAGCTAGAAAATTTTTCTTTTCTTACCTGATGTCTTTGTTTAACAGTGCACAAGTCTTTTAGAATTTTGGCATAAGATGGTATCTGTCGGATGACATTTAACAAAAGAATATTGACCTTTATATGTTTGAATATTTCATAAATTTCCGGGGAATGGTTCAATTTCTTTATTTTTAATGCCTAAGAAAATGGAGGTGCATGTGACAAATTGTTATCATCAATGATAGGTACTGGTTAATTAACATTTTCCTTACCTTCTGAATTTGATTTATTTTCAATTTCATGAAGTTCAAAATTAGGTTTGTGGATAACCTTACCATTACGAAGAGCATTAAAAGATTTGACTTGGTCAATGTGTTGACTACCAGAACTACTTTCGTGAGGATTTTGATGACTCATGGGGTTTGGCTGTGGTTGTGCATGAAACTTACCTTTCTCATGAATGGTCAATGTAGATGTGATTTTGGAAAAAATTTCTTTTAGGTCAATCAATGTTTGCACATGTTGGTTATTGATGGCTTCTTGTTTCTCAAAGAATGCATACAATGTATCCTCAAGGGTTTTCTTAGGTGGTGGGACATAAGGTGCATAATTCTGGGAGTTTTGGAAATTCTGGTGTACCTGCGGAGGTTGTTGCGATGGTTGTGCTTGGTTATCATTCATCCAATTGAAGTTTGGATGATTTCTTCAACCAGAATTAGTGGTTTGGGAGTATGGGTTTGGATTTGGTCTATTGAAAGTGTTTATGGAACTGACTTGGTCATGGAGACAATCTTGCAGAGCTGGCAAGGTTGGGCAAACTTATGTGACATGTTCATTTGAATTACAGATTTGACATATGATTTCTTGAACTGACTTGACATGATCACTCTTTCTTATTTCTAGTACCTCAACTTTTTTAGCTGGAGATGCATACTTAGCAGAAAGGTCATGGTCTTCCCCAAGGTTAAACATACATCTACCATATGGCTGTGGTTTTACAGATGACTCATAAGTGCCAACTATGTCCCAGTGTTGTGCATTCTCTGCTATGTGTTCTAGGTAATTAGTGTATTTTCGGGATTTTTATCCCTAAACTCACCATTACACATCATTTCCACTACTTGTCTACCTTGGGGTGTTAATCCCTCGTAGAAGTAGGCAACCAGCCTCCATGTTTCAAACCCGTGATGTGGACAAACATTCAATATCTTTTTAAATCTTTCCCAACATTGGTAAAGTGTTTCCTCCGACTCTTGTGTGAAAGTTGTGATTCTTCTCTTAGAGGAGTTTGTCATATGAGGGGGAAAGATTTTTTTCAGAAATTATTCTTGCAAATCATCTCATCTTCTAATGGATTCCGACCTAAGGTTTTGCAACCAAATTTTTGATTTATCCTTTAAAGAAAATGGAAAAAACTTAAGTAGAATTATATTCATGTTGTAATTTTGATCAGTGCAAGTATTACATATCTCTTCGAATTCCATCAAGTGCTGATAAGGATTTTCTGATTCAAGACCGTGGAATATGGGTAAAAATTGGATGATACCTTGTTTGAAATTGAAATATGATTGATGAGCGGAAACTTTATCACTATTTCTCGCCCCCTTAACCTAATATTTAGTATAGTTTCTCAGATTTTATGAATATTTTGATATGTTTTTTGTTATTTTATAGATAAATAAATATTTGGGAATCAATGGAATCAACTTGGGGCTAAAACAACAAAAAACGGACAAAAATGGAAAAATCATCATTTACGCGTCATGACGCGTAAACATTCTGCGCCGCGACTGCTAATATGCACCGGCCACATGTCAACATCAAAGAAAGCTTGATTTCATACGCAATTGCTAACATACATCGGCCACGTGTCAACATCACATCAATCCTGCTATCATACACCGGAAACGTGTCATCATCCCAATAGGCCACGTAACTCATCATCGCCACGTCAACATTTACATCATCATGATGTCATCATGACGACATCTCAATCATTCACTATACCGATACGCGCCATTGCTTGCGTCATGATGACGTCAGCATCGCGACGCGCAAGCCTTCAAGCATCGCGACGCCGAGCCAATAACTTAACTGCCGATGAAAACACATACACATGTCAACATCTCAGGAAGCCGTGTACAGGTGTCAATAATCAACGGCACGTCGCGACGCGTAATGTTCCACGCGTCGCGACGCCCAGGCCGGAATTTTACCTATAAATTCAGATTGATTTCATTTAGAATTTTCATACTTTCCTTAAGGTTCTAATAAGGATCTAATAAGGATCTAAGGACTGTATCTTGTTTGTTTAAGTTTTTGTAATTTAATTATGTAATTTTATTTTTAATAGTAGTAGTAGTTTATTTACTTTTTATTTCTTTTATGTTTAATAATTAATTTTCTGCTGGGGGAAGGGTGAAGCTTTTATTATTATAATTTAGATTAATCTCCCTTAAATTATAATATATAAATTATCTTAAAACCTGACTTAATTGGATACCGCTTTTATGATCGGTTGGACTTAATTAAATTGATTTTAACCTAACTAAATTTGATACCGCGTCGGTTGGAATTAATTCAAAATCATGACTAATTCAGGAAACCGCCTATATGGTCGGTTGGTAATATAATACAAATTTATATATTATAATAAGAGAGATCTAAATTAGAAATGGTAAAAGTGGATCCCCTAACCCCCATCATTTTATTTTTATTCTAGGGAAGTGATGAAACACAATATTCACATGCTTAATAATTGATTTAATTATATTATGTTTAATAATTTAGTTCGTTTATTGAATCTTAAGCTTAATGTTTCTTGTTACCCGATCACCAATAAGATTGATGTGGTAAACTTAAAATGAACTTGGAAAAATGATTTTAGGTTTCAGCCTTAGATTCAATAGCTCACGATCTCACCTTAGGGCATGGTGACCCTTAGGTAGATTTCCTTCTAAGATAGACATATACTTGTCGGCCGGGGGTAGCCACTATTGGAACTTGAACTTAATGAATTCATGTAACTTGGTTAACATAGATATTTGATTAATTGGGTTATTTTGGGTGTTTGTATCTGACCATCGGAAGAGGCTTTTGCATATTTTCGTGTTCCAGGTTAGCAAACTGATTTATTACACATCTATAAGAGAATCAATTCATCATTAGAATAATATTGTGTAGAATCACAACCCTAGATATTTGTGTTTTTTTTTTATTTTCCTTACTATTTTCTTTTGTGTATTTATTTATTATTTATTTAGCAAATCCACATTCAACCAACCAATCAAACAATCATTCCTTTGTCATCCTAATTAGATACATGTAAATAAATAGAATCAATAATTAATAATAACAGTAGAAATTAAGTCCTCATGGGATCGATATTTTTATACTACTTGAGCGATATGTGCGCTTGCTTTATGTGTGTGATTTCACCGATCAGTGATGCATCTGGAGGGAAAGTAATGCAAGATGGTGATCATGTCCTAGTAGGATTCATGAATTGTCTGAGTGTCCTTGGATGATTAAGATCGCCATGCTGAGACTCGTGTTTCTTCCTGATCAATTGGATTTTGAATTCGGCCTGATGGATTTTCATTTCGATTCTCGGTCATTTTGAATGATGATGAATATAATGGAGACTCTCTATTTAATATTCCGCTAGATGATCGAGAATATCATGCAACCTGCAAAACTTACAAAAAGAAAATAATAAAAATAAACTAGTGGGAAAAAATAAAATGACAAAAGAAAAGAAAAACACAGAAAGAAAATACAAATGACAAAAAATAAAAAATAAAAAGAAATAAAAATATTATTCTATCTACTAAATTATACTCCCCTACAACGGCGCCAAAAACTTGACACGCTCTAAAAAAGTGGTTCTTTACTCCCAAGTATAAGAGCGTCGAAGTAATAAAATAACCCGGTAAGTCCGGGGTCGATCCACAGAGAATAGATTTAGTATGGTAAAATAATAATTAATGCGAAAAGAAAAAGATTTGATTCGTTTGAAGTCGTTTGAAGATTTTTAATTAAACTACAACATTAAATTAAAATACTGAGGTTATAGGATCCACTTTTAATATTTTATATTTAGAAATCTCACTTTTTATAATATATAAATTATCATTATAACCCAAATAATTTACTTCCTGAATTAACTCTGCAAAAACATATAGAACCGGCCATAAAGACGGCAGTCATTTCTGTCGATAACTAGTCCTGCCAAGGTACTACATATGCAAAAAACATAAAACCAGCCATAAAGGCGGTGATAACGTTTGTCTATAACAAGTCCAGTTAGGTATTCAATTATGTCAAAATCGTGTAAAACCAGCCATATAGACGGTAGAAAAGTTTGTCAATAATTAATCCATATCTCAATTAATTATTATTAATTACTATTTATATATTATAATATAAGTGAGATTAATCTAAACTTTAATAATAAAAGCTTCACTCATTCCCTCAGCAGAAAGAAATTAGCTACATATACTGTAATTAAAAACACACAAAACTTTATTACTAAAATTAAAAGACATTACAAGAATTTAAACAAACAAGATACAATCTTCAATTCCTTAAGAGAAATCAAAGAAAGTATGAAAATGAAAATGAAATTATGGCTTATATTTATAGGTAAAATAAATGCTTCCACCAATTTCTCCACTTATTTCTCCACTAAACACTCCACCAAACATGCTTGCATGTTTGGTGGAAAAATTGATAAATGTTGTTTTTTTCTTTTTTAAAGATTTGATATTTAACACACTTTGAATTTTTCATCAATTTCGGTCTTGAAAATTTTAGAATTCGAAAATCTTATGAACATCAAAGTTGTAGATCTATGAGTCTTCTTTCATTTGGAACTTGAATCATCTTAATTTGATATCGGAGTAAAATATTATGGATAAAATACGAACATTGTACATGGTTGGAATTTTCGAAGTTGTACACTGTTAAAAAACACTCTATTAAATTTCTGGTCTCCAAAATCCAAATGTCAAGTCCAATTTTCTAGATATGTATCCAAAGTTTTATTTCACCTACATAAAAGATAAAAATCACAAATAATATAAAATTTAAATTTAAATATTATTACATAAACGTGCTAAATTAAGGGGATTAGTGAAACCACAAGTGTAAAATGATATTTTATTTTCTCAATAAATATGCATTTTTTAGTCCAAATCAATAGTTAAGAGGTAGTTTGAGAACGAAGTTCAAGGCTAAGTTTAGTTAAGTGAAACGACCATCACATGTATGACTTTTGTTATTCCTATGATATGGACTGAGAGGTTCAATGATTTTAATGTCTGTCTGTATGTATTGATATGTTTTGAAGCGAAATGTTTGATAAGCATAATGTCTATACGTATATATGAATGTACTTAAGGGTATGAACCTGTGACGTTATGAAATTGTATATGTGAATGAATACATAAATATATAAGTATATGAGTATGTATTTGTATATGCATATGATGTTAAGATATGTATATGTGGGGTATACGAAATCGATAATTGGAACAAGTCATGATTTTTGATTGGGTATTAGCTTATGTATATGTACACGATATGAATAAGTTGTTATTATCTTATACATGTAAATTACTTGTATAGAGATTGAAATGGTTAAGTACGATAATGAAGGAATATAAGCTAAGTTTTACTCAAATGGATATGTTCATTTGGTAAAGATACTATATCAAATGTTTCTAGATAGAAATTCTGAAAATGAATATATTTGATCGATAAAAATAAAAGATACAATGACTATTAAAGATATGACATATGAATTCGCAGTAAGATGTATAGTCGAATGTTTTGAAACATATGTATGTATGAAGTGTTTATCATGGATATATTTCGATATGAGAAGTCATACGATGAGTTTGGTGTGCCGTGATATGCATGCATGTATGTATGTTTGATTGGTTGGTTGATGTTCCCGTGGTATAATAGTCGAGTTGATTAGGAATCCGTTCGGATGAAATTCATCTCATACATATTCTAAAATAGGTAATGAGTCTCGTACGAGTATTGTGTGTGTAAGCCAGCCGTATGTATGCATTGTTGAATGATGTGTTCTTTGATGTATCGATTGTTAGGTGTTCTTCGTGGTTGGTTGTTAGGTGTTCTTTTATGTGAAATGAATGGATGATTTGAAACTGATGTGAATATAAGAGGTTATAAAGCGTGTTTGCTAAGTTGTATTAGTATATACTTATATGTGTAAGAATTATGAAATTGTATTTGCATGTATATAAGAGAAGTGTGTTACGGTATATGTGAATGCAAATGAACCCCAAATATTAAGCTATTGTAAAGTTATTGTGGTTAAAGAAGGTTAAAGAAAGATTATTTTGGTATTGAAGATAGTTTGTAACCGAATAGAAGAAAGTAAGTTTTGAATAGAAGAAAGTATGTTTTGATTTGAAGGAAGTATGTTGGTTTTATCAATTTGATGATATTTCAAAGATGCTTAATCGTAATAAAGTATAATAAATCTGACTCCACGACTCATATGATGGAAATGGATTCGATGTAAAATGACTTGTTCTGTGATGTTCGAAATGATACTTTGTGAGATTTGAATGTTTAGCATATATGAGAATTTGTCATGGTAAAGTTTAAAGGATAACAAAAGTTGATAAATATAAACTTGTAACAATTTAGTAATTCTGATAAACTGTTGATATGTTAGATTTGTTTGTTTATTGTATATGTTTGACTTGTTTGTTGTAATACTAGCATGGTTACTTACTGAGTTTTTAAAATTCATACCAAACCAGTTTGCTAGGTTTGCAAGTTGGCTTCCAGATTGGTCAACCACGAAAGCTTTGGAAGTCATGCTCGAGACACAAATCACCCAAGCGCAGTCACCCTCGCGAGTGTCCTGAGAAGAGTTTTAGAGGTCTAGGATTTGTGATCAATATTTTATTTATCGTACTGTTTGTATATATATTAAGTAAATGTTTTGATTGCTTATGATATTGTGGGCACAGATCCATTTAGTCTTGATAGATGATGTGGGCATGAAGCCCTTATGATATGATTTTGATGTATTTTGTTTGGACCTGAGGTCCTTTTGTTTGTTTGATGTTTTCTTAGATTTTGTTTGATGCTGGACTGTGATCCAGGTTGTCCAGTTTTAGGATACATCATGCCCGATTTTCTGGAAATTTGGAGACTTATGGAGATGGGTTAATCCTATCTCATGTCGGTAGCATCCTGCCTCTGGCGGGGTGTTATAACTTGCCTTCTAACTCAACAAAATTAGTGGAGTGGTTGCCATAATTTTTCACTAATTGAGTGGTTAGATGTGTTTACACCAATACTATTAATTCACTAATAGTGGTTGTAACAAATTCTAATAATTCACTAATGCAAGCTGGATTCATATCAATTCTCACCCTCCAGCTGCACCTGAAATGATTGTCATCTGACAGCTATCCGATCATGTTTTTGCACAACTATAGTTTATCCCGAGTGACCACCTTTGTTAACATGTTAGCTGTCTCTGCACAACACACTTCACTGTGTCTCTGCTCAGTACTCTTCTACTTCCATTTTTCTTCACTCATTTGCTCCACAGTCCTTTCTTTCCTTGTAGGAAACTTTATGGTTCCCCTTCATCAGTAAGCAGAATGTATTCAGATTTCGGATATCTGATTGATGGAATCCGACCTCGCTCAAATCTTCTTGTTAGAGGTCTACTAGTTTCAAGAGTTCTGTCATAATCCAAATTTATGGATGATCATGTAGTTTCTAGTGGAGCGGATTGCGGCCCCCTGCTCAACATTATATTCTGGAGCTTTCGATGGAGCGGGTTATGTCTCCCCATACTTGACATCCTCATCTGCCTCCTTTAATTCTGCTTCTAAAATATCATGCACCATATCTGTGGCCAATTGTGCTGGTGTAGGGTCTGGATTTCTCTCGGCACTGAAATTGGAAGACATTTTGGGCTTTTCAATGTCTTCAATTGTCTGGTCTTCAAGAAACTCTACATCTCAGCTTCTGCTGACCATACTTTTCCTCGGATCCCACAGTATGAATCCAAATTCTTCATCTCCATAGCCTAGGAATATACATGGAGTATTCATTGCAGCGAGCTTCTGCTTGAGCTCATTGGATACATGTGCAATGGCTAAACAGCTGAATACTCTAAAGTGAGAGTATGAAGGATTCTTATCAGACCACACTTTCTTCGAAATCTCAAAGAAAGTGTTGATCATGCTTCTAAGTACTTTCCAAACAGTCATACTTTCCAAGAAGCGTCATCAATGAAAGTCAGAAAATACTTATTACCACCTAGTGAATCAACTTCCAAAGGACCACACACATCAGAGTACACCAGACTAGGCAACTTGATCTTCTCTTAGAAGAGAAATTAAATAAGACTATGTGTTTCTTACCAAACATACAATGGTTGAAAGAACCTAGTACAACATCATTGGTAAGCTCCTTCTTGGTCAGGGTAGAAAACCTCTCTCACTCAAGTGACCGAGTCTCTGGTGCCACAGATTCTGAGAAGCCTATTTTTCAACTATATTGAGGCTGTCTGCACAAATCTTCACATGAGTCTTGTATAGTGTGCCACAAAAATATCATCGGGTGAAAACCATGACACCTTTTGTCATTCTCCATGTGTCATTTCTGAAGTGACTGTTATAACCATGTTTGTCAAAGGCTATCCCCGAGAGTACATTCAGCCGAAGTTCTAAAACATGCATGACATCCTTCAAAGTTAATGTACACTCGATTTTTATTCGTAACTGAATATCACTAATTCCTACTATCTCATAGGAAATGATATTTCCCATCTTCACTGAACCAATGTCTCATGTTTTGTATGTTGTGAGGAGTGACATGGTATGATGCTGCAGTATCTACCACCCAATCAATATCTTGGGTTGTGGTGTGAATTCATGTCTCTTCCTGCACGGAGCATATGACTACATCTCATTGGACAACTACTAGTATCTCTTATTCGTTATTCTTCGGCTGGAAATTGCCTTGGCTATGCTCTTGTTACAGTTTTTGGTAATTATTCCTTAAGTGGTTTTTTATGCCACAATGGTAGCACTTGTAGGTAAGCATTCTTCCATCTGATGATCTATTCTTTGTTGTGCTTCTGCCTCTCTCTCTTTCTCTATCTCGATGTTTTCCTCGAGTCTCTGTGACAAAAGTTTTTGTCTGTTCTGAGCAAACGTCTTTTCCCCTGAACTCTTCATTTGACATGGCATCTTTTACCATAGGTATGATAAGTTTATCTCATGGACCCGAATTGCTGAGAGCAACCACCAATGTCCCACAACTACCAGAAAGAGAACTGAGTAGTAAGAGGGCTTGTACTCCATATACCAGCTGTAGACAACTGATTCACCAGGCTTTGAAACTCATTGGTGTATTCTGCAATGGAAGTTCTACTTTGTAGCTTCAAATTTATCAAATGCCTCATTAACAGGGCTTTGTTCTTAGCATTATTTGCTTGATATATGCCTTCTAGCTTCAACCATATTTCATAAGTATCTGTATCATGTGCTATGTGGTGGAAGATACTGTGGCAAATTCACTACCTAATCTGACCTAGAGTTCTGTTGTTGAGTTTATTTCATTCACTCTCTTTGACAGAATTTGGTCTCACTCTCTTCTCCTCGATCATATCGAACAGATCTTTGCAGTGCAAATAATATATCATCTGAGGTCTTCAGAGGGAGTAATTGGCTGCCGTCAATTTGATCATCACACCAAAAGAGGAATCTTCCATTTCCATTTTAATTTTTAAAGTTTAAAATAAAAATTTGATAAAATAGGGGGATGATTCTAATAAATCGGAGGTCACCGTTGCGTCTAGAATGATCGAAATTGGTGGATTTAAATATTCATTGGTACAAATCTGACATATGGGCCGATTTATAAATTATGGAAACATCTGGGGTAAAATTATAAATTCCAGAAAATTTAGGGGGCTCATAAAAATTTACCAATGATGCTGACGTGACAAACACATGGCTGATGTCATGGCAGAAGTGGGACCGACTTATCGACGTGGCCACTGGCGTGGCAAACACGTGTCGATGACGTGGCAGCTGGCGTGCCAAACTTATTACTGACGTTTGTACGATTATGTGGCACTGATCGTTTACTGATATGTCAATGATTGTACGCTGACGTGGGATTGATGTGGCTGCTGATGTGGTCGTCTTCAACCTTCAGCTGGCGCTTGTGCGAGAGGCGACACATGGATAATGTATGTCTGTATGTCGCGTGTGGCACGCGAGCCTTCCTCCAGTTTTGGTTTGATCGGTGAAAAATACCATTATGCTCGTCTCGACATGAACAAGCTGATGGTATACTCAAATCTGGTTTTTGAGAAATTTCATGAAACTCAAATTTTACCGAACCGAGACTCGTTCTTCACCTTCAGGATCCCCAATGTATAACCAAAGTTATTGATGCCACTTGTTGTGATTCTCTGATCACTGAAAAATATTTTATGAGGAAAAATAAATACTCTTTATTATTTCTTGAATAAAATTTACAAGTATTATCAAACTTGTACAAAACAAACCTCACACACTAACTACATTCTCTACCAAGCTCTCTTACCTTGGAGCTTACTTGTTGTGGATGTTTGAGTTCTCAAATGAGAGCTCAATTTATAGGCAATGACTTGCCTTATAACTAACAAAATTAGTGGAGTTGTTGTCATAATTGTCCACTAATTGAGAGGTTAGTGATGGTTACACCAACACCATTAATTCGCTAATGATGGTTGTAACAAATGCTAATAATTCACTAATGTAAGCTGTATTCATATAACTTGATCTTAAACTATTTAAGTTAGTGTCTGTTATAAGTATCACGCATCATTTTTTCGATGAATGTTCTCAAAGAAGATGGATTTCTTATTGAAACCGAAATAGAGGAGCTTATTGCTACAACACATATGTACCCAAAAATTCAAACACCTTCAACTCTCCCTTTACTCCACAGTGTTGTCTCGATTCTAATCAGGCACCACACGAGCTGCAATAGATTTGTAAGGTTGTTTCAAGTACAATCGATGGTCTATGTGACTTAGAATTATGTCTAAATCGAATTACAGTTATCCCTTGTTACCCTAGTTATTCTTGCAAACATGAAGCACCCATAGAAGGTTATTGTGGTTTTTTTGGTGGTTGCTGATGAGCGGTCGCCCTTTTATCTTGTATTTTGTGTGTTATCTTGGGTTGTATGAACGTTTTGATGTATTTTGGGTATGTTTTGTATGTCAAACTCATATTATGAGTCACACAAACTTAATGAGTGATGAATTAGAAAATTCAGAGCAAAATAATGCCATATTCCAGAGTCGGCATGGGCATCGCGACACTTTGTAGTGTAATTTTAAGGCAGAACCTAAAATTTATTGAGCGTCGTGATACCGGTCTATGAGCGTCGCAATGCCCGATTAAAGCAAGTCAGTGTCGCGACTCTGAGACTTGCCGTCGTGACTCCGAGACTTGCGCGTCGCGACACGAACACGTTTCCTGGTGCGTGAAGAGCTTCAGTTTCTTAATAATGAAAGCTTTCAAGACCTCCGATATAAACATAAATCTGTCCCAAAATCTAAAAAGAAAGCTCATAACACACTTTTGGAGCCTCAAAGACATAGAAGAACACCAAAAGCAAGGCAAGAACGAGTGCTTCAATCGGTGCTGGAGATTGAAGCTAACGTCTGTGACGAAAGTTCTTTTTGTCTCTTCTTCTCTAGTTTTATCTTTATGAGTTCTTGTTTTACACTAATGATTAGTTTGAGTTTATTGAATATTATGTGTAACTAAATTATTAGTTTAGGGTTGTCATGGATCTTAAGCATTTGTTTAATTAATTGTCATATTTTTATTCTTTTGAGTTTGTTATGTAGTTGTTTATTATTCTCTGTATCTAAAAGTATGTTATATTATTTGATCACCAATAAAATAGTCGTGGTAAATCCTTAAGAGCTCGACAGAGGAAATTTAGGTTAGTCATGAGAATAATAACACGTGATCTTATTCTTTTGAATAGATTTCCATGCAAGATAGATATATACATGCAAGGCATACGTAGCCAATATTAGAACTTGATCTTAATGAATTTGGTTTATATTAGTTAACATAGACATATAGTTAATTGGCTTAATCGAAATATTTCTACTTAACCATCGAAAGAAGCTTGTAGATAATTTAGCATTTTAGGTTAATAATTCATAAAGACAACCCAATTGAATGAAATTGCATGAATCCATTATTTGATTACTTAGATGAAATTACAGCCTTAGGTTCTTTTATCATATAAGATTTTCCCAAAAATTATTATTTACCGTTTACTTACTTTTTAGTTAATGAAATTAGTGAAATCTCTTTCTCAATCATTTGTTTAGTTCTAATTAAGTAGGTTTAGTTTTAGTGTTAATAGGAAAAATAATATTTTTTTGTGGGTACGATATCCGACTTTTAATCATTATATTACTTGAGCGATATGTGCGGTATACTCGAATTTGAGTACTAGTTTGGAAGATAAGGATTATAATCATGGAATTTGTGTCTGCGGAAAATAAAATCATTCGGTTATGGATATATTGGTTTCAGATTTAAGGAAAGAGGGTCGAGTAATGGAGAGTCAGAGTTTTGATGTTTTAGCTGAGACGTTGGTTAAATTAGGGAGTGAAGATGAAGCATTAGGTATTTTCAAGAACTTTGAGAAGGTCAATGGTGTTATGGTTAAGGGTGGCAAAATAATCCGGGTCCGGCCCGGCCCGCCTGAGGGTAAAAAATCTCGGGTCGGACCCGCGAAGTAGAGCCGGGCCTAGCACAATAAGTCCGGGTCCGGCCTGGCTCGGGCTTAAAAAATATTTTATATATTTATATTTATATTTATATAATAAATTAAAAATATATTTAAATTTTTATTAATAAAAAATCGGGCCGGATAAAGCCCGGCCTGGCCTGGCCCGACCCAATTCCTATAATTCTCTCATTCTCAATTCTCTCATCTACAATTACAATTCTCTAATTCGTTAAAATTTCTTAAACAACAAATGACAAGCTTATCTGAGAACACAATATCAAATATACCAAGCCAAAAGAGCGACCCTAGTATCGGTTCACGGAGAAGAGAAGTTAAGTCTCGTTCCTTGGATGTTTTCAAAATTCATTTTCATTTAATCGATACTGATGAAGGTTCAAGAGCAGTATGCAACCATTGTGGGGTTTCTTACAAATTTACTGGTGGATACAGCAATATGATCAAACACCTGGAAAGACATCATGTCGTTGAGCTTGGACTTTATACGACGAAAACTCAAATGATCAGGTACGCATCAAATGGTCAGGTACACACCTGGAAAGACATCATGTCGTTGAGCTTAGACTTCATTACATCCAAGCACTCTAGAAGCAACAACATGTGTGGATGATTGGACCCGAACTGATCTGAGGCAACAAGAAGATGCCCCTGATGAATTGAAGACTTGTTCGACAATACATCTGCAAGTGCAAGCGGAACTGGAGCTAAAGGATCAACATGCACTGATAATGATGATTGATAATTAAAGAATTGTAAAAATACAATGGGGAAATATCTTTAAAATGTAATGAAACTACGTGAGCTTTGATTCCTCTCACCCCTAAAGGATACGTAGACAACTTAAGTTTTTAAAAATTTAAGTTCAAGCTCTTTAATTTAATAATTTTTTTTTTAGTTTTTTTTATATAAGAATTTTATTTGTAATTTAATGTAATTATGTAACTTTATTATATAAATTCAAATTTATAATTTTAAATTAAATTAATTTTTCAATCTCAATTTTTTATTTTAAAAAAAGTAAAAAAAAAAACCGAATGAAACCGGAACCGAACTGAAGTGTGGAACCGGAACCGGACCAGTTGGTTCCGATTCAGAACTGAACCGGACCGCCGGCCAGGTCTAGTTAGTGCTGCTATTTGTGCCAAGGGGGCATGCTAGGAGAGCAGAATGGGTTGTTTATCATCACAAGGATAAGAAATACGGCGTGGAGTTTGTATTTATGGGAGCCTTCTTTTTGGGTGGTATGTGCAGGAGAATGTAAAGGAAGCGCGGAAAAAATATTAAAGGGATGGATTTGTTTTGCTATAATAACACGATTCTTAGGGGCTTGTGTGAGAGAAAGAGAAACCTTAAAACGAAATCTTGAAGCTTTGAATGCGATGATGGAAATGAGGTCCTATAGCATTGTTGCATTCTTGTTTAGGGTGGACAAGAAGAGTGAAGGAATCTCGTCGAGTTCTTGAACAGTTGAAAAAGTCACTCTAAGCTGGTCAAGTGAAGTGATGTGCTGGACATCTCTGTTACAGAAGTGTTTCATCCGCCTAAAAAGAAGCTGGGTGAACTCTCCCTTGTCAACACCACACTCATGATTTAAGCACAAGTAACGGAGAATATCAATATGAGAAGGGAAAAGCAAGAAAAAGAAAGATCTTGCTTCAAGATAACCGGCGGCTTTCCAAATTGCAGATAATTAGGAATGTCAATGGGGAGAGAGTAGGAGAGGGGGTTGACATCGACATTGCTATACATATGAAAATACATATGAGGATATCCGAATAATAAAATGGATCCTGAGAGAATCCAAATTTCGAATAATAGATAATTTTATCTTGACAATAATTGCTGCTTGATGAAAATACCATCAAATTAATTGAATATCTATCTACATCTTTGGTTCTTATTTTGAGTGATACTATAACAAAATCGACTAAGATTTGTATATCTTTTAGGGCATTCTGTTTCTATATAGTCTTGTAGAAGCTCCATTGAACTTTCTTATGCAGTACAATATCTGCTTTCGAGTCGCCCAATAGAAGTTTTCAGACACTAAAGGATTCTATTGATTCAAAAGTTGACATATGCTGGAAGAAAGAAGAAAGATCAATTAAAAGAAAGGCAGGTATAATTTTGTTGACTCAAATGGACAAAATTTGCTAATTTCCACAAATTCAAAAGTTGAGCTTGTATACAGTACTCCCTGTGCTGGTACCGGTAGCCGGTAGGGCAATTGAGGTGAAACAATGGTCATTCAATTTGAAATATAAATCATAAATATGAAACATTTTAAGTTCAATAATAAAAATTTCAAATTCAATGATCATTGTTTTAACTTCAATAACACGGATTTCAATATCGGAAGATAGGATGGCAAAACCCAATGAACCGAGGACCCCAGAGGAGTGTGGACAGTTCACAATTAATTATCAGACACTACAGGATAAGAAATTACAGACACATTGCATCTTCTATTGTTGGTTGGCAGCTGCTCAGACATACCCCATTGCACTTCCATCCAAATTCTTCTGCGTATAGCTAATGGTAAATAGTAGTTAGGGAGCGAGAAATACCATAATTTTTTATATATTCGTTAGTTAGATGGATCGGATATAGGTATTGATATTTCTCGTTTTAATAAAGATAAAATCCACGTGTGAGCAGAGATTCGCATGAGGACTAAATATATTATATTTAGATACAGATAAAATTTTTCGTACTAATTGATTTAATGGGTCGAATATAAGTATTGATTTCTCTGTATCATACCTAGCTCATTGTCATCCTAATGAATAGATACTCTTTTGGGAAATTTTATCCTTATTTAAGAAATTATAATAAATTAATGATACTTGTGTTATTATTATAGTAATATTTTTTTTTAAATCAAAACATATTATCACTCTTTTTATCATTTCTTATATAATCATTTTTGTCCTAATAAACCATCAATCAAAACTTCAAAAAAAAAATTAAAAAATTAAAAAAAGATTTAAAAATGAAATCAAACTATTTTTGGGAAATTGAAAATAAAAAATCAGCTGATTAATGTCAAAATCGTCAAAAAATCGATTTCAATTTAAATCGATAAAAAAAAAATGAGATTGACTTGCTCAAATAACAACACCTTATTAAGCTCAAATTGTACCCCACGGGACGTTTGGTGGTGTAGAATTTAGGATTTGATTTTGAGGTCATGAGTTCGAATATATAAAGTGTGTTTCTTGTAAAAATTTAGGATAATTAAAAATTTTACATGCTCTGTTTAAACCCGAAATAGATAATTTGTTGGCGAAATTTTCAACCATTCTGAAAAAAGAAAAAAAAAAATTAAGCTCAAATTATTTACTGCTAACACACGTTAGACACGTTGTCTCCGGCCTCCGCTACCTGTAAAAAGAAAAAAAAAAAAATCAAAAAACAAAAACTAACACGGCCTTAAATGCGTTCTAATTCTTACACAACCTGAATCGTAGTAACAGACAATTAAAATTTTCAGACACAATCTCCAGATCCCCCTTTTCCCTTTGTTCCCAAAAAAAACCAGTTCCATGAACTCCGGATAACAAAACACACAAAAAAACAGAAATTTTTTATTATTATTATTATTATGGGCCAAGACAATTTCACGCCTCAGAAAAGATCCTCAACGGGCGGCGGCGTTCTTCCTACTACAACCGCCACCGCTAACGGCAGGGCGGGACGTGGGTATATGCCACGTGGCAGGCAGATCCAGAAGACCTTCAACAACCTCAAGATCACCGTCCTCTGTGGCTTCGTCACCATTCTTGTCCTACGCGGCACCATTGGTGTTAACTTCGGCAGTTCCGACGCCGAAGCCGTTAACCAACAGCTCATCGAGGAGACCAACCGGGTCCTCGCCGAGATCCGGTCCGATAACGACCCGGGCGATCCTGATGAACTCGTCGAGTCCGAGATCAACCCGAATGTCACCTACAATCTGGGTCCGAAAATTTCTACGTGGGACCAGGATCGTAGAGATTGGCTGAGTCAAAACGCTGAGTTTCCGAGTTTTGTTGATGGTAAGCCTAGGATTTTACTTGTTACTGGGTCCCCACCTAAGCCTTGTGATAATGCAATTGGTGATCATTACTTGTTGAAATCAATTAAGAATAAGATTGATTATTGTAGGATTCATGGGATTGAGATTGTTTATAATATGGCTCATTTAGATAAGGAGTTAGCCGGCTACTGGGCCAAATTGCCATTGTTAAGGAAATTGATGTTGTCTCATCCTGAGATTGAATGGATTTGGTGGATGGATAGTGATGCTATGTTTACCGATATGGTGTTTGAGATTCCTGTTGACAAGTATAAGGATTATAATTTGGTGGTTCATGGGTATCCTGATTTGTTGTTTAATGAGAAGTCTTGGATTGCTTTGAATACGGGGAGTTTCTTGTTTAGGAATTGTCAGTGGTCATTGGATTTGCTTGATACGTGGGCACCAATGGGGCCGAAAGGGGTGATTAGGGAGGAGGCTGGGAAGATTTTGACGGCTAATTTGAAAGGGAGGCCGGCTTTTGAGGCTGATGATCAGTCAGCTTTGATTTATTTGTTGTTGTCACAGAAGGATAAGTGGATGGATAAAGTGTTTATTGAGAATCAGTATTTCTTGCACGGGTATTGGGCAGGGTTGGTTGATAGGTACGAGGAGATGATGGAGAAGTATCATCCGGGGTTAGGTGATGAAAGGTGGCCGTTTGTGACACATTTTGTTGGTTGCAAGCCTTGCGGGAGTTATGGGGATTACCCAGTTGAGAGGTGCTTGAAGAGCATGGAGAGGGCGTTCAATTTTGCGGATAATCAAGTGCTTAAGCTGTATGGATTCGGTCATAGGGGCTTGTTGAGCCCCAAGATTAAGAGGATTAGGAACGAGACAACTACTCCGTTGGAGTTTGTGGATCAGTTTGATATCCGTCATTCAGTTATTGATAAGAGTGGATCACTTAACTAGGAATTGAAACTGCAACATCATATTCAATGTTCCATAATATGTAGGTAATGAAATTCCTCGATTACAAATCAGATTCAAACCTGTTGGTTGACAGTTTTTACCTTCCGAGTAAGTTTTGCTTGCAATATCTCTCAGTGCTCCTTTGCGAACAAATGAGTACAATTCTTTGTAAACTTTATTTTGTCCTTCTGTTGTTTATCGATAATTTATCAAGGAAATTTACATAAACTTTGCAGCAAAGTATTCCTTTCTATTTTATCTTGTTTGTCTTTTATAGGTAATTAGGTGTGGCTTTTATTTCCTTCCCCAGAAATTCTCCTTGATGATGAGCAATGCATTTGTTTAAATTTTAGCATTTGTAATGATTTGACTAGTAGATAATACTGCAGTTATCATTGGGAAGTAAAGAGAGTTTGCAAATCCATTTGTCTTGCCATTAAATAGGCTAATCAACTTTATAGTTGGAATTGCGAAGGCCTTTCTTCCATTCGATAAGCCTTTTCCAGTGGGTAGTTAACCTTACCGGATAAAGTTGTCTATCTGTAGCTCTGGCATGCTTTGATCATAGTTGTCAAAGACGCGCCTTAGGTTCAGACCACTGCGCCTCATAAAGGGTCAGGGCAGGCGCCCTTCATCAGGCGCGTGCCTTTTAGATGCGCCTAGACATGCCTAGGCAGGCCTCATAAAAATGTGTAACCCCAACCCGAATTGACTCACTCAACCCGAAATCAAGTTGTATAACATTCCTTTAATAAATTAATATATGTTTTGGGGTTGGTTTTAAATTTTGACAAACAAATTAATTTGTATTATCGTATTTGTTTTTTTTATATATATATGTTCAATGATTTCTCTTTGTTTTAGTTGACTAGATTCTTTTTTTTTTTTAAACAATTTGCGCCTCGCTTCCATCATTCGTGCACCTTGCTCCTTGAGACATGCGTCTAGACCTTATGACACTTTGCGCATTACTTTGCGGTTTAATGCGCCTCGTGCCTTTAACAACATTGGCTTTGATGTACAATGTGGTAAGTGCCTTGTGATTTTATCATCAGAAGTTCGGCTTTTCTTCAGCCAATAGTGCTGTTAAGGTTTGGCATTTTTTCCTCAAGTTTACTTTTTCAATTTCTTAGAATGTGGTGTTCCATTTACCTTGAGTTTCAAGTTTGCTTTTGTACATAGTAAAAATAAGGAGATGAAGTTCAAATGGAGTTTTGAAATCCATTTGAACTCCATTATTAATATAAAAGTATATACAAGCTTCTGTGATAACAAGGTGAGTGAACTCCCTCTCAATTGCTAAGATGCAAATAAGCATATAAAATAAGAAAAGCACTACCTTAAAAGTGCTTTCTCTAATGAAAATATCTAAAATAAAAGAATAGCCATGAGAAAAACTTATATATAGGTCTTGTCCAATTAACTCATTTAATGAATACATGTATCATATGTTAATCAATAAATGAATTTATCACATTATCCATATATCCGTCCCACACAAATCTGTCTCAATAGCTATCTAGTCGACTTTGTGACAAGCCACTAGCACTTCATTCATTTGAACAATTTGATGCAAGAGCTTACTGTCATTCTTTTAAAGAACAAACAAACACAGCCAAGTCCGTGCATCATCCTACTTCAATTCATGGAAAAACAAATGTATTCAGTTCATTGTCATCTTTTAAGATAAGTACTCATTTAACATTTAACTTCTTGAGAAAAAAAGTATTACATTTAACTTCTGTGGAAAAAAAGTACCATTCAGCCACAAATGTCAAGCATCATGGGTGAGCATCATTTACATAATATACAATAACTTATTATTTCCATCTCTATGCTTGCTCTTCCCAAATTCCCCTTCATTTGGATATTGAGTTCCATCAATTCTTTCTCCCTTCGGACAGAATTATGTGGTATCCGTGCCTGCATCATCAAGATCGAGATATGTAAGCTATTTTATATGGGGTAACAATACTGCTAGACTACCAAATGTATTACAAAACTAGCTGATGTAAAAGCTTCAATGACAAGAAGATAAAAGCATACGTTGATTTGAAAGGTGCACTGGTAGCTCCAATGGGGGTGTTGAACGCTACTTCCTGAAATGGCCCAGCCATCTTGCCGCGTGGAAACCATCCAAGATCTCCTCCTTTCTTTCCTGATGGGCATTCTGAGTATTCTGCAGCTATCTGAAAAGATGCAGGACAAAAAGAAACAAACATAATATACAATCAACATTCAGATACAGGCATTCTTAAATGTAGCCAAGTAAGACAGTTCTTTTTTCTTAAGTGCAAATAGGAAACACAAGATCTGTACAGCAATATTCATCAAAGAGTTGGATATTTTGTGTCTCAGACTCTCAGACATTCAATAAAGACACTTTCTACATTTTTCACCTTTGCAAACTCAGCTGGTGGAACCTTATCTCCATTGCTAAGCCAACCATCTTGCAGCTTCTTGTATGCTTCATTGATCTTTCCTTGCTTCTCACATAGGACATGTCGCGCTAAAACAAATATAAGCACCGTAAGAAACAAAACTTTAAAAAGAATGATGTCACAGATACGTGACAGGAAGCATTAAAATTAATGAAAAGCTACTCATCAGAGTCAGCAGAAATAAGAGACCTTTGACATATGTGCAGGTGCCAAGGCCGTCGGCTGACTTCCCACCTTTTCCTTTACCCTTTGAATCATCAGCTCCACCAGCTGTCTGTTTTCCTTTACCCTTCCCTCCAGCATCCTTTGGTTTAGAGTTCTTCCCCATTGCTGAAAAGTCTACATTTTCAAATTGGCACTGAGCGTAACTGATCATAGAAAATGCTAATTTCTAGATAAAAAACTACTGATACCTATCATCACAATCATGGCCATAGCAGACAAGATAAAACTAAATCAAAGGAACTCAAAAGAGCGTTTGAACAAGACAAATATATGATAGCTGAAAGCCATTAAGATAAAAATTCAATATGTCAAAAACACTATCCAAATATAACTCAGCATTTTGCTATCAATTTTTTCTTCAAATTATAACCTCCTCCATCATCCCAACTTAGTCAGCAACTCCAGATCATCTTGCCGTTTCGTCTTTCAACCCCATTATAATATTCAATGACAATACACATAGAGACTCACTAAAACTAATTCCCAGCAAAATTCCCCTCCAAAGCAGCGATATCAAGTAACGAACCAACACCAAATATAACACTTATGACGTTTCCAAAAACCAAAGATGAAACTGGAACCATCCAAATTAAAATCCAAATCACGACCAATTTTACATCTAATTACACAAATTAAAACATACCCAGATGCTAATTAAGATGGCATACAATCACATAATATCATAACTCCGAATCAAATATTTATGAAAGAAAACGAAAGGCGATGTAATGCACGAATTAAAAACAGGGGATTTTGTTTTTATTTATTTATTTTATACGGATTATTGTAATAGAGAACATACTGATACCGAGACCATAAATAAAATAGTTCGATTTACAAAAAATATATTTCACCTTAAAAAAGATTTGATTTCAACAGCAGAAATCACAACACACGAAAGAACCAGCAGCTGACTAAAATATAGGGGTGACAATTTGGGTCAAGATTGTTTATTCGTTCGATTCGATTCGCTTTAAAGCGAATACGGATTTGAAAAAATAGATTCGTTTAATAAATGAGTCAATTTGATTCGATTCGTTTATTAAACGAATCGAATACGAATTTAAGTTATTGATTCGTTTATTCGTTTAAGATTCGTTTAATAAATGAGTGTAATACTTAAGGGTGGCAATTTGGGTCATGATTCGTTTATTCGTTCGATTCGCTTTAAAGCGAATACGGGTTTGAAAAAATGAATTCATTTAATAAATGAGTCGATTCGATTCGATTCGATTCGTTTATTAAACGAATCGAATACAAATTTAAGCTTATTGATTCGTTTATTCGTTTAAGATTCGTTTTATTATTTTTATTTACTAGTTCTTGTTAATTTTCAATTAAGATTCGAGAATTATAACTAATTACCATAGAAAAAGTAATATTTTCGATATTTAGTGAGGTGTTTTTAGTAAATATATTAATTACATATTTCATATGTATATATTTATGAATAATCAATGTAAATCAAGTGTGGTAAATTATTTTATTAAATAATATCATTGACTAAACGAATATTCGTATTCGATTCGTTTAATAAACATCGGGTTGCTCTCTGCTACGTCCCTACCACCACATTAAATGGCATAAACGGCACTCCTGGCCTCAGCGCCCACACTTCGGGTGAACAGAACTCACAGAGGAGACCGTCTAAGACAAGGATCGAGGGTTGTTTTTCCAACTATTTTCTGATTCACAAGATCCACCAGTGTGGCGAGTGAAGAGCATACTCATAGAGATAGATAGAGGCGAACTGAAAACTCATGGACAAGTAATAATAGCTGAGGGAAGACTCCATCGTGCTTTAAAAGAGAACCTAAGAGTTACTTAGCAAAACATGAGAGACATGAAATTCAAACTTCTTTTATTTACTTAAGGTTTATGAAAAACCCAACTTGAATACAAACTGAAAACCTCACTCCTTATATAGATGGAGGAGAAGAAACACAAAGCATCTTTTGTGGGACATGACCCCGCACCAAAGGGATAAGATCAAAATAAAGATCATTCCTTTAACTAAAGCAAAAGTTAAAGCAAAAGGAATCTACTTTTACAAAAGCAAAAGTAAAAGAAAAGATGCTAAAGCAAAGATGCTAAAGCATGACAAAGACATAAAAATAAAGCACTCCAATCATGCTGTCTAAAGCATGAATTATTGAAAGTAAACGACAAACAAGTCACATCGAGTTTTGTGACAGTGAGAGATTGAAGTTGTCGTAGTCTGAGTCATCCGAACCAATTTCACCGTAGACATTGTACCACCATGGATCACTGGTTGGGTACATGTCATTAGTATGGCTTGGGTCTGGTTCAGCTGGTTTTGTGCCACTTGACTCTGCCTTCATTGGCTCAAAGTCTTCATAAGGATCTTGAGAATCCTGAAAGAAAATGTCAGTTGAAGACGGAGTTTCTTGTTTAACAATTATGCCGCTGAATTCTTTTGGATTTGGACTTTTGGGACAAAGGATAAGTTCATGTCTTGGTCCTAAAGATGTATGAGAGAGATCATGATTCTCTGGCTGATAATGGTTAATTTCTAAAAGAAAATCTTTTAGATTTCTTAGCAAGCCAAGATCATGTATGAGAGCAGAAGTATCTGGAATAACCTTCCATTCGAAAGCTTGTTCCTGAGCCCAGAAAAGCTTTGTATCAGGATGTTGGAAATAAGGCATGTGGACTATAAAGATTATCCCATACTTGTTCATTTCCTCCTTTGGTTTATACCAAAGGTTGAGCCTTCCGCATGTTGTGGTAAGTTGATCTCTCCACCATGGAAGTGGACTGTACCATTCCCTGAGAGTCCAAACCATAGACTGGTGTTTCAGATTATCACAGAGATGAGATCTCATTGCTTCAAGGGGAAAAGCAAGAGAGGATGAATATAGGACTGTGATACACCAAAAGTACCAAAGTTCTTCATCAAGAAGACTCATGTTAGGATTAACAAAGAGACCATTGACAAAAGGATGATCTGGGAAGAACTTGGTCTGACTATGAAAATCCTCCCTACGCCTCTGGAGCTGTGACAGATAATGGAACATATGATTTTTTGCATATGTCTGAATATCCTGAGGACTGAGGAAGATAACCCCTGGAGGAAAATATTTCTTAATTGCCGCTGTAGGATACAGGAAATCCTTCGGGGTTGTTGATGCCATGAAAATCAAAGGTATTGCTGTCAAGGAAGAAATGAGTTTAACCTGTTGTGGTCTTGATAACATTTCAGGAATCACATTATGATCGCCTTTTATATGCTTCACAGAAAACTCATACTTAGAGAACCATTCCTTGAGGCGAAGTAATTGTTTTATTGGCAACACCTTATTCTTGAAGTCAAGAATCTTGGGGAAAGATGAGTTTTCCAATCTCACAAGAAAATGATAACCTATGAGATGGAATTCAAAACGCTTTATCCCGTATTTCACGGCTAAAGCCTCTTTGTAAACTGTGTGATAATGTTTTTCAGCTTCTTTGAATTGTCCACTAGCATGTCCATATCAGAGAAGCCCACATCTTCTCAAAGTTCGATCTCAAGGCAGGTTTTTGGCAATTGGGTATAAGCCCAGAAGAAAGGCTCAAAACAGCCTTTTGCATATCCAATGCTCATTACCAGTGGAAAGTTTTGTCTTTTGGCCTCAAGGTAGCGCCATCACTTTTTCAGAAGGCAATGACAAAGATCTTTCAGCCAATAATGCATCACACGCTGGTCTATATTGATGACTTGTTTCTTTTCTCAAAAGATGTTGAATCACACTACCATCTGTTATGTCAATTCAAAGATCTTGTCCAGAAATATGGAATCATGCTTTCGGAAAGAAAAAGCCACATGGGAAAAGATTCCATAGATTTTTTGGGAATATTGTTCAAAGATGGTCACTACTATCTAGGAAAACATATTGCTCGTTTTGCTACCCCTACTAAAATAGTTTTTGAGGGCTACGTACATACAATAAACTAAAACCCCGTTGTCTTCGAGTAAATTACATTACTGCCCTTCAGATGAGGCTACATGCGCCTCCTCATTTTACTTTGGAAAAGAAAACAAAATTACACCAAACAATTTGAAATACAAAAATACTATATTGCCCTTAGAAAAATATAATCATTAAAAAAACTTTACATATATAATTTTAGTGCAAAATCATAAAACTTAATTAATTTTTTATAAAACTTAATTAATTTTTTATAATTAATATTTTTTGAATTTAAATGTTAATAGCAGTTTTTTTTTTTTTTAATACTAACTATTTTTTATTAATGAAAATAAAATATATAGTTTAAAAGTAATATTTAAATGAAAATATTGAACTTAAATTTTTTTAAAAATATCATTCTACAAGATAAAAAAAAATAACTAATTAAATATTTATAATTTTTTTGTGTATAGAATATGGATTAAGAATATCTATTTCCAATCATCAATACAATGGGTGTGGTTTGGTAGTGTAGACCTGCTCCACTTAAGCCTGGAAGATGTGGTTTGGCGGTGGGATTTCCAATGATTCCAAAAAAAATAAAAAATAAAATATATTTCCAAATTTCATGTTTAACTATATTATTTTGAAATACTAATTTTATTTGTTAAGTTTAAGTGTTAACACCTTTTTTTTAAAAAAAAATTTAAATCTTTTGTCAAAATCAATATAATCAAAGGCTAAAATAAAACCAAATAACCTTCCTTTCTCTTCGGAAGCAAACCAAAAAATAGGGATGGCAAAATCAAAATCGGAATTTAGATTTATTTTTCGAATTCAGATCCCAAAAAAAATAAAAAAAATTTATTCGGATTTTACAAAACATTTTGTTTTTGGATTGACCAAATGTCTCCCAGATAGGGGAAAAAAGAAGAGGAGAAAAATCTGACTAATAGAACAAGCATGCTTAGATCCTTCATGAAATATAAAATGACCACTAAATTGTTAAGGTATAATGATTTAAATAAAATCATTAAAACCCATTCTTCAATTACTTTGAAAATCAAAATCAAAATCAAAATCAAAATGGGCTTTACAACGTTAGATGATAAAGCATTATTTTTATGGAAAAATAATTCCATTCAATTCTATCAAAAGCCTCTTTGCGTATCTAGTTTGTGTAGCTTGTTATCAAGATAATGCCTAGATTTAAATGAACCCTAAATAGGATTTATAATTTGTTACATAAATCATCCTAATCTATTCAAGAAAAACTGCTGCAATAATTATATCAACAAGAAGATCATAAGGTGATCTTTGTTTCAAGGGTCTCCAGAGCATTGCTCATGAGTTCCACACGTCCATTCGATTAAGCAGCATTTGCTAGTCGGCGTCAGAATCTGTGAACGGCATCTGGTAAGCATCTTCCGGTTCCTCATCAGTCATAGATGGAGGTCTAGCTTTGTTTGACAGTTTCTTTGCTGGCTTTCTTCGTGCGGGTCTAGTTTCGTCCTGAAAAGAAGCAACGCAACTTGTTGCTAAAGCAATTCATCCATACAGAAGATAAAAGGTATAACAATAAAACTCGGCTCCTACTGCTACAACTATCCAAGTAATGACTTGTTTCAACATAAAGGAATGAAACTGAATTTTCACTCTTGCTAGCATAAATTTGCAGCTTAGTGTCATTTTCTACACACACATTCCAGCTTGCGTGTGCATGTAAGCTGCGGATTCCAGAACACAGCTTTTGCACATTACATTGGAGAACTTTGGAAACCACAAAAGCGGATAAATCAAGCTATCACTTACCTCAGTACTCGATTGACTTGGTTGACCAGACTGACTTGGAAGAGCTGATTGTTGACCCCTCATCAGCCATATGGTACCAAAAGACATTAATGCTGCCAAAAGCAAGGCTGGGCCTATTCTTGGATCTCCCAGGTAATCATAATACTGGTCCATAATTTTGCGAACCTTTTGCTTCATTCCAATGCTCTTCGAAAAAATGCTTTGCGCACTTCTGGTCAAGAGAGGTTCTGAATCCTCAGGAACGAGCTCAGGAGTCTTCACTCTCTGTATTGGAAAACAACAAAAAAGCTTTAGTGGGAAAAAAGAATCCAAAGAAATGTATGCACCGATTTTTATCTGGATTTCACATATTAAAATAAGCCTAAATACTTCAGGAAATAAACATCAATTACATCCCAGGAACCTGAACCATTTTATGAACTACCTAGTTTGATTAGCACCTAAAAACAGAAATATCATTAATATGTGGCAAAAAGTGATAAGTAGGACCTCGGGGAATCCAAATAATTCTTGATAACCATCGTGAGATTAGTTACTCTAATCTAATAAGAAGATTATAACTAGAAAAACTTGAATGAAAACCTAGTTCAAAACGATATAAAAAAGGAGCTCAACTTACATAGAATGGGAGATCCTTGGAGTCACCGTCCTGAATTATTTCGGATACCCATTTTATAATCTGTAACAAAGTAAAAGAGAGTGATCAAGCAAGTAAAGTTGCAACTCATTAGGCAACAGGCAGCTGAGGAGTTCATACCTCAGGAGTTTCATATGAACTGTTGTACTTCACTACAAGCTGTGATGCTGGATCCACTTCATCCTCTTGGAATGCATCCCACATATTTCTTGGCTTTCTCTCGACTTTACCCTCAGCTTCAGTAGTGTTTATTTTGTAGCGCACAATAAATAACCGAGGGACATCACTCATATCCCTCCTTGCTCCACAAGTTTCGAAGGATGTTTCTGAGAAAAGGTAGAAAGAACAATATCTCTGTCCAGAGAGAGATACTATTAGAGGATTGTGGCCTGATATAGTCGCATACCATGACAATGTTTCTATAAAATACAAAAATGGAGGATAGTATCATCATACATCAAATTAGACAAGGAGTGTGAAAGAAACCAATAAAAGCATCAAAATAACCTAGACAAATTGGATTGGTTCAGTCGTTGAAGACACCTAGTCCCAGTTTGTTTTAAAATTTATGAAACTGAGAACTTTATGTTTGGTTCGGTTCCAATAATTAAATACAGAAAATCATCAAACCAACCTCTCACTGTGTGTGTGTGTGTTCGTTTAAGATTATGAGTGCAAGTAGAAAATGAGTTCATGACACTTTTAATTTTTGTAAAAATTGTTGCACCCCACCCCTCCCCAACACAAAATTAAATGTATCCCCTTGAACTTAAACTCGTGACCTCTTGCTTCCATTGTAGGAGTTCATGATACACCCAACCACTGTATTGACATAAAGTTCCATATAAAATCTTTGCCATAAACAAGGTTGAATTTCTCTATGTTATTCGAAATGAAATAAATCATTTATGTCATAATTATTAATTATTGGTTCTATTTGTGTTGAAGCAACGCCAAATTGAACCAAAAAAATCCCCCTGCAAAACCGGAAGTTACATTTCTTTCATCAACAGCAAACAATGGGTTTTCCAATAATATATCCCCAAAAGCGAACCTAAATAAATTTATCAGTTTGGTTGCATCAATTTTATGCTTTCTATTTAGCTTCATTTGAATTTTTCCCTAAACCTAAGTATGCAAACCCCTCATCTCAAAATGGTGTATCACCATACTCAGGGATCGTCACTAAGTCAACTAAATTATTTCATATCATTGTTGTTTTCAAGGAACTGACAATGGAGAAAATGACAATTCATTAGCAAAGTCGACTAAAAGCCAATTAAAGAGAGCCTACTTTCAAATCTCATTATCCACTTTATTTTCTTCTGAAAGATTCATCACCTTGAACTTACATATACTAGTAGAATGTATATATGTATATAACTTGAGATCAAACATGATATATAAATTGAATATAATGCTAATTATCCAAGTTGCAGAAAAGAAATAGTAAAAAAAATAACTAATTCACATCATTTTCTCGAACCATGGCACAAAGAAAATTCAGAAGTTGATGCAAATGATGAACCTATGTAACCTTAGCCTACTTAAGACATATTTTGCAGAGGAAAACTGCAACTTGGTGAGAACCCTGTGAAATGCCTTTAATATGATCACAGTGAGATTTATTCATCTAATTAAATGGGATCAATCAATAACAATCAAATAATCTTCAAGGAATTCAGACATGTGGGCCTTGAGCACTAATCAACGTGCTTAAAAAAAAAAACTCACATCTTGAGCTTCCCCATCAAGCCAAGCAAACGTCAGTCTCTTGTTTCTGTATGCAACCGCTGCTGGTGCTAAAGATTGATCTGTGTCAGCTGCATTAGATTCATCATCGCTTGATAATGCTTTTTGAACCCTGCGCATGGTCTGCGAACTTGGGTTTTTTGCCCCATTACTAAACTCAAAGAATTGATGGGCATTTGTTGTACGAAATAATGCACAATCAATACAAAGAAAATATTTTGCTCACGTTGCTGAGCAAGTGGCCCATTAATCTAATGGAAGTCCCTAAAACCTATCAACAGCTGCTAGCTATATTAACAAAGAAGCATCGTTTCATGTGGAAAATAGATCTTCGTACAAAGCGCACTGAATGCTTGTGTCACATGTCTTTTTTGTGTGAGAATATCTCAACAGCAGTTTTAAGGATCATTATACAATATAAAGGGATGAGACAAATTAAAATAAGGGAGATGACAAATTAAAACTGAAAGAAAGATCAAAACCATCTTAAACTCCATAAGGTTTCATCTATACAACACAGAGGAATGCATCTCCATGCCAAAATTTCAGAAAGACAATAGGAAACTGTTTCCTTTTGTAGTTTCCTTTGTTAAAATGCTTTCCCATGGGAGGTGCTGCCTAGACAGTTTTCATTGTAATTTCATAAACTGCAATGATCTTTCTTTGTAAGTGCTCTCCCTTTCTGCCATAATGAGTTTCTTGCCTCCCTTTTCCTCTTTTTAATATGGTGTATGTGTACAATCAAAAAGCAAAAATATGATCTCTCTTTACCAAATTACCTTTTGCTTTGACTTCTTAGAAAGTTTTCATATTTAGGAGGGTAATAATGAAACAAACAGTCCAAATTTCTAATGTACTTGTAATTATTTCCTCTACAAAGAATTAAGACTCATCAGAGGAAGGAGTAAACTGATATAATTTGTTATGAGAAAACAAAGAATATTGTCAAAATATTTATTGCAACCAGATTTTTAAGTCCAAAATTCATATAATTATAATCTTCAAATGAGAATCCAGACAGACATGCTTACCTCTCGCATTTTGTTTAGCTCAGGACTTAGCCTTCCCGCAAGAATAACACAATACCAGATTGTAGTATCGCTTCCAGCACGAGAATATCCTCGAGCATCACAACCTAGTTCCATTGATGTCACACTCCTTAATTGAGGAAGCCCTGAAACACAAGGTTCCAAGAAAATAAAGACCAATCAAAATATAAATAAAATTGATTATGGAGCAATGCAAACAAAAATGAATAGGCTATAGCATCCTCAAGTTTGAAATTAAAGATATTTCAAACAGTTATACGATAATACGACAGAAGACAAGGATCTGTATCAACAGCTTTTAATCACAAACCCTCGTAAAGGTAATTTCATGTGTTTCCAATCCCCTAACATACAACTAAGCCAGCCGAGAAATAAACAAGGCATCTTCAAATATGAAAGCTAAAAAGTGATGATTTCCATCTCTTTCATGCTAATATCAGTAAAAAAGCAGACAACAGAGAGTGGTGGACCAAAGATGTGCATCTCTACATTTTTGCATGCTTCACATCATTAGGACTATGAAACTTAATTTCTCACACCAACTTCAGTGGGGTTTATTTTAATTTGTGTTCAGTGTATGTGCGAGAGAGGGGGAAGAATAGGTGGGTTGCCTGGTAATAAGAAAAGGGACCATGAAACTTAATTTCATAGCTATTTTCAATCTGTTAGTTTTATAACCAACTTCTTGAACATTTAAACCAATGTGAATATCTAAAATCAGATGATGAATCAAATTAATGTGTTGTTTCAGTATCTTAATTCAAAACGAAGCCAGCAAGGCAAAACAGAATAGTGATACCAATAACACTAGAAAAATTAAATCTGCATAACAAGTAATAGTACATTGAGAGTACCTTGCAGTCTGTTTTGTTCAATGACTTCTGAAAGCCATGAATTATTAAACGATCCTGCAATGTTTATATGCACTATTTAGCTATTTGCAAATTCTAAGGGCACCAAGAATCAATAAGTAACAGAATGAGTAACTTGCCATGGTACACAACAGGTTTGACACCAGGATCTTTCAAGAATACAATAGCAGGCGCCGATTCCACCTCAAACCTGTTGTCATTGATGAAATTAAGTTAAGGTTTCCTTCAACACTATGAAAAATGAAGCACACATCCTTTAATGGTTCCCAATGCAAGCAATAACAGATGTATTGTTGAAAATTAATTGCAAGAAATTATACATGCAACTGACATATCAGTGTTTATGTTAATGATAGATAACTTTCTTTTAGAGGCACTATGAAAGGCAATTTTAATCACAGTCTATAAAAGCATGAGATATCAAAATCTCATTAATGAGAAAGCATAGCCACTAACGTATTCCACCAAAAGGAAGATTCCTCCTCTCGCCATAGAACGAATGCAAAAGAGGTATATGCCCAGTAATTCCTTGAAATTTGGCGTACAAGTGGAGTAGCCCGCTCCCCTGTTTTTGAGAATATAATAACCTTTACCTAAGAGTAAGAAGCAACAAGATCTTGAGATTAGCCAATAAGTTTTTGATGTCCTGATGAAGTGCAAGTGCCTTGGCAAGTGCAAGTATGACCAACAATCATATTGCAGGAGAAGGAATAAATAAATCATGACGATAGCATTGTAGAATGATCATTGAAATATGACATACAAAAAAAAAGAATCATACCTTATGAGGACCAGTTTTTGCCAGAAATTTTTTTGCCTGGATTTCAATGCAAAATACGTAACTTCAAGTCATTTCCAGCAAGGGGGACAGTGATAAAATAAAGAGAACAATAATGCTATAAAAAATAACGTCATAGGTCATGATTATTCTATCTATTTGTGACAAACTCACTCAAAAATACCTTTTTTGGGACAAGTGAGACATAATTCAACTAAATCCTTCCCCCCAAATTCACCCAAGCCTTACAACAAGAGGGAAAACTAGCCAAACATATCTTTCTTCAGAAATCATTTAGGACACTAACAATTTTTCTCTTCCCCATACCCTTACATGCACTTTGGTTTCACAGATTGACAGTTTCATTCATAGGTAACCAAGGGCGGCAAAAGGATTCAAAGACTCAACAATGAGAAATACTTTATAGAAAACACACCACACAATATCCAAGTATTATGCATACTTTATACACATAATAGACAAGTATGATACTATGATGCACAAATATATTAAATGTCAAAGTTGAAGCACCAACTTGCCAATACTAATTACCAATGACTCCTTCGTATGGTAGAAAATACGAGGTAAACTGAGTATAGCTGTAGCAAACCAATCAGTAACTGCATCAACAGATGGTTCTCCCTCAAACCTAACACAAAATATCAATTTTAGCTATCATTCAACTACAATGTTAAGCAAGAATATGACTTTGAGCTTAATTAAAACATTTTAAAAAAAAAGTCGCGAGAGAATACTCTTAAATAAGCAAAATGCAGCATATCTAAAGCTTCTGCAGTTGACAGTGAAATATAGAATTTTTCATTTTGTTACTGTTTTCTAACCAACAAAAAAACCTAACTAGCTACTCACCTCATCATGCAATCTGAAGATTTACACCCTGGTGGGAATGCAATAAGTGAGGGAAGACCTGTATGCATTTCTACCAAGTTAAAAGCAAGAGAAGGCAAAGTGCTTGGTCACAATTAATATTTACACCATAATAGAATCAATACGAACCACACATTAAGTTGAGAATGGCAGATAAAAATGAAAAAAGAGAGAAATACTAAGGAAATAACTTCGAGCTTGAAAATCCACCTAAATTCCTCCAAGAATTTGGCTACTATAGATTGTAAGTGTAAATGCATGTAATCACAAGAATGCATGAGGCATCTACTCACTACTATCCACCTTATCTGTCTTTGTTCGACCTATTTTGAAATAACCGATAAATTTCTTTTTGAAGATTTTGACATAAATTCATGTATCGTGAAAGATTTAAATTTATTGAGATCTCAAATCTTGGTCGACATAGTTTTCTACAGCTGCCTCAGAGATTTATTTTTCTTGTTTCAGTAACAAGGCAAATTTGAGTAGATATTACACTTACCATGTCTAAAGTAAAATTGTCCCATCGGCTTTTTCTCAGCAAGGTGAGTTGCGAGATGAAGATCACCAAGTTCCACCATGCCAGTATTTGCAATCCCCTCCAACAATGCAGCTGAATACAGAAATATGGAAATTACTGTCATGCTGACTGCTCAAAAAGCAAAGCACCCAACACATCCAAGCTTTCCTCACACCAATAAAGTATTTCCTAAAATCCTATATTTCTATCCCCCATTAAAAATTAGAAAGGAAAATGATGGGATAATAACGACCTATAAATAACAAACTATGTGAACATGTATTCTCGTATAAAAGATATGACCCATTAACAATAACAGTTTACGGCGTATAAGAAAACTAACCTCTTTTTAAAAAAGACAACCTTTTTCACAGCAATGAAATAAAATGGCAGGCCAAGAGCTCTTTTATTCATAAAAGTTTGAACACTGTTTTCTTAACCACTGGCTTCGTTTAGTTTGATTTTAGGTATCTATTTGAGTGAGTTTTTTTTTTTTGTTCCAGCCTTCTTTTATTCAAGTTGAACAGGGTTATGTGATGCACAATTCTGACGACATTACATATATCATCAAGTAGACCAGGGTTATGTGATGAATATTTCTTGTTACATTACATCAGAATCATTTGGATTCTAGTAACAAATAATAAGTAAACAAATCAAATCAAATCAACTAAGAGAAAACAACTGAGCAGCATGGTTGACCTAGCAACAGAAAGAAAGAACAATATTTTATTACAAACTTACAACCTTTTACGAATGAAGAACATACCAATTGTTTTCCAGGCATCAGAAAATTGAGCACAACGATAGCTCCCGTCCGAATACACCTAAAAGGAACATCCATGAGCATTCTATGTTAAAAATATATAATCATGACAACAAAAATGTGCAAACAATAACAGGATCAACTCAACAATATCAATGATTAGATTAATGATTTATTAAAACCCAATTAGACAAATTGCCGTTGGCATGCAAGTGCACACACCTTTTACAGACTAAGTATGGTAGTCAGATCCTCTGTCAATGGATATGACAATCATTTAGCACTGAACTGAAGTTACACTATCATAATTCTAAATACCCCGTTTTTTTTATAAGAAACAAAATGCATTGCATTGACGAAATGGATGTGCAAAGGTGAACAAACTGTCCACAGAACTAGGGAATAAATAAAGACGGGAAGGAATATACAGTCAAAAGCCAAACAGATTCAAAGTTTCACATGGCTATCTATGTGGGGAAATAACATTTTAGTAAAGAAAAAATTAACTGGTAAAAATTTGAGATATGAGTCCATTTCTTATGAATATCTTACATTCAGATACGATATTTATATAGAAGAACAAAGCAACTGAAATAAAGCATGATCGAGTGATTAGATCTAACTGTTTGAATTAGTTAAGAAGCTATATAGCATTAATATGTGTTAGATTCAACCAAGCATTAATTGTGTAGTTGGTAGTTGTGTTGTTGTG
Source organism: Zanthoxylum bungeanum (assembly GCA_019454045.1). Taxonomy (NCBI): domain Eukaryota; kingdom Viridiplantae; phylum Streptophyta; class Magnoliopsida; order Sapindales; family Rutaceae; genus Zanthoxylum; species Zanthoxylum bungeanum. The sequence goes on along the minus strand of SKCR01021782.1, from coordinate 86,349 downwards.
TAATTTAATATGGTAGTGGTATAATGCCTATATATAAAAGGCCTCTCATGTAAGTTTTACATCAAACAATTTTAATACACAATTTTCTTCACAATTCTCACATGGTATCAGAGCCAATCTTTCTCTGGGTTCTAGTATCTCTCTTTTAGAGTCGTCGTTCAAGTCGGCGCGTGGGGAACACACACGCTATATATGTGTGAGCCTCATGCGCCGCATTCTTTGGCAATCTTGACAATATCAGTGACGACGAAATGCTCAATTCTTATCGATTATTTATCCTTATTTGCACCAAGTTCCACATCTGACTTTTTTCGGGGTTTTGTTATGGTGATTTGACAAGTTTTCTTTAGATGTTTTGAGCTGTTCTGGAATAATTTAAACTTTTCCCGCTGTGCATTTTCCAGCGATGTTAAACCATCCAAACCTCCACATCTGTTTCGTTGCGCATTCTCCAACGACGTTAACAACCAAGTCACCATATATGTTCCTGCTGTGCATTCTCCGCAGTGCTTTAAACACCCTACCCTAGTCTCTCTATGGTTCTTGTGCTGATTTCATCTGTAACAAGCTTGGTGCATACAACATGTATGTTCCAGCTTGAGGGGGGGGAGTGTTTGAATTAGTTAAGAACCTAATTAGCATTTAATATGGTGTTAGATTCAACCAAGCATTAATTTGTTGTAGTTGTAGTTGTGTTGTGTGTATTTAATATGGTAGTTGTAATGCCTATATAAAAGGCTCTCATTGTAAGTTTTACATCAAGCAAATTTTAATACACAATTTTCTTCACAAATTCTCACACTAACTATTAGCATAAATGTCCATTTAGTATAACTAGAATCGAGATCAAATGCCAACAATAATAATGATACAATCTTACCTGAATTAGCCATGGCTTGGAATCATCAAATATGGATGGAAAATCCTTAGATGCAATAACATTAAAAGCATGAACACCGCGATCTGGTGGGAAAACCAGATTTATGAATTTATCAGCAGTTTTAAGACTCCCAAATCACCAGCTTTTAATAATAAGAAATAGAAAGAGATCTTTACTAACCAGAAGCAGCAGGATCTAGTAAAGGAAGATCTATATGTGAAAAACTTGCCTCACCATATTGCTCCCTGAGCTTATCAAGAATACGCTGCAGACAAAAAGTCAAGCCACTAAATGCACCAATTTAAAGCCCGACAGAGATAAAAAAAAGCTGGAAAGGATACAAGCAAGATAGATCAGAGGCAACCACTTACTAGTTGCTCATCAATGCCATATATGTCATAATTTCTTTTCCATAGAGGATCAGTCAGAATCTCATAAGCATATCGAATCTGCAAGGGAAACGACACATGTGACCAACAACATTGCCAAAAATTAATATAACAAAAGAACCCTTCCATTAATCTCTGGAAAGCCGTACATCTAACAGAGGTGACCACAAAAATCACACTGCAACAATTTGTTGCTTTGCAGAATGAGAGCAAGGCCATAATATACATACAAAGGTTACAATCCATGTGCCAAATATAGAATAGTACCATATATTAGCAACTACAGAGCACATGAACTCCTGTTTTATTCATTAGTTTCTTAATATTGCCCCCCCGTTTATTGACCAATCTACCTAGGCCTATACATATTTGCCTCAAATGACAATGCAACGACAAGGGACTGGTTCCTATATTCTTTGAAAATGTTAGATGTAATTCCTTTTCCAAAAGATATTCAAATATTAAGCAAGTCCTGATTTCTGATCATGTAGAATTGCAGATTCAATAACTTTCAGAAACCCTATTCATTAAGTGGCTGAGCTTCAGGCCATAACCCCATGAAAAAGTTCAAACCTTTGTATTGACAGGCCGAAACTTATTGCCTCACTAAGTCAATAGCATACACCAGACTTTCTTCATGTTAAATGCATTCAAATTTTGGATGTGACAAGAGATTTTAAGACAGTGACTACAAGATACTCTTTAAAAAAAATTGAAAAGAGCTTTTGGGATTAAAAAAACTCTTTTACCTCTACTAAAAGTCATACCAAACAGACAATAAATGAAATAAGCTATCAAATATTCAAAGCACAACAAATTTGACGATAGAAAGACGATCGAACAAGGCTCCATCTGTTCTGTCCTACATCTCCTCTCCGTCATCATATATCTTAAACTTTAAGATTAAAAGAGAAATGAATCCAGGAATGGCCAGAAATGGCGGGTGAGAACTGAGAATTCTATTATAATGTACTAGGAATTTGCGGGTGAGAATGAACATGAAAGGCTAATGCTGATTTTGATTTCAGTAACGTCGCAGATTCTGTTAATTGTCTAATCTTCTTCACCAAAAAATAAAATAAAATAAAACACATTTCAGATGCCACAGTATTGCCACATATAACTAAAGCTATACAGACCATTATTGTGGGACAAATTAGAGTACTGATATATATTACAAATTTGAAGCAGCGCATTATAACTCGCGTTCATTCATATTACAAATTTGACAGTAATTAACAACAAATCATCTTTGTGCATACATATAAAAATCACTAACCTTCAAGAAATCAACAGTACTTGGAATTTCCTCACCTGAACTCCTAAAACATTTAATTTTTAGATGACGTTAATTACAATTAAACAAACAATTTAAAAAAATAATAACAATATTATTATTATTATTACTACTACTATTACCACTTTGATGAGAACTTATCATACGCTCCTTTCACTTCTTCGACAGAACTGTACCGTTTTATTCCCAAAACTAAAAATTCACAAAACCAAAAAAAAAATTAATGTAATTCAAAATGGAGCGAGATGTATAAATATAGAAACGGACCGCCGTAATGAGAGAGAGGAAAAGAGCGCGGGAGAACGACGAGCTGATAAAACAAGCCGAGGCCGAAGAGAATCACCGGGACCGAGTAGGTTTTGACTTTTGATATCATCGTTGACCTGGCCATGGGCGAACCGCACTCACTGCTTCTGCTTCTGCCTCTGCTTCACTCACTCACTCAACGAAAACAGATTCTTGCCGTGAAGAGAGATAAAGGAATGTATCTGAGGAATCGATGAGATTTTAATTAATTTGGTTTTTTATTATTATTATTCTATTTTATTATGAACATGATTTGGATTTGGATTTGGATTTTTCTTCTTAGTTACACGGTGATTACGATGTACTAATTATGTGAGGCTCGCGTAATTAGATAACGCCACGTTTCAAGGGTCGAATTTTGGGATCCTAAAGTGTCGGATTGATACGACTTCTAATAGAGATAAAAGAATTTTTAAATATTTTAGAGATATTTGGTTACTTATTAAATAGAATTTTTAAGGGTTAAAAAAATTATTTTATCTCCACTAACAAAAACTTAAAATCTGAGATTTTAGAAGTTAAATTATTTATATTATCCTTATTTAATTTTACAACAGTATTTCATTTCTTTCCTAATATAACTTAAAAAACTTATCCAATAAAATAATTTTATAATTTTTAATAAAATTTCTCACTATCATATAGATTAAAATGACTTATAAATTTATATATAATAATTATTCATCACGATTTTATTAAAAAAAAAAAAAAAAACTCTATCATAAAAACCAATCAACATTTAATCTAAGTCTCGATCAAAAACCCTAGATACTGGGTCACTTTGGTATGGCCAATGGAAGGAAATAATTATAAGAAAATTAAATTAAATCAAAACAGGTTAAATATTTATGACTTTAAATTTAGGATCGAATTGAACATTAAAGACATGAGAAAGACTTGTATGACACAGACATATGGATGGCGTGATATGATCGGCTACTAACGATTTGATAAGTATATACTAAATTTAGAATTAACCAATAATAATAAAAGACAAAATTTATTGATTAATATATGATATATATTTTATTGGATATCTCATAAGATATGTCACATATAATTTTTTTTTTCTAAAAGCCCATGTGAAAAGGAAATAGTATTTACTTCTATGAATCAATAGCTTTGTTGTCCGTAAGTGCTTCCCCCTAATTTCTTCATCTTCTTTTCTATTCTCTCATATGATTGCTTGCTCTATATATCTTTTAGTAATTTATCAAAATCTTTCATTTAATACATAAGAATTAAAAATATTTTTGTCACTTCGATCCAAAATTAAGATGTTAGTGTAATATAGATATCAATTTAATACATTGAATTATCATAGAAAAATCTCATCTTGCATTAGAAAACTTCTGATGATATGTCATGCTTCGCCTTTTGTGGGTAGTGCCGGTCTTGAGGGATAAATAGTATACGTCACTGGCGGAATCAAGATTTTAATTTAGTATAGGGGTGTTCAAATTTTCAGATTAATCCACGACCCCACATGCGTGGATTTCAAAAGAAATTAGTGATTTTTCAGGTCTGATCCGAAATTTACGAGTTGGGTCAAGGGTTTGACCTTAAAATCCGACCCGACAATATTTCTATTATTTTTCTTAAAATGTTATTATTTTTTAAAATTTTTTACTATTATTTCGTTTATTTATTACTTTTGTTGTCTTGAAACTTTATATATATGATAATTTTCGGGACATAAAATAACTAATATTTATATTTCAAAATAATTAATTCGCCAAAAAAATTTAGTTTTTTTGGCCTACCTGATCGGGTTTCACCTCCGACCCGATCGGGTCTCACAAAATTTAAAAAACCCGACCCAATTCGACCCGTGAACACCCCTAGTTCAGTGGAAACCTAAATATAGCACAAAATTTTATTATGTAAACTCCTTATTACTTAATGAACTAAATTGCTATACGTATACACGTGTTCTCGAAATATTACACTACAACATGGACCAACATTAGTAATTTTCAATTTTTATTTTTTTTGTAATTAATCTAATTTTACAAAATAAATTTACTTTGTTAGGCCCCAGTCACTTAGACTTGCAAGTGGTTCCACCCCTAATCCTCTATAAAATTTTAGGACCCCAATTATATTATTTTATTTACTGAAAAGAGAGAACAAAAAATAAATTCAATTTAACTAGCCTTCATTATTTATCTTTTTAATTTCCAAAATCAAAATATGATAAAAATTTTAGTACGGCGAAGAAAAGAAGACGGAGAGAGCGGCGAGAAGAGGGCATATGAAGGTAGTAGTCACGTGATTCAGTCTTGCGAGCAGAGCTGCACGTGAAGATTGGCATTCGTTTGTGTTTTAATGTTCCCAAATATTATTAATTATTCTCTTAATTTTATTATGAATTAATTATTTTTGTTAGGATTAAGATGTAGTCTTAACTAAATTATAGTTATATTAATTTATGATTTTTTTTTTCCATAATTATTGAGTGTTGATGAGTTGTGATTAATTGAAAATTAAAACACCATTATGTTAAAATAAAATTGATGCTAATTGTGGTAGATACCATATCCAATTAGATTACAACTTCTCACCATCAGTATCATAAATTCCTAGTCCACTACAAAAAAACAGTCAAATAACGACAGAAAAATCTGTAACTATTCCGTCGCTAATGGTTAATTAGCGACGGAAAAATTTTCTCTATTTTATTGGTCGAAAAAAAAATAGTGACAGAATTATTATATTCGTCGTTGCAATTAACGACGAAATTTTATTTTGTCTTTATATAACGACGAAAATTTCATAACTAATTAGCGACGGAAAGTTCTTAGCGATGAAATAATTTCCATCGTTATTTAGCGACAAAAATTCCGTATCTATTTAGCGATTGAGCTAATTTCCATAGCTAAATAGCAACGGAGTTTCCGTAGCTATTTCGTATCTATTTATTTTTAAAAGAAAAAGGCGAAAATTTTAAAATTTTAGAGAGAGAAGAAATTTAAAATTTTAAAGTTGCGTGAAACTTTTAAATTTTATAAATAAGTGAAACTTTTAAATTTTAGAAAGGGAAATGTTTTAAAATTTTAGAGAGGCGGAAAATTTTATAATTACAGAGATATGAAAATTTTTTAAATTATGGAGAGATGAAATTATTAAATTTTAGATAGGGTAAAATTTTAAAATTTTTGAATGGTGGAAAATTTTAAAGAAGTGATTTTTTTTTAATTGTTGTATGTACATTTTCAATTTCACAAGACACCATAATGTCTATCGTAAGTTTCGACACACCACCATCCATTTGCGCCACCTTAAATAAAAATATATATTAGTGTTTGTTTCTCGGGAAAATTTAAAAGAGGAGATAAGAAAAATGATAAATTGATAATGAAAATTGAGGTATAAATTTTTTGATGGTATATGGAATTGAGTAAGAAAAATTTTGGTGTTGTAAGTTAAAAAGATTGTGGTGTATATATAGAGGAAGAAAATAAGAGAAGCGGGAAGATTTATAAATTTTTGAGACATTTGGAATTTTTGTAAGGCATGAAATTTTTGAAATTTGAAGAAATTTAGCGACGGAATAGAGATTTTGTATCTATTTAGCAATAGATTAGCGACGAAAAATCAGTCTCTAAATTTTTTTAAAAAATGACGCAGACGGAATAAAATTTTGAAGGGATTGAAAATTTTAAAAATTAGCAATGAAATATAGATTTTGTTTCTATTTAGCGACGGAATATTGATTCTGTTTCTATTTAACCACGGAAAATCTGTCTCTATTTTTTTAAAAAAAAAGTGACGATGAGGGAATAAAATTTTGGGGGGAGTGAAAATTTTAAAAATTAACGATGGAATAGTGATTCTGTTTCTATTTAGCTACGGTTTGGCGACGGAAAAATTCTGTTTCTAATTAACAATAGTTTCACAAATTAGAAATTAAAATAAAAATAAAAATAAAAATTTAAAATTAACGACGAAATAGATATTATGTTTCTATTTAGCGACATAATATTGATTCTATTTCTAATTAGCGACGAAAAAATTATGTTTCTAATTAACAATAGTTTTACAAATTAGAAATTAAAATTTAAAATCAGCTACGGAATAGAGATTCCGTTTCTATTTAGCAACGAAATATTGATTATGTTTCTAATTAGCGACATAAAAATTTTATTTCTAATTTAAATTAGTGACGGAATAACAATCGGATTTATGTTTCTGTCACTAATTAGTGACGGATTTCCTAGTTCGTTGCTAATTAGCGACGAAAGTTGAAACGGACCTAATTTTCGTCTCAAATTCCGTTGCTAAATTCGTGCCATTTTTTAGGGATGAAATTTTTTTTGTCGCTAAATTTCGTCGCTAATTTCATTATCAGATTCAATTCCATATCTATTCAGTCGTTAAATTTTAAAACGGAATATTATGTCGTTAAAACTACAATTTTTTTGTAGTGGTCATAGATACCATATAGATTAGGATTGGTGTGATTCCACCCAACAATTCCCATAGAGCTTAATGCGTTTAGTATGTTGATAATTCACCTAAATATCATAGGGAATTTGCATGATTGAATAATTTTAGTGTCACCAGATACCAAAATCATTGAATACCTTAAAGACAGTTGATCATCAACAATGGAAAATAAATTATAATTAATTGACTAGAGTTGGTTAAGATGGATTAGCTATGGTCAAATCGTAAGTCCTAGTATTTTTATTCTCATTGATTTCAATCTTGTTATTGCTTTATTATTATTCTCTTGTTTTATTTTGTTTTATTTTTAGTTTTTATTTAATATTTTAATTTTTCTTGGTTTGTTTAAATTACATTTATGGTGGAGTTAGGGATTTTGTTTACATAAGAATTATAGAATTAACTAGTTTCTGTAAGTTTGACATCCTTATTTACATATTGCTATACTATTGTTCAATTCGTACACTTGCGACCACATCAAAACTTAGGCTTTAATTTTTGTAGTTTAAATATCGCAACATAAATTACCACCGCCATGATTCAATTATAGAGACACACACTCAATTATATAGACACACACTCACCCTACTCACACATATATATGAAAGCAATGTGGTTAATATTAATGAATTTTTATTTTTTTTGATAATCGGAATATCCGGGTCAGTTTACACGTACTTTAATTATTTGAGAAAGTCCTATATACTACTACTGTGACTTAATTATAGAGAAATTTAATTCAAATTCGATAATTTTTAGATATTCTCCATCTCAATGTTTTTATTTATTTATTTTGGCCTCTTTAGATTTATAGTTTTTTTCATTATAGCCGCATTGGGCTGAAACCCTAATTCTACCACTGCATGATTATATGTGAAAACGTACAAGCTATATATAAAAGGTTTATATCTCAATGAAAATTTTGTAATTTCAAGTTTTAAGTAGTTTTATTTGATTTATTATCTGATTTTAAATTTTGAGAAGATAAGACGATAAAAATTAAATCTGAACTTTACCCACCTCTTTATTTTTTAGGGAAAAAATATGTATACTTGATGATGAGGTTTCAAGAACAACTGCATCATACGATGAAAAGGCTAGATAGAAAAATCTATTAAAATTTAGAATGTGTTTTGGATTTATTTCTAAATATTAAAAATGACCAAAAAAATGTACACGATGTGCTTGAACAAAAAAAAAAATTTGGAGTGGCATATATGTATCGCCATTTTATGTGGGTATCGAACGTTGATTAGTTTTGAACGAAAATTTCTTATAATTGTGTATATGAATTTATCAAGATAAATAATAATAAATAAATGGGTGATGGCCTTCTTTATTGTTTTTGGCTTTTACAACTCCCTTATTTTTTTTTCATAATATATAGCTCATTACCCCTTGAGGTAGACCCGGCCACGGTTCCGGTCGGAACCGGAACCGAACCGGTTGGAACCGGAAGGTTCCGGTTCCAACCGGTTCGGTTCCGGTTCCGGAACCGAACCGGAATGGGACCGGTTCGGTTGGGGTTCCACCCCAACTCGAACCGGTCCGAACCGGTGGAACCGTACGGTTCCACCGGTTCGGACGGTTCCAACCGGAACCGAACGGTTCCGGTTGGAACCGTCGGGTTCCTGTTGGAACCGTAGGGTTCCAACAGGAACCCTAAGGCCCCCAACGGCTACTAGCCGTTGGGGGCCTTATAACCCCAACGGCAGTAGCCGTTGGGGGATGCAGCAGCAGGGAGCCGTTTGGCTCCCTGCCAAACGGCTCCCTGCCAAAAAAAAAATAAAATTAAAATTATAAAAAAAAATGTATTATATAAAATAAAAATTACTAATGTACCCCTAATAACGGTAATAAAACGGTTATATTTAGGGGCATTTTTGGTATCAAAAAAATTCTAAAATTCTATAAATAGAATTCATTTTCATAATTTCATCACACCAATTTCTCAACTTTCTCATTTTCTATAAATCTCTTATTCTCAATCTTACTTCAATACAATTCTCTTATTTTAGTTGTTAATTAATTTGTTATCACATTCGGCATTCACATCGCAATTATTCAAATGGCAAGCTCATCCGAGAACATAATGTCAAATATGCCGACCCAAGAGAGCGGCCCCAGTGTCAGTGCACAATCCCTTTGGAGGATACGTAGGCAACTTAAATTTTAAAAAATTTAAGCTCAAGCTCTTCAATGTAATAAATTTTTTTTTTTTTATAAATTTAATCTCATTTTTTTAATTAATAATTTTTTTTTTATTTAATGATTTGACTCCTCTTATTTTTATTTTAATTAAATTAAAAAAAAAAAATAAACCGAACCGAACCGGAACCGAACCGTTCGGTTCCGGTTCGGTTCGACTTTCCGGTTCCACTTAAGTGTGGAACCGGAAACCGGCCGGTTCGGTTCGGTTCCGAACCGGAACCGAACCGCCGGCCGGGTCTACCTTGAGGTAGTTGAATAAAAAAAATTAAATGTCTAAAAAAACGAAGAGATAGCTGAAATGAAAATGTTTAAATAGATGTGTGAGTGAATTAAGAGAAGTAAAGTTAAAAATAAAGAAATAACATGGATTGAAGGATCCAACTGCATATATGGTGGCATACATTGTTAACCACCATAACAAGTCTTCAAACCATCTTTAGGTGAAGTTTTAAAATTTATTGCAAAACTACAAACAACTTTAGGTGGACATTATTCATTTGTTGACAATTTGAGTCATGCTTTGACTATAAATTCATAGCTTATTTGAGAGTTAAAATCATCCCAATAATTAAGTTTCATGTAAAGAAAGCTTAGAGAGTGTAAAAAGTGTATTTTTTCCGTAGAGTTTTAAATACTTGTAAACACTCTTTAGTGATCAGAGAATCACAACAAGTGGTATCATTAGCTTTAGTTATACATTGGGGTTGTAAAACCAAGAACGAAACTCAGTTCGGAAAATTTGAGTTTTGGAAAAATTATCAAAAATCAATTTTGAGCATATTATTAGCTTGTTCACGTCGATACGAGCACGGTGGTATTTTTCGGTGATCAAACGGAGCAACAGAGATGCCACACGCGCCTTCCAGAGGACTTCTCACACGCCGCCACACACTTCAGAAGTTGAAGACAATACACGTGTCCGCCACCTCAGCAGATGCGTGTCGACACATCAGCAGCCATGTCAGCATTTCGTTCCCGTTTTGCCACATCAGCAGCGATGTGTCTGCCACGTCTACATACCTAGTAAATTTCATTGAGCATTCTGAAGTCTTTGAAATTTACAGTTTGGCGCCAATAAGTTTATAAAATTTACAAATCGATATTTAAGTCGGATTTGAACCAACGAAGAGTTAAATCCACAATTTTCGACCGTTCCAGACGCAATGATGACCTCCAATTTGTGAAAATCAGCCCTTATTTTGTCCCATTTTCATTTTAAATCATAAACTTGAAATAAAAATGGAAGATTCGCATTTTGGTGCAATGATTAAGGTGATGACAATCAATTATTCCCTCTAGAGGCCTCAAATTATAGATTATTTGCACTGCAAAGATCTGTATGATGTGATCGAGGAAAAAGGAGTGAAACCTGATTCTGTCAAAGAGAGTGATTGGAACAAGCTCAATAATAAAACTCTGGGTCAGATTAGGCAGTGGATCGGCCATATCGTCTTCCACCACGTAGCACTGGACACATAAGCGTACGAAATATGGATGAAGCTGGAAGGCATGTACCGGACCAAGACAGCTCGGAATGGAGCCTTAAAGATGCTTTGTCAAATGAGGAGGTTCTCAGCAATTCGGCTCCATGAGACAAACTTACCATGCTTATAGTAAAAGATGTCATGTCAAATGAGGAGGCCAAAAGAAAAGACATGGGCACAAATCAGACACAAGCTCTAGTCACGGAGAATCGAGAAAGACAATGGCATAAAAAATTGAAGTAGAATAAGAGGTAGAAGCAAAAGTCGAGGTAAATCCACAGACGGAAGAAAGCTTACTCACAAGTGCTACTATTGTGGCATATAAGCTCACTTAAAGAAGAATTATCGAAAGACTGCAACAAGAGAAAGGTCAAGGCAATTTCTAGCCAAAGAACAACGACGCGAAAACACTAGTAATTGTCCAAGAAGATATAACCATCTACTCTATGCAGGAGGGGACATGCCTTCACACTGCAAATTAAGTGTTGAGTGGGTAGTAGATACATCAGCATCCTACCAAGTCACCCCTCATGGAGATTTCTTCATAACATACAAAATAAGAGACTTTGGTCCAGTGAAAATGAGGAATACCAGTTCCTCTCAGATAGTGGGAATTGATGATATTCAGATGCAGACAAATATAGAGTGTACAACAACCTTGAAGGATGTTAGACATGTTCCAGAACTTCAGCTCAATCTACTCTCGAGGGTAGCCTTTAACAAACAGGGCTATGCTAGTCACTTTAGCAATGACACATGGAGAATGATAAAATGTGTCATGATCATCGTCCGAGGATATATTTGTGGTACTTTATACAAGACTCATGTGAAGATGTGTGCATAGAGCCTCAATATAGTTAACGATAGGCTTCTCAAAATCTGTGACACCAGAGACTCGATCACATGATGAAAATTGATTATCTACCTTGACAAAGAAGGATATAATCTATGTCTCCAAGAATGCTGCTCTAGATCCTTGCAATTACTGTCTGTTCGGTAAACAATATAGAGTCTCATTTAACTTCTCTTCTACGAGAAGATCAAAGTTCCTCAATCTGGTACACTATGATGTTTGTGGTCCATTGGAGGTTAATTCAATAGGCAGTAACAAATACTTTCTGACTTTAATTGACGATGCTTCTCGGATAGTATAGGTATATTTCTTAAAGATGAAGGATCAGGTCCTGGATCATTTCAAACTATTCCATGTCATGGTAGAGCGTGAAACATGGAAGAAACTAAAGTGCATTTGCACAGATGATTGATGCGAGTACACTTCCAGAAATTTTGATGCCTACTACGGAAGACATGACATTCGAAATGAAAGGACTGTTCCACGCACCACATAACATAATTGTGTTGTAGAAAGAATGAACTGCACTATTATGGAGAAATTCAAAAAACATGATCTGGATGGCTAAGTTACCAAAGCCATTCTAAAGATAAGTTGTTTGTACCGCATGCTACCTGATCAAAAGATAATCATTTGTACCGTTGAATTTTGAGATTCTGGAGAAATTCTGGTCTGGTAAGAATCCCCCATACTCTCACCCTAGAACATTCGATTGTTTAACATTTGCACATGTATCCAATGAGCTCAATGAGAAACTCGATGCAAGGACTAATATGTGCATCTTCATAGACTGTGAAGATGAGGAATTCAGATACAAGTTATGGGACCCGAAGAGAAAAACGGTCATCAGAAGCATGAATGTAATGTTTCTTGAAGACCAAACAATATAAGACATTGAATAGCCCAAGATGTCTTCTAATTCCAGTACTGACAAAACTATTCAAATCCATACACAACCCCAACACAATGAGTTGCCACAGATAATGATAGGGTGTATGATGTGTCAGAAACATAACCAAAGAAGGGAGAAAATGGTGTTGAGTAGGGGGAGCCACAACCCGCTCTATCAAAGGCTACAAGATCATCCGCAGATCTAATGAAGACATACCTTCAGAAACCAGTGAACCTCAAGTACGAAGATCTAAACGAGACCGATTTTTATTAACTAGATACTCAGAATCTGACTATATTCTGCTTACTAACGAGGGGAAACCATAAAATTTCAAGGAAGCTGTATCTCATAAAGACAAAGGAAAATTGTTGCATGCAATGCAAAATGAAATGGAATATTTGTAGAAGATTCATACTTATGAGATAGTCAAGCTCCCATAATGTAAGAAGACATTGGAGAACAAATGGGTGTTCAAGCTGAAGAAAGATGGCGGCGAAAATATGGTGAAACACAAAGCCCAATTAGTAGTTAAATGATTCCTATAGAAAAATGGAATCGACTTTGATGAAATATTTTCACTAGTTGTAAAAATGACTTCAATCTGATTTATCCTAGGATTAAAAGCCAATTTGAGCCTAGAGCTTGCACATGTGGATATTAAGACTGTTGGGGCGAATGTGGAACCCCTAGGGTCGGATCGGAGCCTCGCGCAGCGGAAGTGGATCTAACCCATGGATATCAAGCATGAGTGTAATTTTAAAATATTTAATGAAATACAATATTCCATTACGAGTGTATAGGAAAAATCGGGACTGAATCGGAGTCCAGAAGCTCAAGAACGGAATAAAACAAGATTCGGTACTGTGCGTGCACTGCACATTTTTTTTTTATTTGCTTTCTACAATTATACGTTCAGCTCTTTGGAAACAGAGAGCTGAAAGAATTAGGGTTTTCAACCCTAAATCCTTTCAACCTTTCCTAAACACTTCCAAAATACCCAAAATTAATTTTAACATCAAAACCAACATCAACACATGTTATAGAACAAAAAAAAAAGTTTTTCAAAATATCAAATATTTTTTCAAAAATATAAATTTATTCTAAATACGCACTTGCGTAAATTTTGAATCCAAAACACAGATCAAATTAGAATCCCACAATGAAGTGACTCGTGAATAATTCTAGGTCACCCAAAGGTGGTCAAGTGATTCTAGAATGGTAGCCTTAGCTCCAAGCAATTATCTAGAGTTCAAAACTCTAATTTTATGTCTATGTCTAACAAACATTTTGACCCAATTACAAGCATATTATGTTTATACTTCCGAAGCATCATAACACAATTAATTAGCCTAATTTCAACATTATGTATCTAATACATAATTCAATATTATATGTCTCATTAATGAAAAATATAGCTTTTGGAAAAGATCAAACTTACCTAGAGGTTGATTCAAAGATCCAATCTACTTCTCCTTGTTGAAATATTTGGAGAACTTCCAAGGATTAGCAAGCTTGACTCCAATATCCAATCTTGATTTTTCCTAGATGAAATGTTGTAGAGAACTCACAAAGTTTATCTAAATACTTCTCTAACTTAGGCTAATTTCTCTAATTCTTTCTTGTATTTAGCTTTCTCAAGCTTTTGCTTTTCTTAATTAAAACCTTTCTAAAGCTTGCTATTTATAGCAAAACTTAGACAATTTTTAATTAATAAAAAGTTGTAATCAACTTTCAGGTGGGCTTAATCTAATTTGTCCAAATATGTATAATTATGTGGGAATAATCTCCAATGTCTACCACTTTGATTTAATCCAATTAAATCAAGAGAAGGATTAGGAAATTAATTATTTCAATGTTTGCCAGTTTGATTTAATCCAATTAAATCAAGCCAAAACCACATATTATTACATACTTACAATTACCATAATATCCTCAAATAGTAGAGATAATTATGATTTTACAATTAAACCCTTGTGCAATTATTGAATTAATCCAATTAGGTCAAAGTAAATAATCAATGTTATCCAATAACACTTGATTATCTTAGTTGATAATTATAATATCGAATATTATTTTTTTTTATCAAAATTAATCGGCTACCCAAGTGCTCAACAAGTACACTTCATATTGGGACTCTCTAAGTTCAGACACGTTCATCATATAAGTCTAGCTAATATGTACGTAATTCGGTCACCTCCGAATTCGCGAAGAACACGAACGACCTTTTTGAACTATACAAGTCGATGTCATTAAATATGTTTAACAATCCCCCATCGTAGGCTATCCGAGTAGTACTAAGGAAACATAGAATACACCGTCAAGTTTCTGAGGCGCACATCTCATGTCGACAGGTCCACGATTCCTTACAACTGATGCGATCCACCCTAGGTGATCGACTTTGGCCAAAGCTTTAAGAATCGTGACTTTACTCACATGGATACCTAAACCCCTTATGGTACACATACGGGCCGAAAAATCCTATCTTGTTTTGTACTTGATTACTCAGTGCATCGGTCCACACCCAACGAACATCTAGAGGCCAGAATTTGAAAGGTTTCTGACATATATGACATCAAAGTGTGGAGGATCTCACACAAAATCAATGATATCTTATAGTCAAAGGATTACATATGCTACTCGACTCGAGGAGATTCCTATTGACGGTGGTGTGTACTTCCAACTATTAAGAATCACCTGAGTCATTCAATATTCGGTCCAACCAATACTCACATGTCTATACGAGTTTCCAAAACTCATGGTACATCGGGTTAAACCATTGGAACTCCAATTCCAATATACGACATGTGTTAGTCTTATAGGTTATATGAATTCGACCGTATTCCAAAACCAATGACTAGGAACACACACACACACACACACACACACACACACACTTTAAGAATAATTTACAATAGTAATATTTATCCCAATGTCGGACCACCTAGTGTCCAGTGTTACTACAAGACTATTCTAAGGTCGATGTCATTCTTAGCATATATATACATCAATCTAATACGTGTAATGACAATACCATTAATAAGGTATGAAATGAAAATGTAGTTATTTTATTAATAAATAATAAAATGTACAATTCGGATTGGCACTCCAAGCACCAACTCCAACAAATACAATATTTCTTCATGGTAATCAAAAGGTTTCAAGGTTTCAAGAAAAGAGAACCTTGTTTGCAAGCTGAAGAAAAGCTTATACAGCCTCAAGCAAGCACCAAGGCAGTGGTACAAGAAGTTTGACTCGTTCATGGTGAATCAAGTATACAAAAGAACTGCAGCAGACTAGTCTTTTTATATTCAAAGGTTTCCAGATGAAAATTTTACTGCTCTTCTATTATATATAGACGGCATGTTGATCATTGGATAAGATGCAGCGGAGATAAGCCAACTGAAGAATGAACTCTCTAATTCTTTTGACATGAAAGACTTAGGACCGACTAAACAATTTTGGGAATGAAAATAGTTCAAGACAGATAGAACAAAAAAGTTATGGCTTTCACATGAGAATTATATTGAACGGGTGATCAAAAGAATTGATATACAGAATGCCAAACCTGTCAGCATTCCACTAGCGTACCATTTCAAATTGAGCAAGAGTTTGTGTCCTTCATCCAAGAAATAGATAGATGAGATGTCATCAATACCATATTCTTCAACAGTTATAAGCCTAATATATGTTATGGTATGTACCAGACCAGATATTGCTCACGCAGTGGGTGTAGTGAGCCATTTTCACTTTAATCCAGGAAAAAAACACTGGGAGGTAGTAAAATAGATTCTTAGGTACCTCAAGGGTAATCGAGGTGACGTCTGTGCTACGGGGGAGCTGATCCAATATTGGAAGACTATACAGATTCAGATATGGCAGGGGATATTGGTGGTAGAAAATCTATATCAGGTTTTCTCCATACTTTTACATGGGGAGATGTGTCATGATAGTTAAGATTGTAGAAGTGTATTGCATTATCCACAACACAAGCTGAGTATATTGCAGCATCGACAACATGAAAAAAACTTTTATGGAAAAAATATTTTCTCCATGAATTAGAGATCATAGAGACAAAATACAAGATATATTGTGATAGTCAAAGTGTTCTGGATTTGAGCAAGAACTCAATGTATCATTTCCGGATGAAGCATATCAATATTCGCTATCATTGGATACGTGGGGTGATGGATCAACAATTGATGAGACTTGTGAAGATTCTTACAGAGGAGAATCCAGCCGATATGTTAACAAATTTGGTTACTCGGGACAAGGTAGAGTTGTACAGAGACATAACCGGGATAACTGTCAGATGATAAACGTTTCAGATGCAGTTGGAAAGGAGAATTGAAGGATCCAGCTGCATACATGGTGGCATGTATTGCCAACCACCATTGCAAGTGTCACACGGCTAAATTTGAACCCCAAGTTTTCTTAGCCAAGTGCAGCAGTAAGTTTGCCCAACTTAGTCAGCCTTTTCTCGCAAGCACCCACACAAGCCACAAGCAGTCACTCACAATGTTCACACACCCTCATAGTAAGCACACAAGCAACCCACACATCATGTAAATACAAGACACAAGCTTTACAGGACTATGCCCAACCTTTTTATTACTCACCAAAGAAATTACAAGGATTCGTGCTAAACATACAAAGGCTCAATAAACATTCACTCTTGTACTCTCATGTACTATGCTCTCTCTCCTTGTGCATATTTTTCACAATACAATATATACTAGCGGCAGTTACACCCCAACTGCCTTAGGGTGTGCTGGCCCAATAGGCACCAGCCAAATACACACACAACAGTTACATCCCAACTGCTCTTGGAAGTTCACACATACACACACACACAAGCATCAAACGAATTTCCCCACATGTTTCCCAACTCGCCAGTTTCTAGTAGTTTCCATCGTAACTGTCCTATGTTTTCAGCATGCGAAGCCAACTCCCTTGCATGTGCACGCCAACTGCCATGCAAGTGCACGCCAACTGCCTCCCGCAACTGCCCCGCATGTCTGCTGCATGTGCACGCAACTGCCTTGTCCAAGACAATATCAACTCCTTACGGACAACACCAACCGCCTAATGTCTCAACAACACTCCCTTGGGACAGCACCAACTGCCTACTGTGTTAGTAAACTTCCTCAAGACAACACCAACTGCCCACACACACACAGCCCACCCAAGCCATATGCTTCTTGCGAGTGCTTGGCTGCCACCAAGCCACTCTTTCCCCATTTCTTCGAGCAATCAGTCTAAGAGGCTGACAAACCACCCCCACCTGAACTAGGCGACGCCCTCGTCGTAACTAAGTCAAGATATGTCTGGACTACCCTCTCAAATTTCCACAAAGTAGTATTCTATTCTCAAGTTGCATCTGCCTCAGTGCAACCCTTCCACTGAACCAAGAAATATGTCCTTCGATTCTTCTTACTTTGCCCCCATCACCCTGTGATCCAATATCTTCTCAATTTTCTTGTCAAACTGTTTCTGAATTGTTGGCGAAGCTTGACTTTTCTGAACCCGACTCTCATCCTTGTCTTCATTTAATGGCTTCAAGAAACTCACATGGAATGTAAGATGCACCTTCATCCTATCCGGCAACTTCAATCGATAAGCTACTTGACCAACCTGTTTCACTACTTCAAATGGACCATCAAATTTCGGCACCAACCCACGATGCACTGTCTTGCTGCTGATTTTCTTCCAAATCTGAGGAGTCAATTTCAGTAACACTTGGTCACCCACTTGAAATTGTAGCAACCTCCTCTTCTTATCAGCATACTTCCTCATTCGTCGCACTGCTTTCTCAAGGCTATCCCTCACCTCTTCCAGCAACTCATGCTTCTCTTGCGCAAATCTATATGCGGCATGACACTTGCCCCAAGTGCGCTGCTTGATCACCTCATGCATAGTCAGCGGCTGCTGCCCCAACACTATCTCAAAAGAACTCATCCCCGTTGATGAGCCATTGTGCAAGTTGTACGAGAACTGTGCCACATCCAACAGCTTTACCCAATTTTTCTGACTCGCGGTCACATAATGCCTCAAATATTCTTCCAACAACCCATTCACCCTTTCCGTATGACCATATGTCTGAGGATGATTTATGGTAGAAAATTTCAAGTTTGACCCAATCAAGCCAAATAACTCAGTCCAGAACCGACCTGTGAACCGTACATCCCTGTCACTCACTATGTCTTGTGGTAACCCAAAATCTTTCACCACATCTCTGAAAAATAGGCGTGCAGTTTCCTCTGCAGGGCATGCATGTGGCGCTGCCATGAACACAACATACTTGGAGAACCAATCCACTACTACCAGCACTGAACCATACCCTTGCACTATTGGAAATCCCCCAATGAAGTCCATAGAAACACTCTTCCATGGTTGTTCCGGAATGGGCAGAGGTTGTAGCATCCCTGCTTCATTCTTTCTCTCTGTTTTATCCAGTTGACACACTAGGCAAGATCTCACATAGGCCTCAATGTCATGTTCCATCCTCGGCCAATACCAACTCCGAGCCAGTAAAGCCAATGTTCTCTCAACACCTGGATATCCCGCCCACTAAGCATCGTGTGTCTCCCTCAGCAACTCCCTTCCGAGGTTCCCATAACTTGGAATAAATGGCCTCTCTCCCTTTGCATAGAGCAAACCAGCATCTACCCAATATTTTCGGACCTGACCATCAGCAACTTTCTATACTAGCCGTTGATAAACCTGATCCAATGGTGATACCTCCATGATTCTATCCAGAAAATCACTCTCCAAAATCGAAATTGCCGCTACTGCCTCCACTACAGCCTTGCGACTAAGAGCATCCACAACTTGGTTATGCCTCTCAGGTCGGTGCTCCCACTCAAAATAAAATTCAGCAAGCATCTCTTGCCACCTCGCTTGCTTAGGACTCAACTTCTTCTGTGTCTTGAAAAAGGTGTTGGCAACATTATCCGTCACTACCCTGAAGTTCAAACCCAGCAAGTATTGCTGCCAAGTGTTTAGACAATGAACAATTATCGTCATCTCCTTCTCATGTGCTGAATACCGCTGCTCGGCATCCTTCAATTTCCTACTTTCAAAGGCAACCGGATGTGAATTCTGCACCAATACACCCCCAAAGGCCCGGTCAGAAGCATCAGTGTGCACCTCAAATGGTAACTCAAAGTCCGACAATCGCAAAATAGGCTTCTCTACTACTGCCCTATTCAAATCCTCGAATGCCTACTGGCATTGCACACTCCACGCCTAATTCTGTTCCTTTTTCAGCAAATCAGTTAAGGGAGCCACCCGCTTTGAATATCATTTGATGAACTTGCGGTAATAGTTAGCCAATCCCAAAAATGACCGCAACTCAGCAACTTTAGAAGGACTAGGCCAATCTCGAATGGCCTGGACTTTTCTCTCGTCCATACGAACTTGCCCTTGTCTCACCCAATGACCTAGAAACATCACTTATTGTTAGGAAAATTCACATTTTTCCATTTTAACATACAGTGCATGTTGTCTCAGTTGCTTTAACACCAATCTCAAACAATGAAAATGATCAGCAAGGGTTTCACTATATATTACTATGTCATCCAGATACACAACCAAAAATCGGTCCACAAACTCAAACAACACATCATTCATTAAATTGCAGAAAGTAGCTGGTGCATTAGTAAGTCCGAAAGGCATTACTAAAAATTCATATGATCCATACCTTGTCACACAAGTAGTCTTCCCCTCATCCCCTTCAGCAATTCGCACTTGCCAATATCCAGACCGCAAATCTAGATTCGTGAAGTAGAACGCCTTGGACAAACGATCAAACAAATCTTCCACCAAAGGGATTGGGTACTTGTTCTTGATCGTTAGCTTGTTCAAAGCTCGATAATCTACACACATCTGCAAAGATCCATCTTGCTTCTTCTAGAATATGACCGACGCACCATATGGAGCTTTAAAAGGCTGGATCATTCCAGTATCAAACAACTCCCCCAATTGCTTGCGCAATTCAACTAGTTCCGTAGGACTCATCCGGTAAGGTACTTGGGTAGGCGGCCGAGTACGAGGGACCAATTCTATCTTGTGGTCAGTAGGTCTTCGAGGCGTAAGGGACTTCGGCAACTCTGGAGGCATTACATCATTGTATTCCATCAATAGTTCCGTAACCACATCAGACACCTCCAATGTCTTTCCCGATTTGACTTCTATGAGTTCAGCCAAGTATGTTTCTTCCCCACGTTTCTTCCTCACTCTCAATCTGTAAGGCGGGCAACAACTCATGTTGTCCCTCAGCCTGTTTACTCCCACAAACTTTTCCAACAGCAGGGACAAAGCATGGTTAGTCCTCATCACCAATCAAAAGGCCCGCCAAGTAAGGCATCACCGCAACCTTGGCCTGGATGAAAAACTGATTCCCCAAAATCAACTCAAAATCATCCAAAGGTACTGCCATCAACGTGCATGACTCATGCCACTTGCCAAGTTATATTATTACACCCGCAACTGTGCCTTGAACTTGCTTTGCTGTCGAATTGACAGCCTTAATGCTAAGACCTGGCCGGCGGTTCGGTTTCAGTTCGAAACTGAACCGGTTAATTCCGGTTCCACACTTAAGTGGAACCGGAATCATGAACTGAACCGGAACCGAACTAGTCAGTTCCGGTTCCGGTTCAAACCGTTTTTTTTAATTATATAAAAAAATCGAAAATAAATTAAAATAAATTAGATTAATTTAATAAATAAATATAATTATTAAATTGAAGAGCTTGAACTTAAATTTTAAAAAATTTAAGTTGCCTACGTATCCTCCAGGGGTGAGAGGAATCAAAGCTCACGTAGTTCCATTACAATTTTAAGATATTTCCCCTTTGGAAATTTACAATTTTGTAATTATCAATCATCATTATCAGTTGATCCTTCAGCTGCGGTTCCGCTTGCACTTTTTGTTGCAGATGCATTATCGAACAAGTCTTCAAAATCATCGGGGGTATCTTCTTGTTGTCTCAGATTAGCTCGAGTCCAATCATCCACACAAGTTGTTGTTTCTAGAGTGCTTGGATGTAATGAAGATCGTCTAACTTCCAATATATTGCTTCTATAAATATTTTGTGCAGTATGTTGGTCATCAAAAACTCTAAATGCAATAAGTCATTTTTGCATGGTAAATGATGCATCAATCGAATGATAAGTCATGTATGAGTGTGTTTGTCAATGCCCCTAAATATAATCATTTTATTACCGTTATTAGGGGTATATTATGAATTAACTATTTCAATTTTTTTAATGGTTGTTAAGGCCTTTTTTTTGTATTAAGGGGCAGAGAGCCGTTGGGGTTCCGTTCCGGTTCCGAACTGGAACCGTGGACGGTCTACTCCCCGATTTAGTCAAATCGAGGCCCAACTTCTCAGCAACTCCTATCGCAACAAAGTTATGTGTAGCCCTAGTGTCCACTATTGCCCTCACTGTTTTCCCATTAATGAGAACTTGGACATACATCAAGCCATTATCACATCGGTCTTCCTGAATTGCATTCACCAACTGAAGAGTGTTCATCCGATTAGGCCCGGCCGAGTCTCATTCCCCTTCCTTGCCCATTTCCGCAGCCATAAGTGCATTCAGTTTCTCCGTTTTAGGGCAATCTCTCGCCATATGTGGACAATCACAGATGAAACAACCCTTGTTGTTGTTGTTCTCTCCCTTGAACTTACCATCATCTTGTGACTTCCCTTTTCCCTCATTGTTCTTCTTTTTTTCCCCATTCTCTGAGTCTTTGTACTTCTCTTTCCCTTTGCCCTTCGGATCAGGTTTGGACTTGGTTGAAGAACTAGGTCTATAGTCCACAAGGCAATCTGCTGCTGCCATGGCTGCGGGCAAGTGATGAGTGGTAAATCTATCATTATTTCTCACTCACTTAACCTAATATTTTGTATAGTTTCTTGAGTCTTGTGAATATTTTGATGTGTTTTGTGTTATTTTGTAGATAAATAAAGTTTCAGGACATTCTGGAAGTGATTTGGGGCAAAATAGGAAAAATTGGCAAAAATGGCATTTTGGTAATTTTGGCGTGTCGCGACGCGTAAGCCTTTGGCGTCGCGACGCCTAACGTGCACCGTGGTCTGCTAATGTGCGTCGGGTCAACGGGTCAGAATTTGAGAAGTTTGACTTTGCTAACATGCGCCGTGCCACGTGTCACCATCACAGCCGATTTGCTAATGTGCGCCGTGACACGTGTCATCATCCTACGGTGCCGACAATTACTATTTCCACGTGTGCCACGTGTCATCCTACGTGTCGCCACATCATCCGGTCAACGAGTCAACTCTTCCACGCGTCTTGCCACGTCATCATCCACGTCAGCAGGTCAACCGAGTCAACACGCCACGTCATCATCAGCCAATCACGCCGTGACACGTGTCGCAATCCTACGGTGCCGACAATTGATCTCAGCCGCCTTGCCACGTCAGCATAATAATTGAGCTCTTAGCCGCCTCGCCACGTGTCGCCTTATCTTTTTATCCGAATTGCCACGTGTCAAGCCGAGAGCATGCCACGACTCACTGTTCCAGCGTCGCGACGCCAAAGGCTCTGGCGTCGCGACGCCCGAAGCTTATCCGCGCCTATAAATTGAGCTCGAGATTTCAGATTTTGTTGTACCATTCTCTCCCATTTCTTTGATGTAAATAGGGAGTTCTTCTCTCTCTAAGTTTCTTTTAATTTTTAGTTTTTAGTTTTGTAATAATTTTAATTACTTTTTGTAATAATAGTAATTTACTTTCTTTACTTTTTACAGTTTTTACTATTCACATGAGGAGGTAACTTCCCCAGCTAGGGTGAAAGGTAATTCTTTTACTATTGCTATTTAGATTAATCTCCCTTATAAATAATATATTCACTATTTAAAATATTGACTTAAAAAGGATACCGCTATATTGGTCGGTTGGTAATTTAATTTTAATATGGTTTAAACCTGACTAATCAAGGATACCGCCAGATTGGTCGGTTGGTAATTTAATTTTGGTTCTGCCTTTATAGCTGGTTTATGGACAAATATTACCACCTTAATGGCTGGTTGGACTTAATTTGACTTTATCAGGATACCGCCAGATTGGTCGGTTGGTAATATTATCACAAGTTTATATATTATTTTATGGGAGATATCTAAATTAGTAGTAGTAAAAGTAATTCCTTTTACCTTAGCATTTTATTTTATTGTAATTTACTTTTCAGTATTTACTTTACCGCATTTTTACTTCATGTCTTTTATTTTCAAGTTTTTACCAGCCCTAGTTATGTGTAGTAACTAAATAAGTTATTTGGGGTTGTGATGACTTTTAATATCACCAGTTTATAAGGGGTTAGATTATAGTTTGGGTAATATAAATATTTATTTATTGAGTCTTAATCTTAATGCTTTTTAATTAACTGGCCATTAATAAAATTGATTAGGTAAACTTAAAATGAACTAGACATAAGGATTTTAAGTTTAAGACCTCAGACTCAATAGCCCACGATCTTCCTTGAGGATAGATAACCCTTTAATAGATTTCCTTACAGGATAGGAATATACCTGTCGGGCGGGGGTAGCCATAATTGGAACTTAAACTTAATGAATCCAGATAATTTGGTTGACATAGACATATGGTTCAATTGGGTTAAACTGAGTATTTGTGTCTGACCATCGACAGAGGCTTACACATAATTTAATGTTCCAGGTTAATAAATCAATATTTTACCAAACTATAAGATAACCACTTCATCTTTAAAATGATATTGCAAAGAAATCACAACCATAAATAATTTTTAATATTGAATTTTCTTAAACCTACTTTCGAACAACTTTATTTACTTATTTTTAAATTTAGAATCGTCACTTTTTCAAATCAATCAAACAACCTGTTAGATACTAGTAATCATTTGACCTCATAAAATTAATAGAATAGATATTAAGTCATCGTGGGATCGATACTTTTTATACTACTTGAACGATACGTGCGCTTGCGTTATACGCGTGTGTAAGCACCGGTCAGCAAGTCACACACACATTGTCTCCACAACTCATTTTGTGCCCAAGTTTACAATCCAGACATGAAATTAAATAGCTTGTCCTCCTTTGACATGTTCCTTATGTCCAACATCAAGGAACTAAACTGCTTCACATACTCACGAATGAAACCAGTTTGCTTCAAACTTTTCAAAGTTTCCCTTGCAATCCACGCTGTGTTGGTGGGGATGAATTGATCCTTCAACTCCTTCTTCAGCGTCTCCCATGTGGTTATGGTTGGACGCTCCGCTGTCTCATCATCATCCAACCGAGTTCTCCACCATAATTTGGCATCGCCAGCCAAGTACATGCTCGTGATAGTCATATTCTCTGCCTCTAAGACATGAGCAGCCTTGAAGTACTGATCCATGTCCCATAAGAAGTTCTCTAACTCCTTTGCATTTCGAGCACCACCGAATGGTTTTGGTTCAGGAACTTTCAACTTGGTCACACCCTCACCCCCAACAGGTTGTCCATGACCCAATGCCCTCTTTAGAAGAGTGATTTCCCCATCACCTCCTCCCTACTTCCTTTCCATACCTCCACCAAAGCTACAAGTCACTGATGACAATCACAATGCGTTCTTCCGCATCAACCCGTTGTGTGTCAAGGTTGTTCCGAAGGCCTATGATTTCCTCTGCCAATTTTTCCATCGCCAAAAACAATGGAGGAGTATACTCTCGGCTTGACTCCCCAACGAGTGCCTCAAACTTGGCCACCCGCTCTTTCAGTTCAAAGTTAGATCCGCCCGCCATCAGCCCAAGATGACGCTCTGATACCAGTTGTCACACAGCTAAATTTGAACCCCAAGTTTCCTTAGCCAAGTGCGGCACTAAGTTCGCCCAACTTAGTCAGACTTTTCTTGCAAGAACCTACACAAGCTATAAGCAGTCACTCGTAATGTTCACACACCCTCACAGTAAGCACACAAGCAACCCACACATCAAGTAAATACAAGACACAAGCTTTACAGGACAATGTCCAACCTTTTTATTACTCACCAAATCAATTACAAGGATTTGTGCTAAACAGACAAAGGCTCAATGAACATTCACTCTTGTACTCTCTTGTACTATGCTCTCTCTCCCTGTGCATGTTTTTCACAATACAATATATACTAGCGGCAGTTACACCCCCAACTGCCATAGGGTGTGCTGGCCCAATAGGCACCAGCCAAATACACACACATCAATTACATCCCAACTGCTCTAGGAAGTTCACACATACACACACACACAAGCATCACACGAATTTCCCCACATGTTTCCCAACTCGCCAGTTACCAGTAGTTTCCCTCGTAACTGCCCCATGTGTTCAGCATGTGAAGCCAACTCCCTTGCATGTGCACGCCAACTGCTATGCAAGTGCTCGCCAACTGCCTCCCGCAATTGCCCCGTATGTCTGCTGCATGTGCACGCAACTACATTGTCCAAGACAACATCAACTCCCTACGGACAGCACCAACCGCCCAATGTCTCAGCAACACTCCCTTGGGACAGCACCAACTGCCCACTGTGTTAGTAAACTCCCTCAAGACAGCACTAACTGCCCACACACACACAGCCCACCCAAGCCATGTGCTTCTTGCGAGTGCCACTCGTTCCCCATTTCTTCGAGCAACCAGTCTAAGGGGCTGACAGGAAGCCTCTAACCCACCTTTAGGTGGAGTTTGAAAATTTGGTGCAAAACTACAAACAACTTTAGGTGGGAACTATTCATTTGTTGACAATTTAAGTCATGCTTTGGCCATAAGTTCATAGCTCATTTGAAAGCTAAAATCATCCTAACAATTAAGTTTCATGCAAAGAAAGTTTAGAAAATGTAAAGAGTGATGTTTTTTTTTTTGTAAAGTTTCAAACACTTATAAATTTTATTCTTGTAGTAATATTAAAATTCATTTTTCCCTCATAAACACTCTTCAGTGATCAGAGAATCACAATGTGGTTTGAGAAGAAGATAAGTGAAACATGATTAAGATGGTTCGAGCATGTATAATGTAAAGTATTAGATGTCCCGATAAAAAAAAAGAGCAAATGGTATTGACATACATCAAGTAAGATGGAGGAAGATCTAAGTTAATATGAAAAGATATTATAAAAATGGATATGTATTCTACTGAACTTAATAAGAGCATGATTGTTAATAAGAAAATACTTTTATTCAATTTAGTTTGATTACTTTCTTGATGTACAAATTTTAGTAAAATCCTAAATTCCTGATACCAGAACAACTATTTATGATTACTTTCTTGATTTACAAATTTAGTAAAATCCTAAATTCCTGATCACAAAACAACTATTTTTAAGGCTCGAGGGTTTTACAATAAGAGAATAACGTTGTTTTATGAAATATTAGGGGTAATTGATAAAAAATTATTTTTCTTAGAAAAACAAAAAATTTCGCTTTATTTATTTATTTTTTGGGCCTGCAAGCAAAAGATATAATTGATTTTTAAAAAATAAAATTCCTTTTCTCATTTCAACTTAATACAATTTTCTCCTTTAATACTTTCTCAAAAAATGATGTTTGTATATTATTTTATACAACCACCTGTATTTGAAGGGAAAAAATCATTATTTATTTATTTATATTTATGTTTTTTCAAATACAAAAACATGATGGCTCTTGAGGGGAGCATTTGGGGCCCTCAAAATTTACATCAAAATTAAGGACCCCAATCAGTTTTGTTTTATTATTTAATTTTTATTCAAATTTTTGCTTCTAAGATTGACCCCAATATAAAGCATTCTACCCAAAAAAAAAAAAAATACTATTCTTTTTTTTAAGCTCAATATTAGACTCTAAATTTAATATGACTGTATTTTAGATTTTTTTTTTTTTAATTTTTCATTCTTTATCGATATGGCTTAAATAGCTTCACTTATAAAAAGCCACAACTTCTTTCACAATACCCTTGATTGATTGCTTCATTTGTGCTGATGTACGCAAGCAGTGAGGTAATACGATTTGATTATGGGAAAACTTTATTTAAGATTAAAAAAAGGGGCCAATTATAACCATCCAAATTCATCCATTCAATGAAAGTTTTATTTAAAGTAGTTTAAAAGCAAAAAAAAAAAACTCATATCCATTCTTTTTTTGGAGAAATATTTAATGGCAAGTCTCTATCCTCTCTACGTACTCTTTCATGTAGGTTTGCATAAAAAATTATTGATTTTAAATAATTAGAAATTAAATATAAGGTTAACCTTCACCCTAACTTTTTATTTTTCACTCGTTACAATTTTTCACTCGTTACAATAATGTGTGTATATATATATACGGTCAGACTCACTAACTCAGGTAATGTTGATATGAACTTTATGTGAACGGTAATAGTAGATAAATACAAAAAAAAAAATAAATTATCTTTTAGCTGAATGTGGACTTTATGTAACACCCCCGATATTTATGGCATATTTGGTACGGATAATTAGTCATGCATGATACATCATCATGTATATAATCACGTATTAGCAGGTTAGAAGCCTTAGAAATCCTGCCCGGATGTTAGGGATAAACTTTTAGTTCCAACACTTTCTTTATTAGCTTAACTAAGTCACATTTAACTTTTGATATTTTGGCCCTAACTTTTCTCCCAATATCTAACTTTAGAGATCTTTATATGATCGGAAAATTTAGGCCAAGACCTACAACTTTCATGTTGATTATTTTTCCAAATTTTTACTAGAACTAGGTCAAAAATGCAAGTTTCGGTAGGATAAATAGTAAATTTTGGGATTAGATTAAAATTTTGACATGTGGCATTACCTTAGCCACTATTTTCTTAATAAAAATTAGCCCATATGCTATATATAGAGCAATATTCACTCTTTCCTTCACTCATACATGATTCTAAGCTCAACAAAACACTCAAAAAAATTTTGCTTCACTCCCACGCATTTTTGAAGAAAGAAATGATGATTCCAAGATATTATCATGCATGTAAGCTTCTATTCCTCTTTCCTTATTCTAATTTTGAGTTTATGACATGATTTTTCACTCCCCTAATTCGCATGTGTTGAACCTTATGTTGGAGTTGGTGCTTGGAACGCCAATCCGGATGATGTATAGTACATTATATTTTATTATTTATTAATAAAATAACTACATTTTCATTTCAAACCTTATTAATGGTATTGTCATTATGCATATTAGATTGATGTATAAATATGCTAAGAATGACATCGACCTTAGAATAGTCATGTAGTAATATTGGACACTATGTGGTCCGACATTGGGATAAATATTACTATTATAAACTATTCTTAAAGTATATATATTCATAGTCGTTGGTTTTGGAATACGGTCGAATTCCTATAACCTATAAGACTAACACATGTCGTATATTGAAATTGGAGTTCCAATGGTTTAACCCAATATACCATGAGCTTTGGAAGCTCGTATAGATGTGTGGGTATTGGTTGGACCGAATACTGAATGACTCACAGGTGATTCCTAATAGTTGGAAGTACACACCACCGTCAATAGGAATTTCCTCGAGTCGAGTAGCATATGTGATCCTTTGACTATAGGATAAAATTAATTTTGCATGAGATCCTCCATATTTTGATGCCATGTATGTCAGAAATATTTCATGGTCTGTATTTTAGATGTTCGTTAGGTGTGTACCAATACACTCGTTAATCAAGTACGAATCAAGATATGATCCATCGGCTCGTATGTGTACCATAAGGGGTTTAGGTATCCATGTGAGTAAGTCATGATTCTTAAGACTTTTGCCAAAGTCGATCACCTAGGGTGGATTACATCGGTTGTAAAGAATCGTGGACATGTCGACATGAGATGTGCATCTCGAAAACTTGACAGTGTATTCTATGTTTCATAAGCACAACTCGATAGCCTACGACAAATGAATTGTTAAACATATGTGATGACGTTGACTTGTATAGTTCAGAAAGGTCGTTCTTGTTCTTCGCGAATTTGGAGTTGGCCGAATTATATACATATTAGCTAGGCTTATATTACGAACGTGTATGAACTTAGAGAGTCCCAATATGAAGTGTACTCGTTGAGCACTTGGGTAGCCGATTAATTTTGATAAAAGATAATATTTGATATTATAATTATTAACTAAGATAATCAAGTGTTATTGGATAACATTGATTATTTACTTTGACCTGATTGGATTAATTGGATTAATTCAATATTTACATAAGAGCTTTGTCGTAATTTCATAATTATCTCTACCATTTGAGGATATTACGGTAATTACAAGTATGTAATTATAGGTGTTTTTGGCTTGATTTAATTGGATTAAATCAAAGTGACAAACAATGAACTAATCCATTTCCTAATCTTTATCTTGATTTAATTGTATTAAATCAAAGTGGTAGACAAAGGTAATTAGTCACACCTAATGATACATATTTAGACAAATTAAATTTAGCCCACCTAAAAGTTTATTAGAACTTTTATTAATTAAAAATTTCTTAAGTTTTGCTATAAATAGCAAGGTTTAGGAATGTTTTAATTAAGCTTAAACAAAGCAAAATGAGCTTGAGAATGCTAAGCTAAATACAAGTAATTCTTGGAGAAATTAGTCTAAGTTAGAGAAGTGTTTAGAGATGTTTTGGAAGATCTCTACAACATTTCATATAGGAGAAATCAAGATTGGATCTTGGAGTGAAGCTTGCTTGCATTGGAATCAAGATTGGATCTTGGAGTGAAGCTTGCTAAACCTTGGAAGTTCTCTAATAATTTCAAAAAGGAGAAGGGGATTGGATCTTTGTATCAAGCTTACTAGGTAATGTTTGATCTTCTCATAAGCAAAGCCCATGCCTTAAGAATTAATTAAAAGCCCATTGGACTTTAATTAAATTGACATTGGATGTTAATTGGGCCTTTGAGACCCATTTAGATTGGATTTAGAATCTAAGTCTAAAAGGCACATAAATAAGTGTAATTATTTAATTTGGAATTAAATTAGAATTAGTATTGAATACAAAATAAATTGGATTTAAAATTGTAGTTCAATATAATTCAAGAATACGTACTTTGAGTGTTTATTCTTAAACGAGTTGGACTCGTGCAAATCAAATCGTTGTTTGAACATTGGATGGTCATTAATTCAAAGATTAATTAATTGGATTAGATTGATTGAATAACATGCTTTGTGTGAATACATAGATGTATTGTATGAATAATGTATATCAGATGGATATTAGAAGGGTGAGGGCAATTTTGGAAATTGTTGTAATAAATTTAGAATTTATTAAATTGGACCTGCGTGTCCAGCCTTTTATCTCTTGACTCTTTGTATTTCTCTTCTCACCAATTCCCCTCAATGATAATGAGGTTTCTTTATTGTATTATGTAATTGGGTAGAAGTTAGAATAGTGCTAGCGGGAGAGAGGAAATGGAGAGATTTGTTCTAGGAACAATTTGTTAAATATCTATCCGCATATCATTATTATTTATTTCGCGCCTTATTATGCTTTTAGAATGCATGCTTAAGGGTGTATGATGAGACCTAATCAAAGATAATAAATTGGTTGCCAATTTACGCGAAAAACCCTCAATCAAATATTAAGCGTTTTCCTTCCATTGAGTGGTTCTCTCTCCAGATCCAAGATTGGCATTGGTTTGTTGGCCAAAGTCAAGATCAATGTCCATCACAGATGTGTTTGAACCACGAAAGCTTTGTTCTATATCGCATGTCTTGGGCAGTTGTGACTTGTTGGCCAAAGTCAAGGTCACTTCTTGTTAATCGACATGGATTACGAAGTTTTCCCACTGTCAATGGGTCACGCTTAACTGGAATCATTAAGCTTGTTGAGCCAAAGCCAAAGCTTAGTTGATTCAGAGGAAAATGTTAGCAAATATATTGGATATATTGACATATATATTGTATATATATTTCGGACTTGGAGGACCACCTACCGGATCTAGGAATTAGATGAGATCCAATTGATCTTAGAGATCTACCTAGTTAAGTATCATACAACTTGTTGGCCAAAGTCAAGGTTGTGTGTTATTTAACGGGATCCTAGCCTACTATGAAATTAGGTTTCCCGAGTACTCAACAGAGGGTTAGAGGCTCGCCGAAAAATAGTGAGAGGCTAGTATTGAATTTGTAATTTCGTTTAAATACTTGCCAAATACGCGCTTTCAAATTATTTTCGTCATTTTATATATTTATATTAGTTGGACTAATATTTTATTATTTTCTTTTAACAGTTGGACTGTACCCGTAATCGTTAATTGAATAGTTAAACTATTGCAATTAAGATGGCTGGAAAGATCAACGTTAGAGACATTATCATGGGCGAAAATGTCTTTAATGGGGCGAACTTTCCTGACTGGGATATGAACCTTAGGATTGTCCTGGGGGCTGAGAAGATGTTCTATACGATAGAGAGACCTATCGGGCCTAATCCCGGAATTGAGCAGCCACTTGAGCTTGAGCTTTGGAAGACTCACAGTGATGACAACTCAACTGCTCAATTCGTCATGCTTGCTCCAATGACCCCACAATTTCATCGTCAAAACAATGGATTGGATCCCCATGAAATGATGTTGAAATTGAGGGACCTTCACATATGTAACCTTAGATCGCATAAGTATGAGTTGCAGAAGAAGCTCTTTCGCTCTCAAATGTCAGAGGGTACATTTGTCGAGCACCATGTGTCGCAGATGATTGTTGACATCGAACAACTGGGTCAGCTAGGCATAACCTTTGAGGCTGAGACTTCCATAGATTTGATCTTACAGTCTCTTCCTGATAGCTGGAGCGGGTTCATCATGAACTACAATATAATGAACCAAGAGAAGAATCTTGGAGAGTTGATGGCAATGCTGAAAGAGGTAGAAAATGAGCTTTTAAATGGAAAGAAGCGCGAGGCACACTTCGCTTCGACATCTCAGAATACCAAGGCTTGGCCGAAGGCTCCTGGAGGGGTGAAGAAGAAGAAGAAGAAGAGAAAGGGCAAGGCCAAATCATCAAAGACTTATGGGAAGACAAATGACAAATCCCAAGATGTCTGCCTACAGTATGGCAAACGGGGTCACTGGAAGCGTGACTGCCGTGAGTACAATGCGCACATAAAGGAAGTGAAGGCGGGCAAGGCACCGGCTTCAGGTATGTTTGTTATTGGAATAAACATGTCCACTTCTTGTTTTAAAAATTGGATTTTTGATTCTGGTTGTGGTACTCATATATGTGTGGACAACAGAACCTGGGCGACGCCATTTCTAAGCTCGCGGCCTAGTTGGGAAGTACGAAATAACATGGAGTCGCCACCCGGTGTGAACCGGGACAAAGATTTAAGGCCGCACTCACCCCTCGCAAGGGAAGACCTCAAACCATTGGGTTCGGAATGGTCCCTTACTTATGCAACTTGTAATGTAAAGATTTATGCAATAATCCAACCAAGCCTATGACATATATTTCCAAGTGCAACACAATCCTAAATTCACATGCTTGAAAGTATAATTTACATCTAACATACATGAAACCAAATCTTATTGGCAAATTCACATGCTCAAAAGTAGGCCTTTACAACAACAAGCACATAACGTCATAAGAATTCAATCATTCATGTAAGTATAAACACAAACAGCCATGGTAACATTTGCATGTAATGTAAAGGAAATCAAAATGACGATAAACAACATTGTAGGCACAGACAACTAGAGAGGTAATACAAATGCATGGCGTACAAAGGGGTAACCATATGCTAAGATGGACATGTCATAATATGATGCAAGAGGATCTATTTACCGTGTGCGTTCGTGCAGCGTTCGTAGACACGTTCGAACGTTAAACAGAAGGTTCTCGTTCGAGTAGCGTTTGATAATGCGTTCGAACAGAAATGAAACAGAATGCTCTCGTTCGTATGGCGTTTGTTAACGCGTTCGAACAGAAATGAAACAGAATACTCACGTTCGTGTAGCGTTTGTGAACGCGTTCGAACGGAAATGAAACAGAATACTAACATTCGTGGGGCGTTTGTTAACGCGTTCGAACGGAAATGAAACAGAATGCTCACGTTCGTATGGCGTTTGCGAACGCGTTCGAACATAAGTAAGGCCTGATGCATGCCAAGGCAAAATACATGCGCGTTCGAGTTGCGTTCGTAAACGCGTTCGAACGGGAACAGACCTGATGCATGAAATGGGACGCAATACATAAACGACAAAATAAAGGGGGCGCGGCGAAGTACTGCCGTAAAGGTGGCCTTTTGGGGCTCTTGATCTCTCAAAGAGAGGACCTTTAGACCAACATACTAAGCCCATGCGCTCGACTGAATCATGCATACATAGAATGAAAAGCAAAAATATTAAACATAGTGTGCCCGATTGAACGTATCTTGTATCCAACCGAACACACTTCAACCGGCGCGGTAAAGCCTCGTGGTAAAGGGCTTTAGCCCCTCCCCATAGGGGATCTCACATCGCACTTACTAAGCCCATGCGCTCGGTTGAATCATGCATACGAAAATAAAGACAATCATATCAAACCAAGTATGTCCGATTGAACGTATTTCGCATTTAACCGAACAGACATCAATCGGTGCGGCAGAGCATCGTGGTGAAGGATTTTAACCCTCCAATTAGGGAACCTTTCATCGCACTTACTAAGCCCATGCACTCGATCGTATCATACGGGAATAGACAACATGCAGAATTTAAATAACAAGAATTAAATAAACCAAAGCAACACAAAACAAGAGAAGGTGCCATTTACTCAAGTGGTACGTGGAGTTGTGTCCCAAGTACAGACCGCACTACCGTCCATTCGGATTCTGCTACGGAATTTACGTCTGGGTTTCCATCCTATATACCACAAGAGACGACACTCTTCCATTTCATTCAAGCCACAACATGCATCCATAAACGACTCTCATGCGAATAGAATTCAATAATAAAAGAAACGAATATAAACTAAAGAAAAAGTGCCCTCAGGTCTAACCTTTTAAGTCGTCTCTCGGACTCGCGTTTCACGAAGATCAGAAGGGGTAAAGCTCCGCAACTCTTCCGGTTCACTGGTTCACTGCTCTCGTTCGTTGTCTTACTGTTTTAGGTCGTCGTCCTCCGTCTTTTGCTGCTGTTTTGACTCCGATTCGCTGCCGCTGCTACTGTTTTGCTGCTGTATTTTAGTTACTGTTTTTGGGATGTTTTGGCTACTGTTTTGGGTGTTATTTTCGGTGGTGTTATGGTGTGGTTCGGGGGCTGTTTTATGTGTGTGTTTAGGGCTGCTGTATGCGTGTTTTAAGGCTGTTTGGGATGTGTTTTTCGGTGAGGTGAAGGGGCTGTTCAAGGGTTAGGGGCTGCTGTGTGTTGTTCTTGTTAAGTTGGTGAGGGAAGGGTTGTTGTGTGTGTTGTTTGTGTTTTGTATGTGAGTTAGGGGAAAATGGTTGGGGATTCTTTTCTTCTTTTTTCTGTAATGGGCGTGAACTCTAGAGAGAGTGGAGAGATGAGGCTTTTTTTTGTGTGAATGAGCTAGGTAGGGTTGAGAAGGTTGGTGAATGGTTCTTTTTATAGGCAAAAGGTTAGGCTTGATAAGGAAAGGGATTTGTGTATTTAAAAAGGGATATGATTTGGTGTTGGACAAGGAAAGCAAGGGATTTGATTGGCTTGGATTAGGCATGTTGAATATTTGATTGGCTTGGATTAGGCATTTAATATTTTAAGTTTGGGAATAATATATTGGTTGATTGATTTTAACTTGGTATGATTATATTTGATTGGTTTAGATTAGGTATGCTATTTTTAATTTGTGTAAGTATTTTATTAATTTGGTATGTGATTTTAGATTTGTTTTGATTTCACCATGTGTTAAATATGTGTTTTAAGTGGGCTTGGGCGTGTGGGCCAAGGTTTGGGCGAATTGGGCTTAATGTGAGGCTAGCAGCAAAACCAGAATTACCGACACCGTTCGAACGCCTAATCGAACGCGGCACCAACGTCCGAAATCTGCATTACGTTCGAACGAAGTAACGAACGCAGCACCAACGAAAACAGTGAACTTTGTTTATTCTGAATTCCCCTTCCGATGTCCG
The DNA here is from genome assembly GCA_019454045.1 of Zanthoxylum bungeanum. NCBI lineage: Eukaryota > Viridiplantae > Streptophyta > Magnoliopsida > Sapindales > Rutaceae > Zanthoxylum > Zanthoxylum bungeanum. The sequence goes on along the minus strand of SKCR01021782.1, from coordinate 50,539 downwards.
TTTTCCGTGACCTCCGTGACTTAAAAGGTAGTGTCTCCAAAATGAGACTCATCATGGGGACTTATGTGTAAAAATGCAATGCCTATAGTCGCCCCCACTTTGATGGGACTTGTGTAATGTGCAACAGTGACAATCCTATCAAAGTTATGCGATGTATTTTCACTTACCTGGTTCGCCAACTGCCACTTGACTTACCATGTGTTGAGTTGAGTTGATTTGGATGGTGAGGTGCTGCGACCCCTGGTTCATTCCCGAACCGTGCTTCCATTCTTGGAGTGCCATTCTCGGCCTGTTCATTCCTGAACTGTATTGAGATGAGGCTTTATTCCTCCCGAGCTTTATTCCCGAACTGTTGAGGTGAGGCTTTATTCCTCCCGAGCTTTATTCCCGAACTGTTGAGATGAGGCTTTATTCCTCTAGGCTTTCTTCCTTCAATTATGTTGACCGCAGGCTTTGTTCCCGAATTGTTGTAGAGAGTGAGCTTTGTTCCCTGACTGTGTTAACTGTGGGCTTTATCCCCAACTGAGCTGAATGCAGGCTTTCTTCCTGAATTGTACTGAATGTGGGATTTATTCCCGAACTGCACTGGATGTGGGCTTTATTCCCGTACTGAGCTGAATGCAGGCTTTTTTCCTGAACTGAACTGAATGTGGGCTTTATTCCCGAACTGCACTGGATGTGGGCTTTATTCCCGTACTGAGCTGAATGCAGGCTTTTTTCCTGAACTGAACTGAATGTGGGCTTTATTCCCGAGTTTGCTGACGTAGGCTTTCTTCCTGAGCTGTATTGAATGTGGCTTTATTCCCGAACTGCACTGAGTGTGGGCTTTATTCCCGAACTGTGCTGACATGAGGCTTTCTTCCCCTTGAGCTTTGTTCTCAAACTATACTGATATGAGGCTTTCTTCCCCTTGAGCTTTGTTCTCAAACTATACTGACATGAGGCTTTCTTCCCCTTGAGCTTTGTTCTCAAACTATACTGATATGAGGCTTTCTCCCCTTGAGCTTTGTTCTCAAACTATACTGACATGAGGCTTTCTTCCCCTTGAGCTTTGTTCTCAAACTATACTGACATGAGGCTTTCTTCCCCTTGAGCTTTGTTCTCAAGCTATACTGGCATGAGGCTTTATTACTCCCGAGCTTTATTCCCGAACTATACTGACATGAGGCTTTGTTCCTGGATTGTACCAAATGTAGGCTTTATTCCCGGGCTGAACTAAATATAGGCTTTCTTCCTGAACTGATATGGGCCTCGCCCTCGATCTGATACTGATATGGGCCTCGCCCCCAAGCTAAAGATGATGTGGGCCTCGGCCCTGAACTGATACTGATATGGGCATCGCCCTCAAACTGATATTGATATGGGCCTCGCCCCTATGTTGATATTGATATGGGCCTCGCCCCCATGCTGATACTGATGCTAATATTGATGCTTCTGACTGGCTTTCATTTGCCGCTTTCTCTCTTTCTTCTTCAAAACCTGTGAACACAAAACAAACACAAAACACAAAAAGGAATGCAAAATATGTTACGTGTATGCATGTATGCACGAGTTTTCTTATCCTGTTGGGTTAGGTCTTCTGTCAATTCCATTGATGACCATTCTTCTCTTAGGGAAAGTACCATTTCCACCTGTCTACACTGATTTGTTCCAGGAACCCGTTTCTTTCCAAGTCTAACAGTCTCACTGTCTTTATTTCCCAATTCTTGAATAGCTAACTTATCTTTTCTGCTTGCTTCTTTTGAGGATTCCCTACGTTCTGAGCATCACATTACCAAGATTGAACACACTCATGTTGCAAGTTTGAAAGTAATAGTCTTAGGCAGATAAATGAAATGACCGCCTTTATTATTGTTGAGGAAACGTTCGAACAGGTAAACAAAATCAATGTCTTTATTAAAAGTGCAGGATCAAATAAACTAGGAGGAATAACTTCATCATTCGCAGCATTGCCTTCTTCATTGGCCTATGGTTCTCCACCGTTGTCATCCCTTATTCCTATGAAGCTGAGTGGTTGAGAGTTTCGAGAACAAGGGTTTCAGGTAGGCCAGAGTTGATCATGTAGTTGGGTAGGGGATTTCTGTGTGCGTTGGGTTGTTCTTTCTCTGGGTCGGGTATTGTATGGGCATCGATGAGGTTTTGGATTTCATGTCTGAGGCGGGCGCAGTTGTCGGTGTCATGGCCTTTTTCTTGGTGGAAGTGACAGTATAAGTTTAGGTTCATGTGAGGTGGCACAAGATTTGGAATGGGCCTAGGTTCCAAAGGTTTTAAGAGTCCTTGCGCCTTCAGCTTTTCGAATACCTTTGAAAGAGGCTTACCAAGGTTAGAAAATCGTCTGTTCTTAATGGCAGTGACCTCAGCAGTAGCAGGCATAGTCCCTGAATGTCCCACAATATTCCTTCTGTTCTGTCCATAAAACTTTCTGTTCTCGGCTTCCTCCTCCTCAATATCCATAACTGTCTCCCTCAGCTGTCGAAAATCAGTAATCATCGAAGTCATTCTCCTTAGTTTGCCATAAATAGAGGGCTTGGTGCCCTTGATGATCATTTTGATCTGGTCTTTCTCAGAGGGTCGAGTCTGCATCTTCAGAAGCTGGCTTCTCCAGCGGTCCACATATTCCTTGAAATTTTCCTCCGGCTTCTGCTTGATATTTTCTAAGTCACGGAGTGACAAGTCAATCTCCAGGTCCGTGACATATTGCTTTAAGAAAGCATCAGCTAGCTCCCTCCAATCTTCCTTAACCTGCTTGTCCAGGTTATGGTACCATACTACGGGTGCCCCCTCGAGTGACATCCCGAACATCTTTTGTACTTGGCGCTGAGACAGGCCAACTGAACTCATAACAGACACATACTGACGGAGATGCACCCTCGGATCTCCGTTCCCATTGAACTTAGTCAAATCCGGCATCTTAAACTGCGCCGGCAACTGCTCCTCAAACGTCATTGTCTCATAATCTAGCAAATCTTCATTCTTACCCCTCATCTTGCGGGTAACGGATTCAACCTGATCCCTGAGTTTCCGTATCTCGGCCTGAGACCCAATCACTCTGTCTGTTTCATACTCTGCCATATCATCATCAAAAGCGGGGATATCATCTCCCAACCCATCCGGAGGCTCCTCGCGCTTCCCATTCTTAGAATTTCCCCCAGAACGGGGCACAACCATATTTGTCATGGCAGTAGTCAAGGCTTGCAACTGTTCAGTGACCTTGGCGAGACCGTTTTCCAACTGATCCATACGGGATACCTCAATATCTGATTCGCTCATGTCTGTTCCCAGTATTTTGATGAGTCTCCCCTTTTCCCTAACCCAACGGGAATCTATGATGGCTTTCAGAACACAAGGGTTAACATGATGTATGTATGCATGATGTGCATAAGAGGCATATAACATATAAATCATACTAAGTCAATAAAATTTTCAAACAAGTCGGCCCATTATCATTTTAGAAGCTTTTGGACTGACTGTCATAAGAGTGAACACGTCCCAGTTTAAATGGCCCAACGAGTTCATATCTTATGGCAAGGAGCCCAACTAAATCCAAATGATAATACTCCGAACACAATCACAAAATGGCCCATTGTCATTTAGAAGTCTTTGGCCCAATCATCATAAGATACGTTCTTGTCTCAGTTTAAATGGCCCAACAAGCCCATATCTATTGACAAAAGATCCAGATGGATTCAAATAGCAATGTTCCCAAACATAAGCATACAAGGAAGATATCATAAACATAAAATAGTAACTTCTCTACCGTGTGGCCCACCATCATTTCAGAAGCTTTGGGCCTAATTGTCATAAGATAGCGAACTAGCCCCAGTTTAAATGGCCCAGCAAGTTCGCATTTTTGACAAAGAGTCCAATTCATCCAAATGATAATGGTCCTAAAGCACAAGGAAATATTTGTTATAGGCTATACAACCCGGTCTACGCATGGGTTCGTGGGAGTATGGACAAAGGCTCTCATCGGCGAAGGATGGTCCACAACTAGGTCTCCCCAATCAAGGGTTCGAGCAACCAAGTGAGCGCACCCTTTTTTTATACACTAAGGTACGTGCCAATGAGCTATGGTGTGTGACGGACTGTCAAATGGATTTCCCGTTGTAGATTCCCCGGAGGGAAGGTGGGGCGAGGCTCTCTTAAATACCCAAGCCTATTAGGCTCTTATCGCTTGGTGTCAGGAATAAACAACGAGTCCTCCAAATTAGTCCATCACAAAAGGCTACGAGTAGATGGCTATCTAGGTGCCTTCACAGCTTTTCCTTCTAGAAAGGTAGTGAGTGAAGGAAGACACCAAACCATTACCTAGCCTCAAAATGCCTTTGATTAAACCCCCATTTCATCCACTATAGACACGGTCAATTAGAACATAAATCCAACATTACAAGATAATATTTCGGGGCCGATTCTCTATCCCCAGTGGAGTCGCCAGACTGTGGACAACAGAACCTGGGCGACGCCGTTTCTAAGCTCGCGGCCTAGTTGGGAAGTACGAAATAACATGGAGTCGCCACCCGGTGTGAACCGGGACAAAGATTTAAGGCCGCACTCACCCCTCGCAAGGGAAGACCTCAAACCATGGGTTCGGAATGGTCTCTTACTTATGCAACTTGTAATGTAAAGATTTATACAATAATCCAACCAAGCCTATGACATATATTTCCAAGTGCAACACAATCCTAAATTCACATGCTTGAAAGTATAGTTTACATCTAACATACATGAAACCAAATCTTATTGCCAAATTCACATGCTCAAAAGTAGGCCTTTGCAACAACAAGCACATAACGTCATAAGAATTCAATCATTCATGTAAGTATAAACACAAACAGCCATGGTAACATTTGCATGTAATGTAAAGGAAATCAAGATGACGATAAACAACATTGTAGGCACAGACAACTAGAGAGGTAATACAAATGCATGGCGTACAAAAGGGTAACCATATGCTAAGATGGACATGTCATAATGTGATGCAAGAGGATCTATTTACCGTGTGCGTTCGTTGCAGCGTTCGTAGACGCATTCGAACGTTAAACAGAAGGTTCTCGTTCGAGTAGCGTTTGATAACGCGTTCGAACAGAAATGAAACAGAATGCTCTCGTTCGTATGGCGTTTGTTAACGCGTTCGAACGGAAATGAAACAGAATACTCACGTTCGTGAGCGTTTGTGAACGCGTTAGAACGGAAATGAAACAGAATACTCACGTTCGTGGGGCGTTTGTTAACGCGTTCGAACGGAATGAAATAGAATGCTCACGTTCGTATGGCGTTTGTGAACGCGTTCGAACATAAGTAAGGCCTGATGCATGCCAAGGCAAAATACATGCGCGTTCGAGTTGCGTTCGTAAACGCCTTCGAACGGGAACAGACCTGATGCATGAAATGGGACGCAATACATAAACGACAAAATAAAGGGGGCGCGGCGAAGTACTGCCGTAAAGGTGGCCTTTTGGGGCTCTTGATCTCTCAAATAGAGGACCTTTAGACCAACATACTAAGCCCATGCGCTCGACTGAATCATGCATACATAGAATGAAAAGCAATAATATTAAACATAGTGTGCTCGATTGAACGTATCTTGTATCCAACTGAACAAACTTCAACCGGCGCGGCAAAGCCTCGTGGTAAAGGGCTTTAGCCCCTCCCCATAGGGGATCTCACATCGCACTTACTAAGCCCATGCGCTCGGTTGAATCATGCATACGAAAATAAAGACAATCATATCAAACCAAGTATGTCCGATTGAACGTATTTCGCATTCAACCGAACACACATCAATCGGTGCGGCAGAGCATCGTGGTGAAGGATTTTAACCCTCCAATTAGGGAACCTTTCATCGCACTTACTAAGCCAATGCACTCGATCGTATCATATGGGAATAGACAACATGCAGAATTTAAATAACAAGAATTAAATAAACCAAAGCAACACAAAACAAGAGAAGGTGCCGTTTACTCAAGTGGTACGTGGAGTTGTGTCCCAAGTACAGACCGCACTACCGTCCATTCGGATTCGGCTACGGAATTTACGTATGGGTTTCCATCCTATATACCACAAGAGACGACACTCTTCCATTTCATTCAAGCCATAACATGCATCCATAAACGACTCTCATGCGAATAGAATTCAATAATAAAAGAAACGAATATAAACTAAAGAAAAAGTGCCCTCAGGTCTAACCTTTTAAATCGTCTCTCGGACTCGCGTTTCACGAAGATCGAAAGGGGTAAAGCTCCGCAACTCTTCCGGTTCACTGGTTCACTGCTCTCGTTCGTTGTCTTACTGTTTTGGGTCGTCGTCCTCCGTCTTTTGCTGCTGTTTTGACTCCGATTCGCTGCCGCTGCTACTGTTTTGCTGCTGTATTTTAGTTACTGTTTTTGGGATGTTTTGGCTACTGTTTTGGGTGTTATTTTCGGTGGTGTTATGGTGTGGTTCGGGGGCTGTTTTATGTGTGTGTTTAGGGCTGCTGTATGCGTGTTTTAAGGCTGTTTGGGATGTGTTTTTCGGTGAAGTGAAGGGGTTGTTCAAGGGTTAGGGGCTGCTGTGTGTGTGTTCTTGTTAAGTTGGTGAGGGAAGGGTTGTTGTGTGTGTTGTTTGTGTTTTGTATGTGAGTTAGGGGAAAAGGGTTGGGGATTCTTTTCTTCTTTTTTCTGTAATGGGCGTGAACTCTAGAGAGAGTGGAGAGATGAGGCTTTTTTGTGTGAATGAGCTAGCTAGGGTTGAGAAGGTTGATGAATGGTTATTTTTATAGGCAAAGGGTTAGACTTGATAAGGAAAGGGATTTGTGTATTTAAAAAGGGATATGATTTGGTGTTGGACAAGGAAAGCAAGGGATTTGATTGGCTTGGATTAGGCATGTTGAATATTTGATTGGCTTGGATTAGGCATTTAATATTTTAAGTTTGGGAATAATATATTGGTTGATTGATTTTAACTTGGCATGATTATATTTGATTGGTTTAGATTAGGTATGCTATTTTTAATTTGTGTAAGTATTTTATTAATTTGGTATGTGATTTTTATATTTGTTTTGATTTCACCATGTGTTAAATATGTGTTTTAAGTGGGCTTGGGCGTGTGGGCCAAGGTTTGGGCGAATTGGGCTTAATGTGAGGCTAGCAGCAAAACCAGAATTACCGACACCGTTCGAACGCCTAATCGAACGCGGTACCAACGTCTGAAATCTGTCTTACGTTCGAACGAAGTAACGAACGCAGCACCAACGAAAACAGTGAACCTTGTTTATTCTGAATTCCCCTTCCGATGTCCGTTTTCCGTGACCTCCGTGACTTAAAAGGTAGTGTCTCCAAAATGAGACTCATCATAGGGACTTATGTGTAAAAATGCAGTGCCTACAATATGTACTGATATGTAGGATCTGCAGATTAGCAGGAGACTGGCTTCAGGAGAGATCGACCTCCGAGTAGGAAATGGGACTAGAGTCTTCGTTTTAGCTGTTGGGACCTATATTTTGAAACTGCCCTCGGGCCATGTACTTAATTTATCAGACTGCTATTATATGCCTAGTTTGACTAGAAACATTATATATGTATCTTGTTTAACCCAATGTGGGTATACTTTTGTATTCAGAAACACCAGGTGTTTTGTTTATAAAAATGATTTTGAGATATGTAGTGCTGATATTAATAATGGTCTTTATATTTTGAATATAAATCAAATCTCAAACATATAACATGACAAACAAAAGGCTTAAATTAAGTAACAAGGATGAAACTTATATGTGGCATTGTCGTATGGGACACATTAACAAGATTCGTATATCCACACTTTTGAAGAGTAGATACTTGGACGGATTTAATCCAAATTCATATTACGTCTGCGAATCTTGTTTATTAAGCAAAATGCCTAAAACACCTTTTAGCGGTAAAAGTGCACGTGCCACCGAACTGTTAGCCCTCGTTCATAGTGACGTATGTGGGCCCATGTCTAGCCATGGTAGAGGTGGATATGAATACTTCGTAACCTTTACAGATGATGCATCGCGTTATGGTTATGTGTATCTTATGAGACACAAGTCGGAAACCTTTGAGAAATTCAAAGAGTTTTGACACGAAGTAGAAAAACAGACCGGTAAAAGTATTAAAATATTACGGTCGGACCGTGGTGGAGAATACTTAAGAAATGAGTTTCTTGATTACTTGAAAGAGTATGGTATTCTTTCACAGTAGACTCCTCCCGGAACACCTCAATTAAACGGTGTGTGTCCGAACGGAGAAACCGAACTTTGTTGGACATGGTAAGGTCTATGATGAGTCGCACTGAGCTACCAATTTCCTTATGGGGATATGCATTGAACAGTGCAATACTTATTTTAAATAAGGTTCCGTCAAAGTCTGTTCAACAGACACCATATGAAATATGGACAGGAAAGAAACCGGGTTTCTCATTCCTGAAGATTTGGGGATGCTGGGCATACATTAAACGTTTGGATGGTACCAAACTAGAACCCAAATCGGATAAGTGCCTATTTCTAGGTTATCATAGGGAAACCAAATGATATTACTTCTACCACCCACAAGAGAACAAGGTATTGGTTGCTCTACATGCGGTTTTCCTCGAAAATGAATTCCAAAATGCAGTGGTAAGTGGGAGGAAAGTAGAATTCGATGAAAATCAGAGTGATACTATTCCTAGCACTGATTCCTTAACGGAACACGAACAGTTCATCAGGGATGAAACTGTATCACAATCTTTTAATACACAAGAACCGCGTAGATCAGAGAGAGTTAGAAAACAACCTGAGAGGTATGGGTTTATGATCTCACCTCACGTAGATATTAATCTTATTGAGGATAGTGAGTCGGCTACGTATGAGGAAGCGATACAAGGTATCGACTCCGCTTTATGGCAAGAAGCCATGAAGTCCGAAATAGATTCCATGTATACCAACCAAGTTTGGACACTGGTTGATGCACCAGAAGGCGTAAAGCCTATTGATTGTAAATGGGTCTTCAAGAAGAAGAATGACACGGATGGCAACATACAAACGTACAAAGCTAGGGTTGTAGCGAAATGGTATCATCAACGACATGGTGTCGACTACGATGAAACTTTTTCACCTGTTGCCATGATTAAATCCATTCGGATAATGCTTGCTATTGCTGCATATTTCGATTATGAAATATGGCAGATGGACGTCAAAATCGTTTTCCTTAACGGAAACCTTTTAGAGGATGTTTATATGCAATAGCCTGACGGTTTTATCGTACCAAAACATGCAAACAAGGTTTGCAAGTTAAATCGATCCATTTATGGATTGAAGCAAGCATCACGTTCTTGGAACCAACGTTTTGATGAGATCATAAAAGAAGGTTAGTGGGAGCGCACTGACATTCATTGTCCTTTACGTTGATGATGTATTGATTATTTGCAATGACATTCCCATGCTACAATCGGTGAAAGCTTGGCTTTCATTAAAATTCTCCTTGAAAGATCTGGGAGAAGTGGCTTTTATTCTAGGAATAAGGATCTACCGGGATAGATCTAGAAAGCTGCTTGGACTCTCCCAGAGCTCGTACATTGACAAAGTGTTAAAGAGATTCAACATGGATTAGTCTAAGAGGGGACTGTTGCCAGTGTCACATGGCGTCTCTCTATCTAAGGACATGTGTCCTAAAACTTAAGATGAGAGAGACAACATGAGTCGGATCCCGTTCGCTTCAGCAGTCGGATCGATCATGTATGCCATGATATGTACGCGACATGATGTCTCGTATGCTTTGAGCATGTGTAGTCGCTATCAGGCTGATCCAGGTGATGGTTACTGGGTTGCGGTTAAGAACATCCTTAAGTATATTAGACGAACTAAAGATGCTTTCTTAGTCCATGGAGATGGCTAACTTGAGGTAACTGGGTTTACCGATGCAAGTTTCCAAACCGATAAAGACGACTGTAAGTCACAATCCGGGTACATATTTTGTTTGAACAACGGTGCAGTGAGCTGGAAATCTTCTAAACAAGAGACTGTTGCCGATTCAACAACAGAAGTGGAATATATCGCTGCAGCTGAGGCAGCAAAAGAGGCAGTTTGGATATGTAAATTCCTAATTGGATTAGGAGTAGTTCCGTTAGCAGCTGAGGCCGTTCCTTTGTATTGTGACAATAACGGAGCTATAACGCAGGCTAAGGAATCACAGTCTCATCAAAAATCCAAGCATGTACTTCGACGTTTCCATCTGATTCGTGAGATCATACATCGTGGCGATGTGAAGATCGAGAAGGTCGCATCAGATGACAACATTGCAGATCCGCTGATGAAGGCTATTTCTTAGCAAAAGTTTGAGCGACATGTACATAGTTCAGGTGTTAGATACTTGAGTGATTGGCTATAGGCCAAGTGGGAGATTGTTGGACAATTATGACCCATAGCATCACTATTTGTAAAAGACATTGTGGTTTTTGTACAAATTAACTTTGTGACAAAGGAAATTGCTATTTTATCATTTTGTAATTAAATTACTTGAATATATAAATGATAAAAGTCCTTATGATTAGTTCCAGATTAATAAGATATGAGACAATATCAATCCACGTAAGGTTTAATCATTAAATATCCCTAGTCGTAGTATTATCGAGACTGGACATCGATAATGCGAAATAGACTAGTATTGCACTTGTGCGCGTTATGGAAGCGTAACAACATAGTTCTTATATATTTGGGTATTGGATACTCATGCAAGTGTAATAGGAGGATCTGTTTGCCGATGGTACGGAAACAGCTTCGCTCTGGATAGGCCCCTCGGAATCCCATTGGTAGTATGACTATATGTCTATGGGAATCTGAATCAGGGTAGGTGTATTTGGTCTTAACCTGAGACTTGCATCACTAATACTTGAGACAATCAGTACGTTTTGGTTTTGGTCATCTGGGGATTTAACAGGTTCTGTGTTTGCCTCTTCTGGGTTTATTGAGAATCGTAGTGTATTGGATGTGATGTCAAGATGGAAATATCATTTCAGTCATATGAAGATGATGATCACGCATGGATACAAAACTGGTACTCTAATATGTTGCAACTATCAGGATAATATGACAAGGTCATGATTATCCGATTAAAGAGACTAGTTGCTAGTGATCCGATATATGCTTCGTACGGGGCAGACACAATTCCAGCCCCAGGCCTAGCATGTGACATCCGATAGTGGATCGTAATATGCAATACTTAGTATACTACGCTTGTTAAAGATTATTTATTCCTTAAAGGAATGTTTCTGGAGAATTGGGTAGGCACGGTACTTTGCTAGAAGCCAACCATGTCTTGTAAATCGGTAAGAACGTGGTACGGGCTACGCACGTCCAGGAATCTCATGGGTCGCTTCCCAAAGATTCACCGATGATGTTTGACTCGAACAGAATTAATCTATGATTAATTATAAGAGAGAGAAAATTAATTTGGGATTAATTGCGGCAAGAATTTATCTAGGATAAAATTCGAATAGTAGAGAGAGAACGATTAATTTGGAATTAATCGATTAAATAATATATTTGAAATATTAATTGAAATTAGATTTTAATGCGGAATTAAAATTGGATTTTAATTCGGGCAAACGAATTAATTTAGAATTAATTCGTAAGCGACTTTAATAATAATATCGCAACGGTAAATTCGTTAATTCGGAATTAAACGAACCCGGGCCCGAGCGAAGTTGTGTGTTGGATTGTTCGACTTAAATTCAGAATTTACAAGTGGTGGGACTCACTTGACTTACATCAACTAGTTTGACTAGTGATGGAAGTAGATGATGGTTGAGTGTAAAGCTTAGATTGCTTGTTTTTCACTCAACCAAAGTCCAACACACTTTGTCATTTGGAATGACTTATACCAAATTGTTTTTGGTAAATGGTAATTGGATTTTAGAAATAAAATATCAAGAAAACAAAACACTATCCTCTCTCCTTCCTTCAAAAAGCTGAGAGCTTCTCATATTCCCCTAGAAATTTTGTTGCAAATTTTCTTCAATCTAACACTTTCAAGGAGTCATTCAAGGTGTTAGGGAAACTAATCCCTTGAGTTTGTAACACAAAGAAAGGCTTGGAGCTCTTCTCAAGGATAAAAAAGTTTTGAACTTCATACATCCATCAAATCCGATCATTGTAAGTATTTCTGCAACTTCTTTGAGTATTCACTACAAGAAAAAAGGCCTTTACTGACACTAAGGTTAGTGACACTAGGCTAAAAGTGTCAGAAACGACGTGTAAATGGGCCTATTTCCGTGTTTTTTCACTTAAATATCAATAATTACTGACACTATGGTATCAGCGATTTTAGTGTCAGTAATTACTATTACAATAGTATCAGTAAGAATAAAAAAAAAAAAAAAACGCGTAGTCGTCTGGAGTCGAACCAACACCTCGCGGAAGTGACGTTTTTCGCATATATTACTGACACTAGAGTATCAGTAAATTTAGTGTCAGTAATTAATGATACCTTAGTATCAGTAAAAAAATTAAAAAAAAAATTATTTCCTTAAGTCTGCTGGGACTCGAAATTGTAACCATTGATATAAATTTTTTTTTATTGTAAGGCTTTACCACTGGACCAAATCGTGACTTTTGTTCCTTAAGGAACATTTCAAATTTATATCTTCGAGTTGGGCGGGAAAAGCGAAACAATTAGAACAGATTATCGAAAGGGAAAGCAGCAGCAGAAGCTAAGAGGATAGAAGCAGATCGAGATCGTGGCTTGAAATGTCGAAATTCGATTACCCAAAGCTTTCGTTAACGGAAATCGTAACGATCTTGACGGAGACAGAGATATCCGTCATAACAGAAAACGATATGAAGAATCCGAGCCAGGATTTCGTTTCGGATCTCTACACCCGTCTCTTGATTTACCTCGATATACTCCACGAGTACGTGCGTTTTTTATTGTTCACTTCAATACTTGTTTTGTTAAGTTTCTGTTGAGTGATTTATTGGGATTATATGTATCTGTTCTAAAACCCTAATTCTGGAAATTGAAACTACTTTATATTTATTTGGGGATATCAGTTCTAAAACCCTAACTCTGCAAATTGAAATGTGAGTTATGAAATTTAATTTTTTTAAAAATTGGGGACAATTAGTGAACAAGACAAAAAGCGGTAGTGTTTGGGGTGGTAAAGTTTCAATTTTTAGTTGCAAATTTGGTTACTTAATATTAATTCGTGGTTAATGATTTATTTATTAATTATTATTATTATTTTGAATTTTAAAGAGATGATCAGGGGCAACTTGAGTTTGCTGCTTTGGAGCAGCTAGAGAATCCTGATCTTCACGTTGGTTCGGTTCAGGTTATGAATTTGTACAGCAGGGTAAAGGAGGTGGTGACCTCTCTTAAGTGCCCGATGAAGTTTACGCTTAAAGATCTGATAAGGCCTGATGCCTCTCGGACCGAATACTTTGTCAGTGCAATTCTGAATTTCTGTCTTCACAAGTAAGTGATTTTTGCTTTTTGTTTCTTTATTCAATAGTCCAAATAGGGAATATGTAGGGGACTGTCAATTGCTACTTCTGTTTAATCATTTATGCTTTTAAACTGTTATTGAGAATTGGAATGATGAAAATGTCCAACACATATGTCTTAAAGTTGTTTAGTTAGTAGGAGAAATGGAAGAAGCTTTCTGCTCTGGTTTTGTTTCTAATAATCCATGAGACTGCCATTAAAATTGATGTTGAGAAAGTTCATGGATGGTTTGACCGCCCTTTGCTTATAATCTTAAAATTCCACCATTGATTATTTAGTGCCTCTTTGAGTCATTTCATGATCAGATTAGTAATGCTATTGTAGGTTCACATGAACTACTACCTTTCTGATTGTCTTGTCAGTAACTTCTTTTCCTTTTCTTTTAACATTTGACAGCACTTAATGACTAAAACTTTCCAAGTTTTGCCTGTTTTGGTTGTTCTCTTTGAATTTACATCTACGTCTAAATTCTTTCTTTTGAGTTTTACATATTGATTTTTCTGTACTTTCCCATTGTTTCTTTACATGGTATGAGGAGGAAATTAGTTGGCTCTGTGTATGCTGCTATTGACGAGTAAAGACAATGGCACAGAGAATTTCCTTCAGTTAGTTCTACAGTTATATTCCATTCTTATGTGCTCATGTTATTTATTTATTTTTTTTTCCCTTGCCCATTCTCAGAGACTCAAAGATGAATCTTCTAAGACCAATTGCAGAAGATCTAAACCTTCTTGATGAGCAAATCATATTGATCCCATACAACCCAAGGTAATAATTTTTTAATTTTTTAGTATTCAATTTCAAGTTATGTAATCCAGATTTTTATTACCCTTTCTTTCTTATTTAGCTTTCACTGGGTGCTTCTTGCAATTGACAAGGACAACATAGCTATTGTTCGTTGAGTTAATGAAGTAGTATGGTATTTCTCTTTTCTGTAAATTAATACATTCTTGTTTCTACTTTTAGCTTAGAATTTTTTCCCCAGATTTTTTACTTCAGTGAAAGCAATATGAATCATATCTTTTATTTCAGTTTTATGCCCTGATGGGTTTAATTTGGTGGGTTAATTTGTTTTATTTGTGAGTTTTGCTAGTGGGTAAGATTGCTTTGAGACTTGAAAGTTAAAACAATCATGATGTAAAATATTCTATTAACAGTGTCTCGATGTTCTCTATGTCAGACATGAACTTGGAGATAGTTTTTTACCTGATGAAGTTTTGCCATGTTCTGATTGATACTTGTTGAAACCTTTGGGGGATATGGCACCTGTCATCTGATGTGCTTTGAGGTGCAGCATGAATGCTATGGAAGCAGTATTTGATATATTGAGATCTAACATGTTTATCTCATCTATTTTTATGGCAATTACCTGGAATGTTACATTCTAGTATATTTTGAGCTTTGAACTTTTAGTTTCCAGAATTCCATAATGAACAACTATCTTGTCATCTTGATTTGCTTCCTGCATTTGGAAACAGTATTAGATCATGTCATCTGATAAACTTCATCTGGTTCATGAGATCCTTTTTTTCAGTTTTATGTCCGTCTATATATATATGTGTGTGTGTGTGTGTGTGTGTGTGTGTGTGTGTGTGTGTGTGTGTGTGTGTGTGTGTGTGTGTGTGTTATTGATTTGTTTGTTTTGGTGATTATGTAGCGGTATGAAAGATACAACTTGTTATTATGGATGCCATTTGGTTTTTTATATGCATGCTCTTAGGTTGTTGGTATGGTTATTGTCAATAAGTGCTTTATGTGACAAAAATAGATTAAGGTTATATTTTGTATTTTTATTTGGATGTATTTAATGTTTTTATTTATGAAGATATCGATTTTTTTTGGAAGTCCATCTAATTCTTAACATTTGGTTTATAATTTCAGATTTTGTGCCAGATATCATATTGTTGGGGGATTGTTGCAGGCTTCTCAACAAGTATCATGAATTTTGGTGGGGGCATGACATTTTGATGGGACTTTAAGAGTAGTTTTTGAAATATATATATGTTAATTTAAAGATTGTCTATGGAGTTTTTGTATTCATCATGTGATACTGTTGAATTGATTAATACGATTAATCTATTATATTGCGAATTTTATATAAATGTAATTTTTTAGTTTTTTATTTCATTGAGTTGGTATATATATATATATATATATATATATATATATATATATATATATATTTTTGATTAATTTAATTACAAAAAATAAGAATATAATTGTGAAATAATACGATTTTTAAATTTTAAAAGATATTGACGGATATTGATACTATAGTAACAATAATTACTGACACTAAAAATCAAATATATGCGATATACTGATACTGCAGTAACAAAATTTACTGACACTATAGTATCACTAAATACTGATGATATAGTGTCAATAATTTACTGACACTAAAATAGTGTGAGAGATTACTGATACCATAGTGTCAATAATTTTCTGATACTACAGTATTAACGTTTACTGACACTAAGAATCACTGACACTAGAAACTAGTGTCAGTGATTCTGGCTGCGGCAACACTGACACATTTATATAGTGTCAGTAAAACCCTTTACTGACACTAATTTAGTATCAGTAAAAGCCTTTTTTCTTGTAGTGATTCACACACATATCATGATTAGAGATCCTTGGCATGTTCTAGGAACACTAACACATATTTTGTAGAATCCAAATTCCACATCAATATGACTCAGACGCTATATCAGTATTGTGCTATAGCTACTGAGTTGTCTATGTATTTAGAGATCAAATCCAAATACTATGAGACAACCGCAAACACTACACTAATATGAAAACTTCTAATCTATAGGGTCACTATGCAACTTCATAAGTTAATACTTCATAAGTTGCAACTGATCCCACTAGTTTAGTAGAATCAACGGTGACACTCCCACATGCATCTTTTCTGACTTTATATGATATAGACCTTCTAATGTCATAATTAGGATCAAAACTAATCTGACCTTTTGGTTGCAGACTAATTCTCCATGAATAAGAACTCATTCTTATATCTCTAAGATAATAAAACATGTTTCAAGACCCGTCATATGGTCTGCAACATATTAAAATAACTCGTAACAATTACGATTAATTTATATCTTTAATCGCACATAATATAGTATTCATTACGCCATCATCCTATGATGCATAAGATTGACTAGAAATTCTAATCAATCTCTCTTTCGACAAAGATATCATCATTTACGAATATGAATACTATATATATATAAAAGACACGTTAACTGTCAAATTGTTATACTAACTGTCATACTGATAGTCTTATTATGTCCTTTATTTGATCATATTTAATACGCGACTAATGGGAGTATCTCACAGTCTCTTAGTTTTATTCATATATGAAACTTTATATCAAATATAATAGAGACTACTCTCACTACTTTCACGGAGAAAAGAAGACTTAGGATATATACAATGCTAGAAAGAAGTTTGTACGCTCCCACTGACTCTACTAACAAATATGTAATCTCTATGCTTTGATAAAATCAGACAATCTGACTGTAATCAAAATTAGAGAACACGAATTTCCGGAAAGCTTAGCTGAGTCTAGAATATGCTCTATAAGCTAGTATATAAAATTGTGATCTTAGCAGAATACAAACTCCAGGGCCATTCTAGAAAGAATTCTTCAAATAAAGAAATCACGACGGATCTCTCAATCGAAGAAATCACTCAAGAACGCCACTTTGCATTCTTTAGCCAAAATACATAGTTTAATATCAACATTAACCAACAAATTTTTAATTGTTCAATTAGTGCGACTAGAGACAAGTTTTCTCAGAATCTACAATAGACTACTGAGCATAACCTTTCTTATTGTCATACTAAAAAGGTCGAACCTTTAATAAGCTCACATTGCTTTTGTTGCGCAAATAATTTACACATTTTATGAACTATTCATAACGAAAGCCTAATCAAGTTCAAAATTTGATCATAGTAAGCTATGAACAATCTTAGTCTATGATTCAATTCTAACTTCCGAAATCGATATCAAATATCGCTCCCACTATAAGTTATAGGATAATTTTCTTCGATAAGAAAACAACAGAATCATTAAGTATCAAATACTTTGTAAATGATTCTGACATCATATTGAACTTATACGGAAGATGTCTAAGGGTCTATTCATCTTATTAATTATGTAGTTCCACTTATAGTTTATCATTCTCACTTTTGACTTCAATAAGTCAAGTCTTTTCTACAATTGTCAACATATGATGTTAACATACCAAGTAATAAAATAATTTTATTGTTCGGGATCGTAGAAAAAAATATTCTATCAAGATACAATATTCTATTAAATAGAATAAATGATAAACCTTACTTGTACCTCCGAGGCGCAAGTACTTTCAATTATATAACAATTATATATATATAAAAAAAGGTTTCAAATCTCAAACTTTTCAAGATTCGAATTTTCTACTATACATATCATATATGTAACTGTAGGAACGAATGGAACCTTAATTAAAGAGATGAATTAGTGTTACTGGAGCATAACCCCAATAATATTGAAAAATAATTCGGTAACACTCAATATCAAACGAATCAAATCATATAAGATTCGATTTCTCCCACTGGTCAATTTACGATGGAATCGTGGAAGTTTAATATTGAATAAGAATCACATTCATTAAATAACTTAAGAACTAATTGCCTTTAAATTCATATATTTGATCATATCAAACATCTTTGAACAATTCAAAGATTCACGATGAATTTCAAAAATATAGTTTTCAACACTTCAAATAGAATATCTTTGAACCATTCAAAATATTCTTTCCGTATTTCATCAGAAACATATTAAAAGTTATCGAACCATTCAAGACGTTCAATATATATTCTTTTAGAAACACGTAACTAAATCATGACAAATCATTAACTAAGTTACAGAGTAAAGAAAACTATCTAAGGCAATTTTTAATTCATTAAACTACATTCATCCAATGTATTAGTTTAATAAATATGTGGTCCAATGACGATCATTGGTTAAATGAAATTTAATCACATCCTGAATACAATATTCATTAAATGGATAAGGATATATGGTGTGATCTCGTATCAGACCATCCTTTACCATACGGAATAAGCATCTTATGCTTATGTGATAAAATCTCATAAAACTCTGTTCTAAGTTATTTAGTTAACCGAATATTTTCCTTAATGTTTATCTCTTCATCAATGACACTACTAGTCATTTTAAAATATGTAACAACTGTTTATATAGAACAAATAGAACAAGTAACTATCCAATAGTCACAAGTTCTAATATCAAATATCAAAACAGTTATTTAACATTATTTTAAATAACTAGACGGAAGATCTAGTATACAATACCTATAGTTGTCGTATTGTGAGAATCAATATTCTCTATACACAACTATACATATCTCATTTCTTAAGCTTTATTATTTTCCTTCAATTATTCACAACAATTGCAAATGATTGATTAGCAAACTGTGTCAGACACGTGACTTCTAAAAGTCACTAAAGCCAAGAAATGTTTATATAAGATAAACAAATACTAATGGGGTTTTCCTAATGCCAGTCAAGAATCTCAAGACATGAACTAATTTCAAGTCAATTCTTACTGCATAAGAAACTATTCTTACTAGATAACTATATCCAAAACAGATATCTATTTAGATTACTAATCGTGACTTAGTAACTAAGTCACTAACCATCTTGATTTTTCAAGAAAATCGGAACAACAGTTCCCGATGGTTTGAACTAATCTAACAATATCTAAGTCTATTGTGATTCTAGAACCTATTCTAGAAATACGCAACCATAAGTAAAGTCAGAAAACATATTCAAGTAATATGCTATGCAGTGGATTAGAAGTGTAATTCTATAAACAATATAGAATAAAGGAAAACAAAAGCAGCAAATTCCATAAAATTACACACTGCTTTAGTTATGGATTTTTAACCCAACAGTGTCTCCCACTACTTTACCTAATACCGTAATCCCCAACTGAGAACGGGAATTCAATAATTAAATCGATTTCCATAGTGAGAGTAGGATCCCATGAATATATTTCGACTCACAGCTTTGGCACGATCTCGCCTACGTATATTCATTAGGTAGACAACTCATTGTCAATCACTCACTAGTGACTCCCGATTTTTGTCCTGACCGTTTCTTGTTATGACAGCTTTGGCACGTTCACAAGGAGGCGTATCAAGGTTTCACTTGCCAATGACAAACTCAAGCTACCGATGTAATCCTGACAGCTTTGGCACGTTCAGGATTTCCACTTTCACTTGAATTTGTCTAGTATCAATATACAACCGGCATGGATAAAATTCTATCAACTACACCCTCACTGCTTTGGCACGATCTCGGATGCAGCCATAGAAAGTTACCCATAAATCGTATTGACAAGACGGACCAAGAAACACGCATCCAATACACGTTACTTTACAGCCTTATTTTAAGCGGGGATATTCCTCAAGGAAGCATTGCTCCACATCAAATGCATAATTTTAATCTAAATCATTTTCTAAACAACTCAATTCTACCTTAGAAAACATAACTCAATTTAACCATTAAATTTCCGTTACGTTTCTGTTAGCGTAGAACCGAAAGTCAAGAAACATATAGATTACATGCATGTGCAAATATTAAAATTAGATTACATATCATATATCAAGCATGACTAATGTAATGGATGAAGCATCAGACCTGCTCTGATACCATTTTTGTTGGGGTTTTGGGTAAAGGGCGAGACGGAAGCGCTGTTCGGGCGAAATCATAATTTTAAAACTTTTCCAATTTACCGAACAAATTATTCAATATCTAATATGAATAATTTATTCATATTTCACCTAAACACATTTATTCGATATCTAATAACGACATAAATGAGGTATAAACTTCGCGAAACTTTTACGAAAAATATTTTTCCGTAAAATGATGCAAAATACGTTTTTGACCGAACCGACCACCCAACACTTATGGGGCCTGCCCAGGTCAGCCCCAATAGTGTTAGGGAAGTTCATGAGCTTCCCGAACAGTGACCAATTCACTGTTTGGGCAGCCGTCACCCGGTTGACTCAAAAGTCACCCGATAATGCTGTTTTTCACCGTTTTCGCTAATTTCAACTCCGAACAATTTCCGGAAATTCCTCCAACACTCAAAACAAATCCAATACATTCAAAAGACATAATTTTCTTCCCCAAAATAGAATTTATTCCAGATCTAATCCAGAACAGAAAAATATGACTTTTCATGCTTTAAATCCAATTTTTCAAGATTAATCCAATTAATCAAAACACCAACCAAAGTCACCACACATGAAGCACCCAAGAAAAATTTTAGGCATTACAAGAGTGGTCATAACACTCTAGAATGGCAACACATCATCAAATGAACAAATTGGATACATATTACAATAATAACACCCAAAACACTTCACACATGCATCATCACTTCCATATCCATCCACCAAAACCAAAAGCCCCAATTTTAAGAAACAAATGAACCCTAGAACTATTCTAACAATTCAAGAAAATAAGAAACTAATTTCCAAGCTCAGGGTTGTAGAAGATTACATTTAATCTCTTGATTTCCTAAGCTTTTTCTTGAATTTTCCTTCATTTTCTTCATGATTTGATCAAACAAATCTTAGGGTTATTTCTTTCTTATGTTTCGGCCATGGTGGGATAGAATGAGGAAGAAAAAAAAATTTCCCCTTTTTAAAGCCATGACCGACTTAGGGTAGTATATAAGGGTATTTTGGTCATTTTTCACTTTAATCATATTAAATAAATTAAACTTTATAATAGCAAATCAAATTTGCACAAACAAAGCTTAATTAAATCATGCTATGTGTCACCAATAATAATTAAACATATTTCATAACAATTATGAAAAATATATCATTTAATTATTCAAAAATTTAACATTTAAATATCTAAATAATTAATTAATATAATTATTATTATATATATATGTATTTTTATTTACATTAAATAACAAATACATATATTTATGGCATGTGTCAAAGTCCCATTTGATAAATAATTAATGTGTATCTAATCAAATTATGTATTAAATACAAATACATAATAATTACGATTGACCAAAATCCCCTAAAGCATGTGTTTTCGTTTAACCGATTAAACGATTTGAATTAACTCATTTAATCCGATGAAGAATTATGAATAATCTGTATTATTCATAACGCGTTGCCCAAGTGCTCAACGAGTACACTTCATATTGTGGGACTCTCTAAGTTTAGGTTTATCCATCACGAAATCCAATTTAGTGTCCATAATTCGCCCACTCATGAATTATGATGACCACGAATAATCTCGCTAAACTATGCAAGTCGAGGTCATTACGTACGTATAATCCATCTGTCACAGGCTATCCATATTATACATTAGATATAGATAAAAACGTCAAATTTGTATGGTATAATATAGTCGACTTTCAATTTACGATCTCCAAATAACACTCGGAACTGATTTCCAAAGTTATACCACGACCTTGGATTTACTAGATCACAAACACTTGTAGGATGCCTATGCCCTGTACACATGACTGACAGATTCTATGTTGATACACACATGATATCATTAGCATCATTCCACACCCAACGAACAGACGGAGGTCTGATCATGAATAGATCGGTGAAGTGACTGCCATCAAAGTGTGGATGATAGCTCATATATCCACAGTGGTATCTCAAGTCGAATGACCTCTATGCTCGGTCAACTCAAGAAGATTCCTATTGACGTTGGTGTACCATCTATTAGGAAATCTTCAGTGAGTCGTTCATTGTTTATCAAATAAACACCTACATATCTATACGAGTCTCCCGAGACTCATGGTTCATTGAGATAAACCATCGGACCAAGTTACGATATGCGACATGTACTGGTCTCAGCGGATTTTACTAACCGACCCGTGTTAGTAAATCTTGACCAAGAACTTTATTTAAGGATATACATCTTATAGTGCGCTTCCCAATGCCAATTACAAACTACATTGTAATTGTGCACTACATTGTAAATCCTAGGGTCTTTGTCTAATATACACGTATCACTAAACCAGATTTAGTTTCAATCTAATCGTAATTAGATATCTAATCGCAATTAGATCGAATATGTGTATAAAAGACAAGAGGTGCTACCGTTAAATAAGTAATATTATGGAAAATGGAATTACTCGTATTCATGAATCGGACATAAATACGATCCGAATTGGCACTCTGAGTACCAACCCTAACACGTACCACATGTCGAAGATGAATGGCGCGTCACGACGCGCAGCACTTCACGCGTCGCGATGCGTGGACTAATTTTTCCCTATAAATTGAGGACGAATTCATTCAGAATTTTCATACCTTCCTGAAGTTCCTAATAGGGGATTAAGGATTGTATCTTGTTTGTTTAGTTTTAGTTATTTTTATTTTTATTTTTATTTTTAGTAGTAGTACTTTCCAAAGGTTCTGAATTAGGATCTAAGGATTTTATTTTATTTATTTATTTAATTTTAGTACTTTTAATTATGCACTTTTATTTCCAGTAATAGTATTAGTTTATTTACTTTTTATTTCTTTTATGTTTAGCAGCTAATTTTCTGCTGGGGGAAGGGTGAAGTTTTTATTATTATAGTTTAGATTAATCTCCCTTAATTATAATATATAAATTATCTTAAAACCTGACTTAATTCGATACCGCCTTTATGGTCGGTTGGACTTAATTAAATTGATTTTAACTTGACTAAACTGGATACCGCCTTTATGGTCGGTTGGAATTAATTCAAAATCTGACTTAATCAGGATACCGCCTATATGGTCGGTTGGTAATATCATGTTAAATTTACATATTATAATAAGAGAGATTTCTAAATTAGAACTAGTAAAGGTAGATTAATCTCATTTAATTTTATAATATGGAAATTGTAATTTAATAATATGGATTAAAGTTGATACCGCCTAATGGCTGGTTTTATTTCTGTAACATAATGTGACACCACCTATAAGGTTGGTCTTTAGGTAACAGATGATTACCGCCTAGATGGTGATGAGTGGTAGATCTATCACTATTTCACACACTCATTTAACCTAATATATTGTATAGTTTCTTGAGTTATGTGAATATTTTGATGTGTTTTGTGTTATTTTGTAGATAAATAAGTTTCAGGACATTCTGGAGGTGATTTGGAGCAAAACAGGAAAAATTGGCAAAAAGGGCATTTCGGTAAATTGTCCGCGTCGCGACGCCCAAGTCATCAGCGACGCGACGCCTAACGTGCACCAGATCTGCTAACATGCGCCGGGTCAACAGGTCTGAATTTGAGAAGTTTGACTTTGCTAAAATGCGCCGTGCCACGTGTCACCATCACAGCCGAGCTACTAACGTGCGTCGTGCAACGTGTCATCAACCTATGATGCCGACACTCACAATTGCCACGTGTGCCACGTGTCATCCATGTCATCCGCCACGTCATCGGTCAACGAGTCAAGTTTGCCACGCGTCGTGCCACGTCATGGTCCACGTCAGAAGGTCAACCGAGTCAACATGCCACGTCAGCATCAGCCAATCACAGCGTGACACGTGTCGCAATCCTACGGTGCCGAAAATTGATCTCAGCCGCCTTGCCACGTCAGCGCCATGTCATCGCCACGTCAGCATAATATTGAGCTCTTAGCCGCCACGCCACGTGTCGCCTTATCCTCTTAGCCGCCTCGCAACGTGTCAAGCCGAGAGCATGCCACGATTCCTGTTCTGGCGTAGCGACGCCAAGGCCTTGGCGTCGCGACGCTGGAAGCTTACCCGCGCCTATAAATTGAGCTCGAGATTTCAGAATTTGTTGTACCATTCTCTCCCATTTCTTTGATGTAAATAGGGAGTTCTTCTCTCTCTAAGTTTCGTTTTAATTTTTAGTTTTTAGTTTTGTAATAATTTTAATTACGTTTTGTAATAATAGTAATTTACTTTCTTCTTTTTACAATTTTTACTATTCATCATGAGGAGGTAACTTCCCCAGCTAGGGTGAAAGGTAATTCTTTTACTGTTGCTATTTAGATTAATCTCCCTTAAAAATAATATATTCACTATTTAAAATTTGACTTAAAAAGGATACCGCTATATTGGTCGGTTGGTAATTTAATTTTAATCTGATTTAAACCTGACTAATCAAGGATACCGCAGATTGGTCGGTTGGTAATTTTATTTTGGTTCCGCCTTTATGGCTGGTTTATGGACAAATATTACCGCCTTAATGGCTGGTTGGACTTAATTTGACTTATTAGGATACCGCCAGATTGGTCGGTTGGTAATATTATCACAAGTTTATATATTATTTTATGGGAGATATCTAAATTAGTAGTAGTAAAAGTAATTCATTTTACCTTAGCATTTATTTTATTGTAATTTACCTTTCAGTATTTACTTTACTACAATTACTTTTCAGCACTGTTACTTTAGGTTTTTACTTTTAAGTTTTTACTTGCCCTAGTTATGTGTCATAACTAAGTTAGTTATCTAGGGTTGTGATCCAATATCACCGGTTTATAAGGGTTAGATTATAATTTGGGTAATATAAAGATTTATTTATTGAGTCTTAATCTTAATACTTTTTAATTAACTGGCCATTAATTAAATTGACTAGGTAAACTTAAAATGAACTAGACATAGGGATTTTAAGTTTAAGACCTCAGACTCAATAGCCCACGATCTTCCTTGAGGATAGATAACCTTTTAATAGATTTCCTTACAGGATAGGAATATACCTGTCGGGCGGGGGTAGCCATAATTGGAACTTAATCTTAATGAATCTAGGTAATTTGGTTGACATAGACATATGGTTCAATTGGATTATACTAGGTATTTGTAATTGACCATCGGAAGAGGCTTTTACATAATTTAGTGTTTCAGGTTAATAAATCAATATTTTACCCAACTATAAGATTACCATTTCATCTTTAAAATGATATTAAAAGAAATCACAACCCTAGATAGTTTTTAATATTGAATTTTCTTAAAATATACTTTCGAACAATTTTATTTAATTGTCTTTAAATTTAGAATCGTCGCCATTTCAAATCAATTAAACAACCTGTTAGATACTAGTAATCATTTAACCTCATAAAATTAATAACTTAGGTATTAAGTCCTCGTGGGATCGATACTTTTTATACTACTACGTGTGTGTTTATGCCGGTCAAGTTTTTGGCGCTGTTGTCGGGGACTTATTTATCTTTTATTATTAGTTTAGGGGTTAGATACCGTTACTTGTGTCTAATTTTCTTTTTACTTATTGTTTTCGTTTTAATTGTGTTTCAGGTCATCAGAAACTTCATGAGACGAACCAGAAGCTTTAAACTTCGACCGCTTGACCCAGAAATTGAAAGAACCATCAGACAGTTGAGAAGGGAAAGGCGAGAAGGCCAAGAAGCTTTAGTGAACATGGAACCTGAACCTTTGGAGGTTGCACCACCAATTCCCATTCGAGACAGAACCATTCCGGTGGTTGACAGACTCATTTCATGTATTGTACTTCCTCCCTTACCAGCAAATGCAGGAGACAACAAAACATGTATTCAAATGATTCAGCAGTCAGTTTAGTTTGGGGGGAGTGCAACTGAAGATCCTAATGCCCACATCAGTAACTTCCTGGAAGTTTGCGGCACTTTCAATTACAACCGAGAAGCTGAAAAAGCAATGAGACTGCGTGTTTTTCCATACTCATTGAAGGACAGATCTAAAGCTTGGCTACATTCACTACCAGCAAGTTCTATCACAACATGGAACACTTTAGCCACCAAATTTCTTGCAAAATACTTTCCACCAGCCAGAACCGGAAAGCTGAGGAATGACATCACATCCTTGTGCAACAAGACTCAGAAACTCTCTACGAAGCTTGGGAAAGGTATAAGATTTACTCCGGAAATATCCACACCATGAGATTCCAAAATGGCTTCAAGTCCAAACATTCTATAATGGACTTTCTGGAATAATGAGAACCACAATAGATGCTGCTGCTGGAGGAGCTTTAATGGCAAAAGGAGAAGATCAAGCCTGGGAACTAATCGAAGAAATGGCCAACAACAATTCATTGTGGCCAACTGAAAGGAGCATGATCCAAAGAATTGCAGGAATTTATGAAAGTGGAGCCAATAGCAGTCAACACAACAAAGCTAGATCAGATATGCAAATTCATGGAGACTCTTACCACTAGATCCACAAGTTCACCATATGGAGGAGCACCAGAATCAAACCAACTTGAAGAAACGGTGAATTTTGTCAACAATTTCAACAGACAGGGGAACAATCCATATTCCAACACCTACAACCCAAGGTGGAGGAATCATCCTAATTTTTCATGGAGCAACAATTCAGGCCAACAGTGAAACTATCCACCACCTGGATTTCAGCAACAGAACAAAGGCCAGGAGCAGGCAAATGAACCAGGAATAGCAGAAGTGCTGGCTCAGTTAAAAAGTATGATGCCATCTTTCAGAGCCAATCAGCTTCCATCAAAGCACTGAGAATCAAATTGGACAACTGGCCAATGCTCAGAGTTACAGACCACCAGGAAATCTTCCCAGCAACACAGAACCCAATCCAAGGAACCGAGGGAAGGAGCAATGTCAAGCCATTACTTTGAAAAACGGTACTGAAATCAACAAAGATGTTGGAATCAAGATGTCCCAAGAAGAAGTTCCAAAGAAGACTGAACAACAGATGGAGGAAAAAGAAGCAAAGGAAAAAGAAGTAAAGGAAAAAGAACAGATCACTCCACCTCCACCTTTTCCTCAGCGTCTTCAGAAAAACAAACTGGACAAGCAGTTTGCTCGATTCCTGGAGGTTTTCAAAAAGCTGCACATCAACATTCCATTTGCAGAAGCCTTGGAAGAAATGACCAGTTATGTCAAATTCATGAAAGACATTCTTTCACGAAAACGAAGATTGGAAGACTACGAAACAGTAGCATTAACGGAAGAATGCAGCGCCATCATTCAGAGAAACTTCCCCCGAAGTTGAAAGATCCTGGCAGTTTCACAGTTCCATGCACCATTGGAGAACATTATATCGGTAAGGCTTTATGTGATTTAGGTGCTAGTGTTAACTTGATGCCTTTTTCTATTTACAGGAAACTGCAGATTGGAGAAGCAATGCCTACCTCAGTTTCATTGCAACTTGCTGACCGAACACTTGCATTTCCAAGAGGTGTTGTTGAAGATGTGTTGGTGAAAGTAGACAAACTGATTCTCCCAGCAGATTTCATCATCCTTGACATGGAAGAAGACAAAGAAATACCTATCATTCTTGGGAGACCATTCTTGGCTACAGGTAAAACTGTGATTGATGTGCAAAAAAGAGAACTGACCATGAAAGTACATGACCAAGAAGTGACCTTTAATGTTTTCAAAGCCATGAAATTCCCGAGTGATGAAAAGGAAGAAGAATGCTTCAGAGTTGATGTTATTGAAAGTATCGTTCAAAATACTGAGCCAAATCCCACAGATACACTTGAAGCTTACATCACCAACATGACTGACAGTGAGCTAGATGCTGAAATCCTGGAATGTATCAACTACCTTGACAAACCATTCCGATTCAAAGCAACACCACCGGTTGAAAGTTTGGAACTACCAAAGAAATATCGAATCAAGCCTTCGATTGAAGAACAACCACATAGAGCTGAAGTTACTTCCAAGCCATCTCAGGTATGCATTTCTTGGAAACTCTTCTGAATTACCTGTTATTATTTCTTCCTCACTAACATTGGAGCAGGAAGAAAAGTTGCTGAGAGTGTTACGAGAGCACAAGAAAGCCATTGGCTGGACTATAGCAGACATTCGAGGCATTAGTCCATCATTTTGCATGCACAAGATCCTGATGAACGATGAGTACAAACCCACAGTGGAGCATCAACGGAGACTCAATCCAATCATGAAGGAAGTCGTGAAGAAAGAAATCATCAAATGGTTAGATGCTGGCATCATTTACCCCATCTCAGACAGCAGTTGGGTGAGTCTTATGCAGTGTGTACCAAAGAAATGAGGAATTACTGTGGTTACCAATGAAAAGAATGAGCTAATTCCAACCAGAACAGTGACTGGATGGAGAGTATGCATGGACTACAGGAAACTGAACAAAGCCACGAGAAATGACCATTTTCCGCTACCATTTATTGACCAGATGTTAGACAGATTGGCGGGACATGAATTCTATTGCTTTCTTGATGGATATTCAGGGTACAATAAAATTGCCATCGCCCCAGAAGATCAGGAGAAAACCACATTTACATGTCTCTATGGTACTTTTGCTTTTCGCAGGATGCCATTTGGATTATGTAATGCCCCCGCCACTTTTCAGCGTTGCATGATGGCCATATTCTCAGACATGCTGGAGCAGAGTATGGAGGTTTTTATGGATGACTTTTCTGTATTTGGAGATTCTTTTGACCATTGTTTGCAAATTTGGAACATGTGTTACAAGGTGCGAAGATACAAACTTGGTACTCAACTGGGAGAAATGCCACTTTATGGTGTAAGAAGGCATTGTTCTTGGACACCAGATCTCACAAAAAGGGATAGAGGTAGACAAAGATAAGATAGAGACAATTGAAAAACTACCTCCACCAACATCAGTTAAAGGTATTCGAATTTTTCTTGGACATGCAGGTTTTTACAGGAGATTTATCAAAGACTTTTCCAAGATTGCTAAACCTCTATGCAATCTTCTGGAGAAGGATGTGTCTTTCAACTTCACCAAAGAATGCCAGGAAGCCTTTGAAATCTTAAAATAGAAGCTGGTCTCTGCTCCCATCATAGTAGCACCAGACTGGACCCTTCCATTTGAAGTAATGTGCGATGCTAGTGATTTTACTGTAGGTGCAGTTTTGGGACAACGCAAAGCAAAGATTTTCCACACAATTTACTACTCCAGCAAAACTTTGAATGAAGCTCAACTCAACTACACAACCACCGAAAAGGAGTTGCTCGCAGTTGTGTACGCTTTTGACAAATTCTGCTCTTATCTGTTGGGTCCCAAAGTGGTGGTCTACACAGATCATTCAGCAATCAAATATCTGATCACAAAGAAAGATGCCAAACCCAGATTGATTCGTTGGATACTTCTTTTGCAAGAATTCGATGTGGAAATTCGAGACAGGAAAGGAACAAAGAATCGGGTGGCAGATCATCTATCGAGGCTCGAGAATGGAGAAACAGCTGACAAAGAATTGTCAATCAAAGAAACTTTTCCAGATGAACAGCTTTTTGCCATGAAACAACATGAAGTCTTTTGGTATGCTGACTATGTCAACTACATTGTGACAAGAAAATGGCCGTTGGAATGGACAAATCAGCAACGGAAGAAGTTCTTCAAAGAAGTCAAACACTATGTCTGGGATGAACCGTACCTGTTCAAACGGTGTGCTGATCAACTACTGAGACGATGTGTTCCACATGAGGAAATCAACAGTGTTTTGCAACACTGTCATTACATAATTTAGTGTTCCAGGTTAATAAATCAATATTTTACCAAACTATAAGATTACCACTTCATCTTTAAAATGATATTAAAAGAAATCACAACCCTAGATAGTTTTTAATATTGAATTTTCTTAAAATATACTTTCGAACAATTTTATTTACTTGTCTTTAATTTTAGAATCGTCGCCATTTCAAATCAATTAAACAACCTGTTAGATACTAGTAATCATTTAACCTCATAAAATTAATAACTTAGGTATTAAGTCCTCGTGGGATCGATACTTTTTATACTACTTGAACGATATGTACGCTTGCGTTATACGTGTGTGTTTACGCCGGTCAGATGGCTGGTTTATGGATAAATAATAACACCGCTTTTATGGCTGGTTCAACTTAATTGGGTAACACTGACAATTTCTATATTATAATAAACTAATAAAGTGAGATTTCTAAAAGTATATCCCCTAACCCCCAGTATTTTATTTTTAATCTAGGGAAGTGATGAAACATAATATTTACATGCTTAATAATTGATTCAATTATATTATGTGTAATACTTTAGTTTGTTTATTGAATCTTAAGCTTAATGCTTGTTGTTGCCTGATCACCAATAAGATTGATGTGGTAAACTTAAAATGAACTTGGAAAAAGAATTTTAGGTTTCAGCCTTAGATTCAATAGCTCACGATCTCCCTTAAGGATAGATAACCCTTAAAAGATTTCCTTCCAGGATAGACATATACCTGTCGGGCGGGGGTAGCCATAATTGGAACTTAAACTTAATGAATTCAGGTAACTTGGTTAACATAGACATATGATTAATTGGGTTATTTGGGCGTTTGCATCTGACCATCGACATATGCTTTTGCATATTTTCGTGTTCTAGGTTAACAAACTGAGTTATTACATATATATATATATATATGATAATCAATTCATCATTAGAATAATATTGTGTGGAATCACAACCCTATATATTTGTGTCTTTTATTTATTTTCCTTAGTATTTTCTTTTGTGTATTTATTTATTTATTTATTTAGCAAATCCACATTCAATCGACCAATCAAGCAACCATTCTCTTCTCCCTTTAATTAGATACATGTAAATAAATAGAATCAATAATTAATAACAACATTAGAAATTTAGTTCTCGTGGGATCGATATTTTTATACTACTTGAGCGATACGTGCGCTTGTGTTACGTGTGTGATTTCACCGATCAAGTTTTTGGCGTCGTTGCCGGGGACTTATTTTTCTTGAGTTATTAATTTTGAAGCTATCTATTTGACTTGTATCTAATTTTTTTTATTTTTATCTGTAATTTTTATTTCTTTCTTTTATTTTCAGGTGGTTGAAAAATGGAACATTATTGTGCGGTGGAAGAATTATGAGCTTTACAAAGAAATGATACACCCCAAATCAGGGAGCAACAATCCGATTTTTTGAGGCATGTTGTTCAGCCCAACAACTATCCATGGAGGTCAGAACCAATCAATACAACATTTTCCCAACCATTTCAGAATACAATGGGGAGATGTGTGATATGTGATGGTAACCACCCGAGCGATCAATGCATATACCTCTACAATTCAAGGTGGCAGAATTATGAGAATCCTTCATGGTACGAAGAACCAGCACATTTCACTGAACCTTATTTTCCATCTTATCCACCATCCACCTACGATCTTCATCAAGAACCAGAACCATCAGAGGAAGATCGAGTTATTGACATGCTCAAAGATTGGATCAAGAAACAAGACGAAAAGTGGGTTGCAATGGATGAAATATTTCAGAGTAACATGACATCCATACAAAGAATGATAGATCAAACGAGACAATTAACAGAAAGCCTGAGCCACATACCTCAAAGAGCATTTTCAAATAACACTGATGAAGCCTTCAAGTATCCAGTATTTCACGATGACACCTTAACAGAGGAAGAGGCTGAGCAGTATCAAGAATCAGAGGTATCAGTTCAGGAGCCCGAACAAGCAAAATCTCAATTTGATTTTTATTATTCATCAGACTCTGACGAGGATCAAGAAGCAGAGTTGTTTGTACTAACTACAAGTGAGGATGAAACTCTGCATCTTCAAAATGAAGATCCTTGAGCATGCATTGCACTGATGTTTGAAGAAGAGCTACCCGAACCATTCATTCCAACCACATAGGATAAAGGCCTACAATCAGACATATCTTTACATCCTCAAGTTGACACATATGGAGCATGCATTTCACAGATGACAGATGAAGAGCTGAATGATGAAATTCTGAAATACATCTGTGAAGAAAATGTGGAGCAAGATGCAAAACAATTGGAGGAGCAAATGTCTGACCATATTGAAGATCTCTTTCATTCAGGAGAAACATCACTGTATTGGGGAGTACAAATCAAAGACACCGCCCAAAGACTTGACAGAATGGAACTCCCATTAAAAGTCAAGCACCATACGAGACCTCCTGATTTTATTTCTTTCTTTTCAGGAACCACGGGAGCGACAAAGTTTAAAAAGGTGGCTCGAGCACCAAGTCAGACAAAATTATTTTGGCCACCTCATCATTGGAAGAGACCCTTCAAAAGAACCGCACATGGGATTGTCTTAAATCGGACGTCCAAAATCACGTTGAAGCCTCTTTGACGAATGGACTTCAGTCACGTCTGGCTGAAGACGAAAAATTTAGCGCTAGCAGGGAGGCAACCCATGTAAAAATTTTATTTTCATTTAAATATTTTTATTTTTGAATTTTGTGTATACATGTTGTAGAATTTTTAATTTTGTGTGATATTTTCAGGGAGAAACACAAACGGAGCATTTAAGGCAGAGCAAGATAGGAGGAATGGTGTTTGGCAATCACAAAGATGAGATTTAATTCATTAGTGACGGCTGAGTAAGGAATGGATTCTTGAGACGCATCCTAATGGATTTATATACCAATCGAGTGGCGTATTGCGTACATAATTCTGTTACCTTAAATAATTGCTTTCATTTGCTTTTCGGTTGTGATTTCCTTAATTTTCGCCGACATGATCCTGACTTTTTGACTTTCACGATATATTTTACTGTTTAGCTAATAATTATCATTTGGCAGGTACTAGTGCTATTATTACTCATCCTTTTTTAGGTTCTATAAATTTAGCTCGTTATTGCACTCTTGAAGACATCCAGATTTGAGAAAAAAATAAAAATAAAAAATAAAAATTGAAGCAACTTCAAGAAGACGAGTTGTAAACATCTGTGTGTTTTGCGGTACTAGTGTTGGTTCTAAACCAGAATTTAATGCGGAATCACATGAATTGGGTAGATTCATAGCTAAAATGAGTATGCACTTAGTATATGGCGGTGGCAATCTTGGACTAATGGGATACCTTTCAAGGGCCGTACAGGAAGGAGGTAGTCAAGTTTTGGGAATCATCCCAAAACTTTTGGCAGAGGCGAATCTTATAGGACCATCAAATGGAGATGAATGTATTGTGCCAGGTATGTCTGAATGACTTGTTGAAATGATTAACCGTGTTGATGCTTTTATTGCTTTGCCAGGTGGCTTGGGCACGATGGAGAAAATTTTTATAGTGCTATCTTGGGCGAACTTGAATATACACCAGAAACCGATTGGACTGTATAATGCTGATGGATTTTATGATTTTCTTTGTGTGTTTCTTGATGATGCCCAGAGAAATGGGTTCGTTTCAAAACCTATAAAAGATATCCTCTTCACTGCCAGAACTGCCTATGATTTAATTGACCAACTTTTAGCCTTTGAACCACAAATTGACCCTATCATTTCCAAGATAAACTGGTCTGATAATGATCGTGGTAAGAAGCGTTGGATAAATTTGGATCTTAACCTTTAATTTTCTTTTTTAGATGTAGAATTTCAGCTAACCATGTATTGTCTCCTAAACTATTCTTCTACTATTTAGACATTGGGGACGATGTCTCAATTAGGTTTGAGGGAGAAGAATAGTTGATTAGTATCTTATTTTTATTTTTCGTTGTATTATTTTTGCTTGTCTTTTTAGTCAAAATTTTTCAAAAATTTTTAAAAAAAAATTGTGTTTTTATGTTTTTAATTTGACTAACGAGGTGAAATTGGTTTGAGATAGCTGTGTAAGGAATTTCCACTCCTGAGACGTATCTCAACCTATTTCGTAACAAGTTAATTTTTGTTTATTTCCTTTTGAATTATTTAATTTGTGAATTCTCCATAATACTGACTAAATTGGATCTTCATATGCTCAGTTGATAGGTATTATCAACATGCATGGTAACATACGGCTATGAGTTATATGTGAAAAGTTTGTAATATTCAGTGTTCTAGTTTAATTGGAGGAAGCATCTAAAAAGTAATGGAATATATATAAAAAATAATAATAATAATTTACATTTGAGATTCGAGTAATTAAGTCTGTATGGGTGTTTTAACACTTAGTTCTCTAAAACCAACTAATTTGGGAGTCACTGGCCCAAAGTTCGCTACATGGATTGAAGATGTTATAAAAAAAAGATATCTGAAATCCGAGTAATTAAGTCTGTAAGGGTGTCTTAACACCTAGTCCCCTAAAGCCAACTGGCTTGGGAGTCACTGGCCCAAAGTTCGCTACATGAATTGAAGATATTGTAAATAAATAAATAAAAATCAAAAAAATATGTTCCATTGCCAAAAAAAAGAGTGAATTCTGATATAACTTTAGGATAAAAATATTACTCTCTTTTCAACTGCACTTATGAATATTGTAGGCACAATGATTTGATTAATACCTTGTTGGTTGTGTATATGGAGATGGATAAAAATAATAGGAGAATTTACTTATTTGGTAATTTAGAAAGAAAGAAAACAACTACTAACTTGGATAAGAAGTTTCACTTGTTTAGCCACTAACTTATTTATTCTCTTTTCTTTTGTCTTTTTGCTTTTGTGTGCATCTGACGTTTGTGTGTATCGTCACTGTAAGCCCTCACGAGACTATAACTCGTCCACTATGGACACCTATGAGTTTCAAGGCTTGTTACATACGCTAAATGCAACCGTAATCCTTACGAAAGTGGTTTAGTTTAATTTAGTTTCAGTTATTTATTTTATATTATTTTGTTGTTTTGCTCGAGGACTAGCAAAATATTAGGTTTGAGGGTGTGATGAACGAAAAATATATCACTATTTTCCGCCCCTTTAACCTAATATTTTGTATTGTTTCTCGGGTTTCATGAATTGTTTTATGTGTTTTGTGTTATTTTATAAATAAATAAGGTTTCAGGAATCACTGGAATCAAATCAGGGCCAAAACAGCGAAAAACTGACAAAAAGGGCAAAATCATCATTTGGGCATCGCGACGCGTAAACCTTCTGCGTCCCGACCGCTAACGTGCTGATGAGTGGTAAATGTATCACTATTTCCCACTCATTTGACCTAATATTTTGTATAGATTCTTGAGTTTTGCGAATATTTTGATGTGTTTTATGTTATTTTGTAGTTAAATAAAGTTTCAGGATATACTGGAGGTGATTTGGGGCCAAAACAGTGAAAAAGGACAGCAAAGGAAAAAAATCGTCATTTGGCGCATCGCGACGCCTAACGTGCACCGGCCTGTGCTAACTTGCGCCGCTTCATGCTAAAATACGTTGTGCCACGTGTCAAAATCTGAGAAGTCTGCTAACATGCGCTGGATGCTAACGTGCGCATGCCACGTGTCAACATCAGAGGAGATCTGCTAACGTACACCGTGCCACGTGTCATCATCATATGGTGTCGACAATCGCCATCGCCACGTATCATCCACATAGACGTCCACATCAGTAACATGCCAAGTCAATGTGCCACATCATCATCAACCAATCATTGCATGCCATGTGTCGTAATCTTATGGTGCCGACAATCCACATCGCCACATCATTGGCACGTCATCGCCACGTCAGCACAATCATTTAGCTCTCAGCCGCCTCTGCCACGTGTCACATTTTCACCTTATCCACTTGCCACGTGTCGAACTCTCCGCAAGCCACGCCGTAAATCGCGCGCGTCGCATCGCGTAAGGAGTTCACGTCGCGATGCGCGACACCTATTGATGTCTATAAATTCAGCTCGAAATTTCAGTTTCAGATGTACCTTCCCCTCTGAATTCTCTGATGTAAATAGGGAGTTTTGTATCTAGTTTATTTTAGTTTCAGTTTTGTAATTAATTTTAATTACTTTCTGTAATAATAATTTACTTTCTTTACTTTTTCAGTTTTTACTATTCAACATGAAAATGTAACTTCCCCATGCTGTGGTGAAAGGTAAAACTTTTATTACTGCTATTTAGATTAATCTCCCTTAATTATAATATATTCACTATTTAAAATTTGACTTAACAAGGATATCGCTATATTGGTCGGTTGGTAATCAATTATAAACTGGTTTTAACCTGACTAAGCATGGATACAGTCTGGTTGGTCGGTTGGTAATTACCGCCTATATGGCTGGTTTATGGACAAATAATGATACCGCATTTATGGTCGGTTGGACTTAATTTACCTTAATCAGGATACCGCCTATATGGCTGGTTGGTAATATCACACAAGTTAATATATTATATTAAGGGAGATATCTAAAATAATAGTGATAAAAATAGATCATCTAGCCCTAACATTTTCTTTTATTGTAATTTTCTTTATTTACTTTTCAGCATTTTACTTTATGTATTTTATTTTATTTAAGTTTTTACTAGGGCGTGATGAATTCCAAAATCACCGGTTTATAAGGGGTTATTTTATAGTTTGGGTAATATAAAGGTTTATTTATTAAGTCTTAAGCTTAATGCTTCTTGTTAACTGGCCATTAATAAGTTTGATCTGGTAAACTTAAAATAAACTTGACAAATGAATTTTAGGTTTTAGCCCTATACTTAATAGCCCACGATCTTCCTTGAGGATAGATAACCATTTAATAAATTTCTTTATAGGATAGACATATACTTGTCGGGCGGGGGTAGCCATAATTGGAACTTAATCTTAATGAATCCAGGTAATTTGGTTGACATAAATTTATGGTTCAATTGGGTTATACTGGGTATTTGCATCTGATCATCGACATAGACTTTTGCATAATTTCGTGTTCCAGGTTAGTAAATCGAAATATTACACAAACATGAAATAACCACTTCATCTTTAAAAAGATATTGGAAGAAATCACAACCCTGGATAGTTTAATAAATTTGAATTTTCCTCAATCACTTTTGCGTCATTTATTTACTTGTTTTAATTTTAAAGTCATTATTTCAATCAAATCAACCAATCCATTAGATA
This sequence comes from Zanthoxylum bungeanum, assembly GCA_019454045.1. Taxonomy (NCBI): domain Eukaryota; kingdom Viridiplantae; phylum Streptophyta; class Magnoliopsida; order Sapindales; family Rutaceae; genus Zanthoxylum; species Zanthoxylum bungeanum. The sequence continues at coordinate 13,296 of SKCR01021782.1, read as the reverse complement.
CTAGTAATCATTTGGCCTCATAAAATTAATAGCTTAGGTACTAAGTCCTCGTGGGATCGATATTTTTTATACTACTTGAACGATACGTGCGCTTGCGTTATACGCGTGTGATTACGTATCGGTCACGTGCGCCAGACACGTGTCAACATCAGAGAAACTTGCTATCATATGCACTTGCTAATAGACCTGGCCGCCGGTTCGGTTCCGGTTCGGAACCGAACCGAACCGGCCGGTTCACGGTTCCACAAGTGTGGAACCGGAACAAACCGGTTAATTCCGGTTCGGTTCCGGTTCCACACTTAAGTGGAACCGGAACCGTAAACCGAACCGGAACCGAACCGGTCGGTTCCGGTTCGGTTAACGGTTCCCCTTTCGGTATTTTTTTTTTTTTTAATAATAAATTTTAAAAAATAAAAAAAATTATATAATCGTAATGTTTTTTCATACTATCACATCATTTTTATAGAATCTTTTTTTTATAAAATTCTTTTAACATATAATCCTTTTTATAGTCACTCTTGGCTAGTGCTTTCTTTATATAAGCGATGTGGGATATTTGTTACTTGGCTATTGTGTCCCACATCGCTTATATAAAGAAGTCAATAACCAAGAGTTGGTTATAAAAAGGATGTGGACATTCATGTTTTAGTATTGCAATTTTAAACCTCATTAAGTCATTATTATTAATTAAAAAAATTGAGATTTACTTGTGGAACTTATGGTTCCAAGAAAATATTTTTTTTTTTTTTTTTTTTACTTCCGGTTCCAACCGGAACCGTACGGTTCCGGTTGGAACCGCTGGAACCGTTCGGTTCCAGCGTTCCAACCGGTTCGGTCAGGGTAAGAACCCTAACCGAACCGGTCAGGTTCCGGTTCGTTCCGGAACCGGAACCTTCCGGTTCCAACCGGTTCGGTTCCGGTTCCGAACCGGAACCTTGGCCGGGTCTACTTGCTAACATGCGCCGACCACGTGTCAACATCACAGCAATCTTGCTATCATACGCCGGACATGTGTCATCATCCCATGTTGCCGACACTACACGTCATTGCTTACGTCAGTGTCGCGACGCGAACAACCTCACGCGTCACGATGCCGAGCCAATAATTCAGTCTACCAACAGCCGTATGCCATGTGTCATCATCTCAGGAAGCCGCGTACCATGTGTCGAAGATCAACGGCGCGTCGCGACGTGCAGCACTTCACGCGTCGCGACGCGTGGACTAATTTTTCCCTATAAATTGAGGCCGAATTCATTCAGAATTTTTATACTTTCATGAAGTTCCTAATAGGGGATTAAGGATTGTATCTTGTTTGTTTAGTTTTAGTTATTTTAATTATGTATTTTTATTTTTAGTAGTAGTAGTACTTTCCTAAGGTTCTGAATAAGGATCTAAGGAATTATTTTTTTATTTATTTAATTTTAGTACTTTTAATTATGCATTTTTATTTCCAGTAATAGTATTAGTTTATTTACTTTTTATTTCTTTTATGTTTAGCAGTTAATTTTCTACTGAGGGAAGGGTGAAGCTTTTATTATTATAGTTTAGATTAATCTCCCTTAATTATAATATATAAATTATCTTAAAACCTGACTTAATTGGATACCGCCTTTATGGTCGGTTAGACTTAATTAAATTGATTTTAACCTGACTAAATTGGATACCGCCTGGTTGGAATTAATTCAAAATCTGACTTAATCAGGATACCGCCTATATTGTCGGTTGGTAATATCATGCTAAATTTATATATTATAATAAGAGAGATTTCTAAACTAGAAATAGTAAAGGAAGATTAATCTCACTTAATTTATAATATGGAAATTGTAATTTAATAATATGGATTAAAGTTGATACCGCCTTAATGGCTGGTTTTATTTATGTAACATAATATGACACCGCCTATAAGGTTGGTCTTTAGGTGACAGATGATTACCGCCTATATGGCTGGTTTATGGATAAATAATAACACCGTCTTTATGGCTGGTTCAACTTAATTGGGTAACACTGACAATTTCTATATTATAATAAAGTGAGATTTCTAAAAGTGGATCCACTAACCCCCATCATTTTATTTTTAATCTAGGGAAGTGATGAAACACAATATTTACATGCTTATTAATTGATTCAATTATATTATGGGTAATACTTTAGTTTGTTTATTGAATCTTAAGCTTAATGCTTCTTGTTGTCTGATCACCAATAAGATTGATGTGGTAAACTTAAAATGAACTTGGAAAATGGATTTTAGGTTTCAGCCTTAGATTCAATAGCTCACGATATCCCTTAAGGATAGATTACCCTTAAAAGATTTCCTTCCATGATAGACATATACCTGTCGGGCGGGGGTAGGCATAATTGGAACTTAAACTTAATGAATTCAGGTAACTTGGTTAACATAGACATATGATTAATTGGGTATTTGCATCTGACCATCGACAGAGGCTTTTGCATATTTTCGTGTTCCAGGTTAACAAATTGAGTTATTACATATATATATATATGAGAATCAATTCATCATTAGAATAATATTGTGTTGAATCACAACCCTAGATATTTGTGTCTTTTATTTATTTTCCTGAGTATTTTCTTTTGTGTATTTATTTATTTAGCAAATCCACATTTAACCAACCAATCAAACAATCATTATCTTCTCTCTTTAATTAGATATCTGTAAATAAATAGAATCAATAATTAATAACAACAGTATAAATTAAGTCTTCGTGGGATCGATATTTTTATACTACTTGAGCGATACGTGCGCTTGCGTTACGTGTGTGATTTCACTGATGACTAGCATATTTAATCATGCATTTCATGATGATACAAGCATAGATTAAGCATTGTTGTTGTGATTTTCCAATTTCCCCAAAAAAAAAGGGGGCAGGGGTATGGCCGAATCTATGTATGTGTTCGGGGGTTTTTTTTTTTTTTGTGTTTTTGATGATGATAGGTATTGGTTCATGTTTTTGATGATGTTGTGTTATGAGTTCAACAGGTTTTGTGTTGAAACTTTCAAGATTATAAAATTGATGTCTTGGTCGAATTACATAGGCTTTAATGGGGGATTTGTTTTGTGTTTTTAATAATTATAAGTAATGGTTCATGCATTTGATGATGATATGATAAGAGTTTATTTTGATTTGGGTTAAAACTATAAAAGTTGTAAAATCTTTGTTATGGATGAATTCAAGGGCTTAGGAGAATGTTTGATTTCCTTTGAGTTGAGTATCAAGTTATGTTCATTTGTATGTTGAGTAAGGGTTATGTTTGTTATGCTTAGTGGGATGTTGATAATGCATGAAGTGTTATTAGAGAGGCTTGGCCGAATGCACTTTAATAGGGAAAGCTTGATGTTGGTTATTATTGTGATGTGTGACATGATGATAAGTATGCGAAAATGTGTCATGTGATGATGATACACATCTGTGTGCGTGCCTTCGTCTTGGTCGAATGATGGGCTAGAGCGATATAACTGAATCGGGCATTTGGTTGATAGATAAGTCATGATTCTAAATGACTAAATATGTCACATCATGAGCATGTCATGTCACGTCATGAGCATGTCACATCACGTGTATTAGTAGCTTAGCTAAGTTGAGCATCATGTCTGTGTAGCTTTGGACGTTAAGTAAATGTCTTAAGTTATCACTTCAGTCACGTCAGCACATATATAGAATATACATGCATTCACGATCACATTTAGTTTCTTCATGCTCTATTAAGGGGCTGTTTCATTTTATTTGTTAAGAAATAATGGTGAAACACACATTAGATGATGAATGATGATAAGTCTTATTATTGGTGATGGAGTTAATGAATGTGAATTTAGTGTAGCGAATGGGTGAAGATTTTTGGCTATTTTGGAAGATGAAGATTCAGTCTTATGGTAGAACATGGGCTGATTTTGGTTATTTGGTTAATGAATAAGTAATGGGGTGTAATAGATATGCTAGGAAGGTTAAAGAAACAAGAAAATTGAGAAAAAGAAATATAATTGGTTTCGCACATCAAATGTTCAGTGAAATACCTGAATGAATAAAGATAATTGATCGGACAAATTTGATGCCAGGTAGTATATGTTTAGGCACTATAAAATTTGGGGTTTGTGGCTAAATTAAACTAAATCGAAAGGGAGGCATAATTCGCAAGCTAGGCAGCGAACCCAGTTTACAGGGCAACCTAGACAAGCTGTGTGTTTATGCTTGTAACTTGAGTTTTAGACATCTGATTGCCAAACCGTAAAATTCTGAGTGAACTAGACATGATTTCAAATAACATACCCAAAATTTAGAATTTTTTAGACTTAAGATGGAGTCGCACCGAATTTTCAAACTTGCCCACACTGCAGTGAATTACTGATTCTGTGGTAACAGAACAAGGTGTAAATAAAAATTTATAACTTGAGTTCTAAGAATCAAAATCACGATCCGTAAAATCCAACATAAAATAGACACATAATCGAGTATTTTATTAAAATTTCAGCCCCAAATTCAACCTTGATTAAGCGCACTGAATTTTCAAAGTCATTATTGGTGCACTGAAATTTCTGGACAGATGGCAGAATATGGAGTTTTGTGAAGTAGTTTGTGAGATCCTCGAACGAGCGTAGTAAAAATTATTAGACCACCCTAAAATATTAATAACATAGTGCGGATGAGTTATCATGAATAATGAATATATTTTGTTAAGTAGGGATATAAATTTGAAACATTGATACTAACGAATTTTGCTAATTCTAGATTATCACCGGAAGATGCAGTTCCGCCACTATCGCAAGTCATCACCAGCAAATTCTGAATCAGTGAAAGGACACTCTTTTCTTAAGTTGATTTTCATTTTATTATTTTTAACATTAGACTTACTTTTCCACATTTAGGGCGTTAGCCGAGTTTACTTTCAGATATTTTTATAAAGAATATTTTCAGAAATGATTTCGAAAGTAATGATTTTAGAATCATGATTTTATATTTTCGAGACATGGGGGAAAACCTCACCTAGTATGTAACTTGATTCAGATATGGAATTGACGGATATCACATGTGCACATGTAGAGGAATGGGGGACGACGATACGTAACTCCCCTAAATTCTAGTTCAGGACTATGGATGACAGATGCCCCTAGATCCTAGTTTCAGGGTCAAGTAGTAGCATGAATTCGCACTCTTGACTCTAGTTCAGGGACAGGTAGTGGCATGCTTTGGGGGACGACGATATGTAACGCCCCCAATATCATGGTTTTGCACTTCTGGTTCTAGTTAGGCGTATGGGGGGATGGCGATACGTAACGCCCCCATGCTTCAGGTTTTCAGACACAATTTTCAGAGATAGTTTTCAGAAACAGACGTTTCAGAATAGTTTTCAGAACTGATCTTTCAGTTACAGGTTTTCAGAACCAGATTTTCAAAAGCATATTTTAAAAATAGATTTCAGAGTGAAGTTTTCTAGAAAGGAAAGTTTTTAGAAACAATAGTTTTATAAGAGACTTTCAGAAAAGATTTTCACAAAGGTTTTCAGAAAGAGAATTGTTTTCAGGAAAGACAAGTTTTCAGAAAAGATTCGAATCGATTTCTAAAACATGAGTTTCTTCAAGTATTTCAGTTTTAATTATAAAAATCGTCCACTCACTTAGATCGTTCAAACGATCTAATCCCCCCCAGTGTTTTGTTTTGCAGGTTCATGGAGGACGAACTCGAGAGGATGGATACTGATTGGAGTCACTAGAGGATTTTGGTCCACCAGGTCGAGTCAGAGTTCAGTTCAGACAGTGTAAGAGAATTCCATGTAGCATGTAGTTTGTTTAGTCTAGAATATACATGTAAAGAGTTATAAGTGTTCATTACTAAGTTGTAATGTATCATGAATTTTAGTATTTAGTCTGAAAAGCATTATCCATTTATGATGATAAATTAGGCAACGGTCTCGTGCTCGAGTTTATACATGAGATAAGTTTCACGGTTAGAAAGTCAGCGGCTTAGGGGGATAGTACGACCTATTCCATGCCGGTAACATCTCCCGGATCAGGGATGTTACAGGATAGTTATCGTTGTTCAATCTAAAAATTGTTAAATTTAGCTTATAAATTAACGAAAAAATTGATTTATTAATGAGATAATTTTATTTGGTTCATTTAAAATGAAGAGTATCTATCATTTTTTGTGAAAATTAAATTTTACCTCACTGAATTAATGTTCTGACTAAATGTAACATCCAGAAATTCAGAAACTTTTCAGGAAGGATTTTGTATTGCAAATCAGGTCTCAAACGAGACTATATCGGAGAAAAAGAGTTTACGTGTTGAAATATAACTCGGAATATTTTAAAATAGAGATTTGATGTATTGGAGATCGCGTGACATGAAACAACCGCTTACGCGATTTATGTATACTATTTTATACGGGGAAAGTTTCTTGTTTCGGTAATAAAAATAGCAAACAATCTCCGTTTGAGCTGACTTTTAAACCATCAGACTCTTTTTTCCGAGATGAACAACTTTCGTGTTAAATATTTTTCCAAATTTTGAGCATAAGGGCCTCAAATCTACATATTTCCGAAGAAGGACAAGGTTAAGGATGTAATTGTAATTTCGCAGGGTCAAAACGTAATTTCTAAAAATATTTCTATAAATACCATGAAGTTTTCAGAAATTGCAAAAAATGACATAAGCTTTCCACTCCTCTCACCCGACCCATCTTCTTCCTTGTGGCGATTTGGGGTAGCAACTCGCCGGTCGGCCGTCGCGACGGTACCAGGTGGAGCGTCCGACCACCCTGCGTCCAACGGTGGTTGGCGACTACAGCAAAAACGTCGGCAATGGCAGAAAAGAAGAGAGACACGCGCGAGCTTGGGTTTCCCGATCCTGGATCGTTGCTTCATTTCACGGCCCGAGCCACCAGCCAAATCGAAGCTCTCAGAGAGTACTACAAGATGGCAGTGATGATTTTTCCGATCCGTGCTCGATTGCACTTAAAACAAGGAGTAGAAGCTGCAGTGAACAGTAACGTCGAATGAACTATAGCTCCGAACGGAATTCCGTCGATTTCAGCACGTTCGTGGGATCGTTTAGAGTCCGTATATGGCCTCGAAATCTTGGTAAGAGCTCTTGGTAAAAAGTCACTAATTTCAAGTTTTCCGCTAAATATTCGGATGTTTCCAGTAGCTTCATGAAGTAGCGTAATGATATAAATTGAATTATTTGACAATAAGTATATTGAATATGTGTATATAGTAGAATCCGAGAGAAATTGGAGCGAATATGATCGATCCGATAAGTAAAGCGAGTTTTTGGTAAAGTCGGGTTTCGCATGTATCTGTGCTTTGATGAATGTAATTAAGGATATGACTTAATTATGATGAAACAATAGTATTTGAGTAATTCCAGAAAGGTTTGGAGGGCTATGATCCTTCCATAATATTTTCGGAAACTTTTCGAAGATTTTTCAGAAATGCTTAATTTGCATATTTGAGCTACAGGATTGACATAGAACAATGTATAATGATGTTATATGAGTATTGGATGTATTATGAGAAATGAAAATGAAATCACTGAAAACAGATATAATTTGGGTTTTCTCGAAAAGTGTGGGAGTTTATGTTCTAAGTAAGTTTCTATGATTAGCAACCTTAACCGTCCGTATTTTTTGTTACAGATGGAGAAAGAGAGAGAAAGAATAGCATAGACCTCACGTAAGTACCTCACTGTGATCTTGCCTTAGGTAGACAAGGTATGATAGCTGATTGTATATTTATATATGTAATAGATATGAGTATAGATTTCAGATTCGTAGAAATATGTAGCAGTAGTTATGAAGTCGTAGAAAGTATGAAATGAGAGCTTTCATATGTAATGTTAATAAGATTCATAAAACAACACGTATAGAAATATATTTTCTAAAAGTATGCACAGTGTTGGGTTTCTAGATAGCAAGCTAGTATCAGCATGAAAAGTTTAGCAAAAGTTGTCGTTAGATTTTCATAGTTAAACATATCTCCTAATAGAACGCATTTTCAGTACGCGAGATGTAAAAGTTTTGCAAAGAGTTTTAACGAAGTTTCTAGACTTCAGTTTAGTCATAGTCTGAGTATGGAACCAATGTATTAAATATATTGCTATGTTTAATGACACGTGCGAACATTTTTCCATATAGATGCGTTTGTTGAAATGGGGTACGAGTCCGTTTTGTATGTATTGGATGAGTGAGATGTCACCAGCTCGTAATGGAGTGTGGTTGACTTTGTTGTTGTGTATATGGATTATGTCATTGCATTGCATTGCATTTCATTGCATGACTTACATGATCATAGGGTTGATATGATGATGCATATGCATTTTGCATACCCAGAGGGAGACAGTGCACATTGACAGATACAGACCCAGGACCAGGGGGACGGCGATGCGTAACGTCCCTGGATCCTGGTTATAGTGAGTGGACACTCTTTTCTAAAGTTGATTTTTATGATGTATTTTACATATCAGACTTATTTTTACGATGTTAGGGCGTTAGTTGATTTTATTACAGTTATTTCATGAAAGAAAATATTTTATACAGTTTTGAGATTCAAAGCATGATTCTTATGTTTTCGAGGCATGAGGGAAAAACTCACCTCAGTATATAACTTGATTCAGTTATGGAATTGACGGATAGCACATGTGCACATGTAGAGGACTGAGGGGACGACGATACGTAACGCCCTCAGATCCTAGTTCAGTACTAGGGATGACAGATGTCCCTAGATCCTAGTTTTAGAGCTTGGAGGGTAGCATAGATCCGCACCTCAATTCTAGTTCAGTGGCTTGGGGGGCGGCGATACATAACGCCCCAAGACCACTAGTTTCAGGGACATGAGTGGCATGTTTTGAGGGATGTCGATACGTAACGCCCCAAATTCATGGGTTTGCATTCCTGGCTCTAGTTAGGCGTGTGGGGGGACAGCGATACGTAACGCCCCCATACGTCAGGTTTTCAGAGACATAGACCATTTTTTCAAAAACAGTTTTCAGAGATCAGTTTCAGAGATAGTTTTCATAACATATCTTTCAGATACAGATTTTTCAGAAATAGATTTTCAGAGACAGATTTACAGAAAATGATGGTTTATAAACGATTTTTCAAGAGAAATAGTTTTAAGGGAATCTCAGATATTTACAGACAGAAAATGATTTCCAGAAAAGTTTCACAGGAATATATTTATTTTCAGAATAATTGGCTTTCTTGAGATATTTTCTTTGATATGGAAATTTAGTGATATCCAGTTCTGATTTGATGAGTAGCATCGTAGTATGCTATGAGTATGTGCCTTGTATAAGTTGTGTGATGAGATGTATAATCGATTTTTGATATTAATGTAAGGGTTGGGTGTTGGGTGTTTACCATATTTAGAATGTAGTTGTGAGGATTCCAATTAATGGAATCAAGCATCGGTATCTTATACTATATAGAGGTCTGAGGCTTCAGTTATGTGTTTCAGTAGAAGTTTTACAGCTCATAGATAGCTAATGCATATGTTTAGCTCACGTAATTCATATGAAGTAACCAGCCATAATTTAGGTTGACTAAACCACCACGGGTTTGGATGGCTTTAGCCACAGATTTGGGTGGTTTGGTAGGTAATAAGTTAGTTCCGGTTAGGAGAAAATCTGATGTTGTAGAATATAAAGTATAGCTACAGTGCGGAAAAAAAGTATGTACATACGTGGATGAATGCTTCTAGATTGGTGTATGAGAGATGTTAGAATTCCGTAAATGTGAGGTTTAGTGTGAAATCGAGAAGATAAGTTCATTACATTATTGCATTCAGTTCAATGAGTAAAGTATCCAGGTATAACATAAGTAAATGGCCATCGAGTAAGGATGTGATTTATAAGTTTGTGTATTTACATATATCTGATTTCTATTTAAGTTCTTGTTGTCACTTGATATATTTACATCAGACGTGAGTACTTACTGAGCTTTATAGCTCACAGCCCGACTGTTTTCTAGTTTTGCAGGTTCACATTGGACTTTAAAAGCTAGAAGATTTTCTTTGATGTCTTGCAGACAGCGGATCACCCTGATGCAATCAAGTCGGTTTTGAGTCGTTGTATGGTTCTGGGATGTGTAATTGGACTCCCCCATCCTTAGTTTATTTATTTGTATCACATGTGTAGTTTTAATCGTGCTGAGCATGTAGTTATTTGTTTTATGCCAGGCCAGAGGCCTATTTACACATGAGTTGAGATTTGTCGGCCCAGAGGCCTATTTCCATGAGTTGAGATGATTGCTTTTGGATTTAATATCAGGACACCTTGAGGTGTTGATATAAATATTTGTATGACGTCCGAATTTTAATAAAATACATATGAAGTTAAAAGACAAAAAAAAAAAAAAAAAAAAAACGCGGACGTCTTTATATAAATATGACTATATATGTATATCTCAGACGGCTTTAAATATGATTGGCTTAAAAATAAATCCCTCTTTGTTTCATTTACCTGCCGTCTCTTTTAATCACCCTAACCTTATCTCTTCATCAATCTTCACTCTACATTTTTTTTCTTCTCAAATTCTCTTCTGTAAGTAATTACCACATATGTCCCAAAATTATTATTATTATTATTATTAATTATTAATTATTATGAAGTTTTAAAAAGTCACCTCCACTTTTTTTCAAATTCTATACAAACCCATCTTTTTTAAAAATTTTACTCAATATTGAAGGTTGTAGAGAAAATAAGAGCAATGTATGTTAAGAAAAAAATTAATATTGATAAAGGAGAAAATCTTTATGATTATGATATGATATATATAGCTAAGGAACATGTCGTGGGGGACTCAAATTGTTGTTGGAGTTGTGGATTGAGTTTTGATCATGTGACAAAAATCAAAATAACACATGTGGGAAATATTGAAAATATTATAAGTTTATAACAACCTTATAAAATGACATTCTTGCATCATGAGTTACACTTTTAAAACGGACATCCATCACGAAATCAATGGGTGGATAAAGTGAATGGGAGGAAAAAAAAAGTTGGATATGATTTTGCCTACCTTAAAGGGAGTGGTTTGGTGGTGTAGGGTTCAAATTTCACCTTGAGGTCCTAGATTTGAATTCAGGAAGTGCGTTTGTTATAAAAATTTGGGACAATCGGGGTTTTATTTATTCCGTTTAAACCCGGAAAATGTGATTTGGCAGCGGGATTTCTAACTATTTTTATAAAAAAAAAAATTATGAGATTTCACTCATGGTAATTAATATATAATAAAAGTTATTAAATTGAGTAACACATCCGAGATGAAAGTTATTTTTATCATACGACTCCTTCTCCATGCAACTGTTTGCACATTTCACAATCCGTATTTGGGACTAAATAATGTTATCTAACAATAATATAATTAGTGTTGGCCTTGAGGGTAGGCAACATAAGCTATCATCAAGGGCCTTAATTTCAGATAAAATTTTAATATTCTCAATTTAATTATTTTATTTATGAAAATGAGAAAATAGGAAGAAAAACAAACTCAGCCCAACTAGCCTTCATTATTTACCTTTCTAATCACCAAAATCAAAACATGATGAAAATATTAGGACTCTAAATTTTTTCACATACTTATTTTGACCTAACTAAGGATATCATTTTTAAGAAATTATCTAAGATCATTTAAATCTCAAGGGCGACTCTAAATACAATGTTAATTTTTTAAATTTATATTTTAAAATGTACAGATGCGTGGATTACAAAATATTATTTATTTTATATTTTGTTGTTGTTTAGACAAAGATTGAAATCTATCCACAAGAATAATAACTTGTGCATAAATAAAATTGCATATGAACTTTGGTTTGAACATTTGTTTAGAAAATGTCAAGGATGGATAGACTCAATAGCACTCTTATAAGTTTTGAGTCAAAATAATAAAAATACATTTAGACAGTTGTTATATATATATATATAAGTCAATATCAAGAATAAAATCTTGATCCAAAGATATGGATAAAGGATCAATGTAAGAAAAGGTTAAATGGAATTGTTGAATAATACAAAGTACAAAAAGATATAATAATGCATCATCTTCTCAAATATAGAATTCTCTCACACATGAAATTTGGGAGAGCAAATTAATTATATGAAGAGAGAGAAAATAGAGTTAGTTTTATATTTTGGCTTCTTATATTTGGCCTTTAGTATATACAATTGCATTTAGAGAATGTGCCTATGGAGAGAGAGATTTGTGAATAACATATTAATTTGAGTCTCATTATCTTAAAAATTTATACATATATGGACAGATCTCTCAATATATTTCATGTTTTATTTTCTAAAATGAGTATGATTTTTTTATTTATTTAAAATATACAAATCATATTCATAATTCATCTTACTCAACCCGCACAGAAAACGGAGCGTCATGCTAATATCTATATAATTATAACAATTAGGGGGAAAAAGTTAGGGTCCCCACAAACTACAAACTGATATTCAAGATGTAAATTAGAAGGTTAAAGAAATCACAAGAATGAAAGACATGCTATCAATGATGTAAGCAATAACATACCACTGGCTAAAATACAATAATCTTTTGAGAGATGAGTACAAAATAAGATCAGTTAGCCACCAACTGAATCTCATATATGACAAACTTTATATCCAAGCAATTTGACAATAATGAATTAGTGATGCTAACATTGGAACAAACCCTAATTAAACATTAACAAACAAAACAAAACAAACCCAGTTCATAATTATATTTTCTTACAACTTTAACATATGTTTTTTAATTTTTTGGCTACATTTAATTCCTTCAATCCTGGCTTCTATACACAGACAGACCCCACAACTTTTCAATAATTCCAAAAACAATCAAGATCCATTGGTTCAGCAGAAGTTGAAGGAGCACAAAGATTAGACACAACTGAGGAGATTTCAGGGTTCATATCAGCAGTGAGGCTGAGGCATGTGTCTTGTGAAGCACTGATGATTTCCATCTCTGTTTTGAGACTCTGGCTCGTGTTTGATCCTTGGTTTTCAATAAATCCCTTTAAGATTGAGTGATCTTGCATGAAAACAGAGCCTGGGGGGAATTGCATGTGAGATGAAACTGGAGAATAGAATGAGGTTGATGAGAGAGGAATATTGTTGAAACAATTTTCAATAGTGGTGGTGTTTTGTAGAACATCAATGGAGTAGTTGGAGAAGCAGGGCACGTAAGCCGAATCAGCAACAGATTTGAAGGACTTGTTGCCATTTTCAGGAGATGAAGAATCCATTAATGGTGGTAAATCAGGAGGACCCAATTCATTTTCAAGTGAATTTAATCT